>JAIOJX010000004.1:78315122-78805122 GCA_022376925.1 Tragulus kanchil | reverse complement strand
ACTATTTTATTATATAATTCTACTGTTCAAATCCTTTCTTCATTGCCTATCACTTCCAGAATAAATTCATCTCCCCACTGAAGCCTTTCTCTTCAATTCCTGTGCTCATGATAAGGAGCCCAAAGATGACCCCTTTCCTATGTCACTCAGATTCTGCCACAGCCCCAGAGCATTATTCCACGTACTATGACAAATGGACTTGCAGCCCCAGAAAAACAGGGGCTATTTTGTTGCCAGATTTGTTTCTTGCTTCGTGTTTGTTTGTTTCTTTTATGTCTTGATATCTTTACAATGCACCACAGTGGTTCCTGGATAAATTCTCATTTGTCGCATGAGCTACCGATTCACCCAACACTGTGCTCAGAAATCACAAATGATGCTTGAATTCCTTTTTTCCTGAAAAAGAGTAAAAGCAGCTATTGGTAAATATAATGAACACATATATACATAATGTATACAAGCCTTTGCTGCAGACAGTGCTTTTCTGATTGGAGGATCCTAAAATTTATTTTTATCCCAATGCTCTCTAGTATCAACAGAGTTTAATGTTGCCTCAGTTTCATATCAGCCATGATGCAGCACCAGTCATGTTGAAATATAGAAAACTGTCTGTGAAAGACACAGAATAAAGACCCCGTACAAATGATCACCTTAAGATTCATCTTACACACAGAGAGACTTGCCTAGAGTCAATAGAGGAGTCGGGAAATATATGCACAGAATATTCTAGAGGTAGCAGTGATAATTTCTCATTGAGGACTCCCAGGTTAAAGCAAAATCAGTCCTCATGTATTGGTAAAGGACTAGAACAAGTTACTGGTAAGTGACATGATTATTTACTTACTGGTTTATAGTCATATGCATGCAGTTTGTATAGATGGGAATGCCAAAGCTCGCCAGTGCAAAGTAACAACCTCTCATTGCTCAAGTTCAGGTTAACCATGAATATTTTTCCATGGATCAATACCCTCTTAGAAGCAAGAGATATAGCCATGGTCTTCGACTCCATGTGTTTGCCAATTGTGAAAAGCCATGGGCCAGGCGTTTTGGAGATTTGTCTGGTGCCACCTCACATGAACTGTTCTTAGCTGTTCTCTCTGGAAGGGTCTTCCCCTTCCCTATGCTCCTAAGCCTGCCCTGAGAGGGTAGATGAGAATGTAAGTAAGTATGGGGGGGTGGGCACTAGGGGGGGGTCCTTTGATTGCTACTTGCTTTTTAACTTAATGCTCCTCTTCAATTGAAAGGTGATCTGCTCTAGTACCTGAAATGAAATGGTGGGGAGTAAAATAAAGACAAGACAACATTTATAAGTGTGTGACTTCTGAGTACTAAAAGTGATTTTTCTTAAGTATGAAACATTGTATTTAATGTAGAGGGTAACATATGTTAGTATCCCCTTGGAAACATTCTGTTGTGGTGGTTTCATCCCTCAGTTGTGTCCAACTCTTTACAGTTCCATGGACTGTACCCCACCAGGCTCCTTTGTCCATGGGATTTCCCAGGCAAAAATACTGGAATGGGTTGCTATTTCCTTCTCCTGGGGATCTTCCCAACCCAGAGATTGAACCCACATTTCTGCATCTCCTGCATCACAAGAAGATTTTACCTCCGAGCCACCGGGGAAGCAACATTAAGTTTTTTTTTTTTTTTTTTTTTTTAAAGGAATCACCATTAAGAAGTTAATAAATATTTTAATTTTAAAAGCATCCTATGAAACTGCATCCCAGAAATATAAAACCTCCTAATTTTATTCCTCTCACTGAAACCCTATTGTATTCATAGATTAGGCCTGATTTACACTTATATGCCTTGTGCTGCTAAACCATAAAACTTACAAAAATAGGTGCCCAATAATTGTTATTTATTAAGTGAATTAATTATGAATATATATTCTATTTTTCTATTTTTTCCCATTATAAATTGTTACAAGACCTTGAATATAGTTCCCTATGCTCAGTCACTCAGTCATGTCTGACTTTTTCTGACCTCATGAACTGCAGCACACAAGGCTTCCCTGTCTTTCACGATCTCCTGGAGCTTGCTCAAACTCATGTCCATTGACTCAGTGATGCCATCCAACCATCTTGTCCTCTGTCGTCCACTTCTCCTACTGACTTCTATTTTTCCCAGCATCACAGTCTTTTCCAATGAGTTATCTCTTCGCATCAGGTGGCCAAAGTACTGGGGCTTCAGCTTTAGCATCGGTTCTTCCAATGAGTATTCAGGGTTGAGTTCCTTTAGGATTAACTGGTTTGATCTCCTTGTACTCCAAAGGACTCTCAAGGGTCTTCTCTAACACTACAGTTCAAAAGCATCAGTTCGTCAGCACTAAGCCTTCTTTATGGTCTCTCACATCCATACATGGCCACTGGAAAAAACAGCTTTGACTATAGTGAACTTTGTTGGCAAGGTAATGTCTCTGCTTTTTCATACACTGTATATAGGTTTGTCATAGCTTTTCTTCCAAGGAGCAAGCATCTTTTAAATTTCATGGCTGCAGTCATCATCACCAGTAATTTTGGATACCAAGAAAATAAAGTCTGTCACTATTTCCATTGCCGTGTAGTGATGGGACCAGATGCCATGATCTTAGTTTTTTGAATGTTGAGTTTTAAGCCAGGCTTTTCACTTTCTTCTTTCATCTTCATCAAGAGACTCTTTAATTCCTCTTAGTTGTCTGCCGTAATGGTGGTGTCATCTGCATATACAAGATTATTGATATTTCTCCTGTCAATCTTGATTCCAATTTGTGCTTCATCCGCCTGGCATTTTGCCTGATATAGTTTGCGTAGAAGGTAAATAAGCAGGGTAACAATATACAATCTTGATATGCTCCTTTCCCAATTTATAACCAGTCCATTTTTCCATGTCTGGTTCTAACTGTTGCTTCTTGTCCTGCTTACAGGTTTCTCAGAAAGTAAAGTGGTCTGGTATTCCCATATCTTGCAGAATTTTCCACAATTTGTTGTGATCCACACAGTCAAAGACTTTAGTATAGTCAATGAAGCAAAATAGATGTTTTTTTGGTATTCTCTTGCTTTTTCTAGTGATCCAACAGATTTTGGTGATCTGATCTCTGATTCCTCTGCCTTTTCTAAATCCAGCTTGTACTTTTGGGAGTCCTTGATTCATAACTGTCTCTCTTCACTTCTCCTAACTGTCCATTGACTCAGTGATGCCATCCAACCATCTTGTCCTCTGTCGTCCACTTCTCCTACTGACTTCTATTTTTCCCAGCATCACAGTCTTTTCCAATGAGTTATCTCTTCGCATCAGGTGGCCAAAGTACTGGGGCTTCAGCTTTAGCATCGGTTCTTCCAATGAGTATTCAGGGTTGAGTTCCTTTAGGATTAACTGGTTTGATCTCCTTGTACTCCAAAGGACTCTCAAGGGTCTTCTCTAACACTACAGTTCAAAAGCATCAGTTCGTCAGCACTAAGCCTTCTTTATGGTCTCTCACATCCATACATGGCCACTGGAAAAAACAGCTTTGACTATAGTGAACTTTGTTGGCAAGGTAATGTCTCTGCTTTTTCATACACTGTATATAGGTTTGTCATAGCTTTTCTTCCAAGGAGCAAGCATCTTTTAAATTTCATGGCTGCAGTCATCATCACCAGTAATTTTGGATACCAAGAAAATAAAGTCTGTCACTATTTCCATTGCCGTGTAGTGATGGGACCAGATGCCATGATCTTAGTTTTTTGAATGTTGAGTTTTAAGCCAGGCTTTTCACTTTCTTCTTTCATCTTCATCAAGAGACTCTTTAATTCCTCTTAGTTGTCTGCCGTAATGGTGGTGTCATCTGCATATACAAGATTATTGATATTTCTCCTGTCAATCTTGATTCCAATTTGTGCTTCATCCCGCCTGGCATTTTGCCTGATATAGTTTGCGTAGAAGGTAAATAAGCAGGGTAACAATATACAATCTTGATATGCTCCTTTCCCAATTTATAACCAGTCCATTTTTCCATGTCTGGTTCTAACTGTTGCTTCTTGTCCTGCTTACAGGTTTCTCAGAAAGTAAAGTGGTCTGGTATTCCCATATCTTGCAGAATTTTCCACAATTTGTTGTGATCCACACAGTCAAAGACTTTAGTATAGTCAATGAAGCAAAATAGATGTTTTTTTGGTATTCTCTTGCTTTTTCTAGTGATCCAACAGATTTTGGTGATCTGATCTCTGATTCCTCTGCCTTTTCTAAATCCAGCTTGTACTTTTGGGAGTCCTTGATTCATATACTGTTGAAGCCTAGGTTGAAGGACTTTGAACATTACCTTGCTAGCATGTGATACGAGTGCAGCTGTGTGGTAGTTTAAACATTCTTTGGCATTGCCCTGCTTGCTTTGTGATTGGAATGAAAAATGACCTTTTTCAGTCTTGTGGCCTCTGCTGAGTTTTCCAAAGTTGCTGGTGTACTGAGTGCAGCACTTTAACAACATCATTCTTTAGGATTGAAATAGCTCAGTTGGAATTCCATCACATCCACTAGCTTTGTTTATAGTGGTGCTTCTTAAGGCCCACTTGACTTTGCACTCAAAGATGTCTGACTCCAGGTGGGTGGTCACACCATGGTGGGTATCTGGGTCATTAAGATTCTTTTTTATAGTTCTTCTATGTATCCTTGCCACCTGTTCTTAATATCTTTTGTTTCTGTTAGGTCCATAACATTTCTGTCCTTTTTAATGTCCATCTTTGCATGAAATATTCCCTTGGTATCTATTTTCTTGAAGAGATCTCTAGTCTTTCCCATTCTATTGTTTTCCTCTATTTCTTTGCATTGTTCACTTAGGAAGGCTTTCTTATTTCTCCTTCCTGTTCTTTCCTTTCTTCTTTGGCCTTGGCTATTCTTCTTTTCTCAGCTATAGTTCCCTATGCTATAGAGTAAACTCTTGTTGTTTATTTTACATATGGTAGTATGTATCTGTTGATTCCATACTGCTAATTTATCTCTTTCCTCTTCAGTAACCATAAATTTGTTTTCTATGTATGCGTGTCTGTTTCTGTTCAAGATACAGATTGTATTCAAGATGCTTAGAGTCATTTTAAGAATTAAAGGAATTCATTAAAAATATCATTTAGAGGGCTTCCCTGGTGGTCCAGTGGATAGAGTCCACCTTACAGCGCACAGGGCACCGGTTCAATCCCTGGCCCGGGATGATCCCACATGCCAAGGAGCGGCTGGGCCAGTGTGTCCAATTACAAGCCAGTGCTCTGCAATGAGAGAGGCCACTGTGATGGGAGGCCCACACATGCCAAAGAATAAAGATGGATGAAAATAAATGATGACTTAGAGGCCAAAAGAAATTAATTAGAGGATAGTTGCTTTACAATATTGTGTTAGTTTCTGCCATACATCAACACAAATCAACAGTAGGCATACTGGGCTTCACTGGTGGTCCAGTGGGTAAGAACACCGCCTTGCAGTGCAAGGGGTGCAGGTTCAATCCCTGGCCTGGGAAGATCCCACGTGCCGCGGAGCAGCTGGACCCATGTGTCCAATTACCGAGCCGGACCTCTGGAGCACTTGCGCCCAGAGCCAGTGCTCTGTGACAACAGAGGCCACTGCGACGGGAGGCCCACACGGGCCAAAGAACAATGATGGATGAAAATAGATAAGTGAAAGACCAATAGAAGTGGCCCGCCCACCCCACTCCCTCTCCGACCCGCCCACCTACCACAAAAAAATTTTAAAAAAACCAAACCAGTAGGCATACTTATGTTCATTCCCACTCGAAACTCCCTCCCATCTCCCACCCCATTTAAGCCCTATAGATTGTCACGGAAACAGGATTTGAACTCCTTCTATCATACACCAAATCCCCACTGGCTATTTTACATGTGGTAGCTTATGTTTCGATGCTACTCTCTGTATTCGCGCCACCCTCTCTTTCCGCCACTTTGTCCACACATCTGTTCTCTATGTCTGCATCTCCACTGCTCCCCTGCAAATAGGTTCATCAGTACCATCTTTCTAGACTCTATATATATTTATGCATTAATATACAATATTTGTTTTTCTTTTTCTGACTTACTTCACTCTGTATATGAAACTCAAGGCTCATCCACTTTATTAGACCTAACTCAAATGCATTCCTTTTTATTGCTGAATAATATTGTATTGTGTATATGTACCACAGCTTCTTATTATCCATTCATGTGTTGATGGATACCTAGGTGGCTTCCATGTCCTATCTATCATAAATAGTGCTGTAGTAAACACTAGAGTGCATATGTCTTTTTCAATTTTAATTTCCTCAGGGTTTATGCCCAATAGTGGGGTTGTTGGGTTGTATGGTAGTTTTATTCCTAGTTTTTAAAGGAAAAACTATAAGAGTGGCTATAAGAATTTACATTCCCAGCAATAGTGAAAGAAGATCACCCTTTCTATACCTTCTCCAGCATTTATTCTTTGTAGATATTTTTGATGATGCCTATTATGACTGGTGTGAAGTGGTATCTGACTGTAGTTTTCATTTGCATTCATCTAATAATGAAAGATGTTGAGCATCTTTTCATGTGTTTGTTGGCCATCTATATGTCTTCTTTGGGGAGATGTCTATTTAGATTTTCATGCCTTTTGATTGTTTTGTTTTTGTTTTTGCTTTTCTGATTTTGACCTGCATGAGCTGCTTGTATATTTTGTAGATTAATTCTTTTTTTCTTTTTTAATTTTGGCCTCTTTTATTGTTTTTTGTTGTTGTTTATTTGTTTTCATTCATTTTTATTCTTTGGCCTATGTGCGCCTCCTATCACAGTGGCCTCTCTCCCTGCAGAGCACCAGCTCTAGGCGCATGTGCTCCAGAGTGCTGGCTCACAACTTTCCACAGGGGTCCAGCAGCTCTGTGGCACATGGAATCTTCCCTGGCCAGGGATCAAAGAGTGCAGTGCCCCCTGCACTGCAAGGCGGACTCTTCACCCAATGGACCATCAAGGAAGCCCGGTAGATTAATTCTTTGTCAGTTGTTTCACTTACTGTTATTTTCTCCCATTCTGAGGGTTGTCCTTTCACCTTGTTTATAGTTTCCTTTGCTGTGCAAAAGCTTTTAATTAGGTCCCATTTGTTTATTTTTGTTTTTATTTCCATTACTTTAGGAAGTGGATCATAGAGGATCTTTATGTGATTTATGTAAAGGAGTGTACTACCTAAGTTTTCTTCTGAGAGTCTTATAGTGTCTGGGCTTACATTTAAGTCTAATCTATTTTATTAGACCTAACTCAAATGCATTCCTTTTTATTGCTGAATAATATTGTATTGTGTATATGTACCACAGCTTCTTATTATCCATTCATGTGTTGATGGATACCTAGGTGGCTTCCATGTCCTATCTATCATAAATAGTGCTGTAGTAAACACTAGAGTGCATATGTCTTTTTCAATTTTAATTTCCTCAGGGTTTATGCCCAATAGTGGGGTTGTTGGGTTGTATGGTAGTTTTATTCCTAGTTTTTAAAGGAAAAACTATAAGAGTGGCTATAAGAATTTACATTCCCAGCAATAGTGAAAGAAGATCACCCTTTCTATACCTTCTCCAGCATTTATTCTTTGTAGATATTTTTGATGATGCCTATTATGACTGGTGTGAAGTGGTATCTGACTGTAGTTTTCATTTGCATTCATCTAATAATGAAAGATGTTGAGCATCTTTTCATGTGTTTGTTGGCCATCTATATGTCTTCTTTGGGGAGATGTCTATTTAGATTTTCATGCCTTTTGATTGTTTTGTTTTTGTTTTTGCTTTTCTGATTTTGACCTGCATGAGCTGCTTGTATATTTTGTAGATTAATTCTTTTTTTCTTTTTTAATTTTGGCCTCTTTTATTGTTTTTTGTTGTTGTTTATTTGTTTTCATTCATTTTTATTCTTTGGCCTATGTGCGCCTCCTATCACAGTGGCCTCTCTCCCTGCAGAGCACCAGCTCTAGGCGCATGTGCTCCAGAGTGCTGGCTCACAACTTTCCACAGGGGTCCAGCAGCTCTGTGGCACATGGAATCTTCCCTGGCCAGGGATCAAAGAGTGCAGTGCCCCCTGCACTGCAAGGCGGACTCTTCACCCAATGGACCATCAAGGAAGCCCGGTAGATTAATTCTTTGTCAGTTGTTTCACTTACTGTTATTTTCTCCCATTCTGAGGGTTGTCCTTTCACCTTGTTTATAGTTTCCTTTGCTGTGCAAAAGCTTTTAATTAGGTCCCATTTGTTTATTTTTGTTTTTATTTCCATTACTTTAGGAAGTGGATCATAGAGGATCTTTATGTGATTTATGTAAAGGAGTGTACTACCTAAGTTTTCTTCTGAGAGTCTTATAGTGTCTGGGCTTACATTTAAGTCTAATCTATTTTGAGCTTATTTTTATGGTGTTAGGAATTGTGCTAATTTCATTATTTTACATGTGACTGTCCTATTTTCTCAGCAGCACTTATTGAAGAGGCTGTGTTTTCTCCATTGTATGTTCTTGCCTCCTTTCTCAAAGATAAGGCACCCATAGATGCATGTGTGAATTTTTTAAAAAGGTTTTGAACATACCTTTGTTACAGACTGAATTTTGTCCCCTCAAATTTCATATTTAAAATCCTAATCCTCAGAATCAAAAAGTAACTGTATTCTGAGGTAAGGTCTTTAAAGATTAGTAAATTAAATGACTATGTTAAAGGCGACTAGGCTAAAAGTTTAGGATGGGCCCTAAACCAATATGACTTATCTTTATGAGAACAGGAAATTTGGAAACAGAAACATCAGACACATGCACACTCAGAGGGAAGGCTGTGTGAACGCACAGCAAGAAGAAGGCCATCTATAAGCCAGAGAGCGAGAGGCCTCAGAAGAAACCAAGCCTGCTGACATTTTGATCTTGGACTTTTAGATTTCAGAACTGTGAGAAGATACATCTTTGTTGTTTAAGCCTCCCAGTTTGCAGTATATGCTATGGCAGCAGGAGGAAACTAATGCAACCTTTTAAACAGCAACCTTTGAAAAATCCTCCTTTAAAATAATAGTGAGGGAATACGCATGTGCTCCAGAGTGCTGGCTCACAACTTTCCACAGGGGTCCAGCAGCTCTGTGGCACATGGAATCTTCCCTGGCCAGGGATCAAAGAGTGCAGTGCCCCCTGCACTGCAAGGCGGACTCTTCACCCAATGGACCATCAAGGAAGCCCGGTAGATTAATTCTTTGTCAGTTGTTTCACTTACTGTTATTTTCTCCCATTCTGAGGGTTGTCCTTTCACCTTGTTTATAGTTTCCTTTGCTGTGCAAAAGCTTTTAATTAGGTCCCATTTGTTTATTTTTGTTTTTATTTCCATTACTTTAGGAAGTGGATCATAGAGGATCTTTATGTGATTTATGTAAAGGAGTGTACTACCTAAGTTTTCTTCTGAGAGTCTTATAGTGTCTGGGCTTACATTTAAGTCTAATCTATTTTGAGCTTATTTTTATGGTGTTAGGAATTGTGCTAATTTCATTATTTTACATGTGACTGTCCTATTTTCTCAGCAGCACTTATTGAAGAGGCTGTGTTTTCTCCATTGTATGTTCTTGCCTCCTTTCTCAAAGATAAGGCACCCATAGATGCATGTGTGAATTTTTTTAAAAAAAGGTTTTGAACATACCTTTGTTACAGACTGAATTTTGTCCCCTCAAATTTCATATTTAAAATCCTAATCCTCAGAATCAAAAAGTAACTGTATTCTGAGGTAAGGTCTTTAAAGATTAGTAAATTAAATGACTATGTTAAAGGCGACTAGGCTAAAAGTTTAGGATGGGCCCTAAACCAATATGACTTATCTTTATGAGAACAGGAAATTTGGAAACAGAAACATCAGACACATGCACACTCAGAGGGAAGGCTGTGTGAACGCACAGCAAGAAGAAGGCCATCTATAAGCCAGAGAGCGAGAGGCCTCAGAAGAAACCAAGCCTGCTGACATTTTGATCTTGGACTTTTAGATTTCAGAACTGTGAGAAGATACATCTTTGTTGTTTAAGCCTCCCAGTTTGCAGTATATGCTATGGCAGCAGGAGGAAACTAATGCAACCTTTTAAACAGCAACCTTTGAAAAATCCTCCTTTAAAATAATAGTGAGGGAATAGAAAAAATATAAATCCCCAAGAATAGAGAGATGAGAAAGGAAACAGCTGGAGATGAGAGAGGAGTATTTTAGAAAAGGAAAATAGAGAACTGGAATTAGCAAGACTGAAAATGCTAATTACAAAATGCCCACAGAGGAGGGTGTCAGAGAAGGAACTTAAAAATAGGTGGAGATTGATGGAAAATCTGCGTATGAAGGAGATGTTTCCACAGGTCCTCCTCTCACCCTGCACAGCAAGGAGACCAATTCCACTCCATTTTCATCAATACAATATTGGTAAATGATTCTATGAAAAAGTTTAGCAAGAGAGGTTATGACTTGGAGATACCAGATATAGAGAGGGATTTAATGAAAATCCCTCATATGTATACCGAAGCCCTGGCTTACTGGTAGCTTTTTAGGACAAGAACTCTGCCAGTTAGACTCATAATGCCAAGGCAGGAGATTGAAGAATACTTTAAAAAATGGAATCACCACTCAGAGAAGAGACCTACCGATACCAGCATTATATGGCTGCTTTGTGAAAAAGGCTAGATCCTTTATTCCCCAATTAAATTAAAATGAATCCCAAGACTCTGCAAACCTACTTATGATGGGCACAACTTCTAGTCAGCATTTCAGTGCATCCCTGTTTAAAATGAGTCGATTGCCAAGGCTCCATAAATGTTTTCCTTTAAGGAAACTCCCCAAAATAAAGTATATAAAAAAATGAAAATAGTAAAGAAATAGATAATTTAAGAAAAGTTTAGGATGGGCCCTAAACCAATATGACTTATCTTTATGAGAACAGGAAATTTGGAAACAGAAACATCAGACACATGCACACTCAGAGGGAAGGCTGTGTAAAGACAGCAAGAAGAAGGCCATCTATAAGCCAGAGAGCGAGAGGCCTCAGAAGAAACCAAGCCTGCTGACATTTTGATCTTGGACTTTTAGATTTCAGAACTGTGAGAAGATACATCTTTGTTGTTTAAGCCTCCCAGTTTGCAGTATATGCTATGGCAGCAGGAGGAAACTAATGCAACCTTTTAAACAGCAACCTTTGAAAAATCCTCCTTTAAAATAATAGTGAGGGAATAGAAAAAATATAAATCCCCAAGAATAGAGAGATGAGAAAGGAAACAGCTGGAGATGAGAGAGGAGTATTTTAGAAAAGGAAAATAGAGAACTGGAATTAGCAAGACTGAAAATGCTAATTACAAAATGCCCACAGAGGAGGGTGTCAGAGAAGGAACTTAAAAATAGGTGGAGATTGATGGAAAATCTGCGTATGAAGGAGATGTTTCCACAGGTCCTCCTCTCACCCTGCACAGCAAGGAGACCAATTCCACTCCATTTTCATCAATACAATATTGGTAAATGATTCTATGAAAAAGTTTAGCAAGAGAGGTTATGACTTGGAGATACCAGATATAGAGAGGGATTTAATGAAAATCCCTCATATGTATACCGAAGCCCTGGCTTACTGGTAGCTTTTTAGGACAAGAACTCTGCCAGTTAGACTCATAATGCCAAGGCAGGAGATTGAAGAATACTTTAAAAAATGGAATCACCACTCAGAGAAGAGACCTACCGATACCAGCATTATATGGCTGCTTTGTGAAAAAGGCTAGATCCTTTATTCCCCAATTAAATTAAAATGAATCCCAAGACTCTGCAAACCTACTTATGATGGGCACAACTTCTAGTCAGCATTTCAGTGCATCCCTGTTTAAAATGAGTCGATTGCCAAGGCTCCATAAATGTTTTCCTTTAAGGAAACTCCCCAAAATAAAGTATATAAAAAAATGAAAATAGTAAAGAAATAGATAATTTAAGAAACAAATAGAATTTGCAGGAAAAATATGATATTCTCAAGAGAATAAATTTATTATATCCATTAAATAAGATGATAACATACAGAATTAACAAGAGCAAAAAGAGTTATTCAAACTTAAGACAAGGATAAATAAAGTTCAAACTTCAATGAACAGTTGAAAAATAAAGTTTTAGAAATGTATCACCAAAAAGATGAAACACAGAAGTTAGGAATATTATAAGAACAGGTCTGTGAGTAAGCTTTAGATACTAGGAGTTGGAGAAAGAAAAACAGAGAAAATGTGCTCATCACAGAAATAACACAAAAATTTCCTCAAATTGAAGGATATGTTTTTCTTCATTAAAAAGATTCCCTGGTGGTCCAGTGGGTGGGCCATCTGCCTTGCAGTGCAGGAGGCGCCGATGAGATCCCTGGCCCGGGAGGATCCCATGTGCTGCGGGGTGGCTGCACAGTGTGTGGAATTACAAGCCGGTGCTCTGGGGCACGTGCATCCAGAGCCAGTGCTCTGCAACAAGAGAGGCCACTGCAATGGGAGACCCACACAGGCCAAAGAATAAAGATGGATAAATTTTCTTTTTTTTAAAAAAGGCCAATAAGTACCTAGGACAATGAAGAAAACAGATGCATACAAAAGATATATCTTGATATTTCTGATAGGAGTTCATGATGTATTGATTTTTATCCTTTAAAAAGAACATTAGTACATAGGAGACAATGGAGCAATGGATTCAAAATTTTAAGTGAAAATGATTTGCAACCTGGCATTCTAAACTTAACTAAGTCATCAATCAAGTATGAAGGAACTGATAAAATAATGGATATACATGACCCAGGCAGGAAATACATTACACAGAGCTTTTTAGAATTGCTTTGGAAATTTCTGGAATAATTAGTGATAATTTTGCATACAATTAAGCAAACAAAAAAGAGGGAGTTTATAACTCCAGAAAAAAAAAAAAAAAAAGGTTATTCAGTAAATGAGACATCATCATGGCACACTATTTGTCTTATCAGTAAACATTTCTTCCCAGGGATGAAAAGATAAAAGCTGAACATCCACGTAACCATCAGTTGTTATGTAACTACACTAGGAGGATTGAAGGAAAGAAATGAGGCGATAAAAGTGTGAAATCTTCCTTGTTCATGATGGGACTTCAGTGAGAGGTGTGGACTCAAAGTTTCAGAGAGAATGAGAGGGGTGGCCCGAAAGATACCGACTACTAATTCTAGGCTGTATTGTACGATTTGGGGGCAAGGAAATGGGTTAAATAATCCATTTATAAATTTAAAAGGAAGCAAAGCAACCAAATTTCCAAAGACAATAGGTATCCTGTATTTATTAGCCTGATCACAGCCAAATGTCTTGGGTTGGGGTTGTATAACATTTGAGTGGATTATGTCATTTTTCCCTTTAATGCTTGGTACGTTTAACATCATTCCTAGCTGTAGAAACAGGAATGGTGGTACTCTTCATTGGCAGAAGTGAGGCTGGCTCCCCTGGCCTTCCAGCAGAGAGAAGAGAGGAACATCTGGCCATTCAGGCCAGCAGATTCAGCGCTGGTTAATGAGTGAGGTTACAAACACCGATGACAGTATGTTGTCCAGGTGCTAGATAATCCTCCTGCAGCTCCGTGAAGATGAGTTATTAGGAGTGCTTTTCACCTCCAATTTTCTCATTTCTCATGTAGAATAATCAGATACAAAGAAATCTCTGTAGCACTAAGAAGTGTTGAATTCATACATAGAGGAGGTACTCCTCCTTACCAAGAGTGAAATAAGCATAAGGAAGCTGGGCTTTGTAAGAATATGTCTGACTTGTTTACAATCACACCTCCTTACTCCAAGGGAGTTGAAATTAAGCATAAAAGAAGCTGTTTCTAAACTTAACTAAGTCATCAATCAAGTATGAAGGAACTGATAAAATAATGGATATACATGACCCAGGCAGGAAATACATTACACAGAGCTTTTTAGAATTGCTTTGGAAATTTCTGGAATAATTAGTGATAATTTTGCATACAATTAAGCAAACAAAAAAGAGGGAGTTTATAACTCCAGAAAAAAAAAAAAAAAAAGGTTATTCAGTAAATGAGACATCATCATGGCACACTATTTGTCTTATCAGTAAACATTTCTTCCCAGGGATGAAAAGATAAAAGCTGAACATCCACGTAACCATCAGTTGTTATGTAACTACACTAGGAGGATTGAAGGAAAGAAATGAGGCGATAAAAGTGTGAAATCTTCCTTGTTCATGATGGGACTTCAGTGAGAGGTGTGGACTCAAAGTTTCAGAGAGAATGAGAGGGGTGGCCCGAAAGATACCGACTACTAATTCTAGGCTGTATTGTACGATTTGGGGGCAAGGAAATGGGTTAAATAATCCATTTATAAATTTAAAAGGAAGCAAAGCAACCAAATTTCCAAAGACAATAGGTATCCTGTATTTATTAGCCTGATCACAGCCAAATGTCTTGGGTTGGGGTTGTATAACATTTGAGTGGATTATGTCATTTTTCCCTTTAATGCTTGGTACGTTTAACATCATTCCTAGCTGTAGAAACAGGAATGGTGGTACTCTTCATTGGCAGAAGTGAGGCTGGCTCCCCTGGCCTTCCAGCAGAGAGAAGAGAGGAACATCTGGCCATTCAGGCCAGCAGATTCAGCGCTGGTTAATGAGTGAGGTTACAAACACCGATGACAGTATGTTGTCCAGGTGCTAGATAATCCTCCTGCAGCTCCGTGAAGATGAGTTATTAGGAGTGCTTTTCACCTCCAATTTTCTCATTTCTCATGTAGAATAATCAGATACAAAGAAATCTCTGTAGCACTAAGAAGTGTTGAATTCATACATAGAGGAGGTACTCCTCCTTACCAAGAGTGAAATAAGCATAAGGAAGCTGGGCTTTGTAAGAATATGTCTGACTTGTTTACAATCACACCTTTACTCACAGAATTACTGCCACCCAGGCTTGCAGGTTTAGAATTCCCTTTGATTCAAAAGCATCCAGAAAAAAGCATTTGACCTTCACCAGGGTTGCCAGAATATACTCTCCTTGATTTGACAGAAAAGTTCTGTGCTTTATCCAAAATACGGGCCTTCCAGCGCATACTCCTTTGGCTTGTTGAACAGTCACCAGGCTCCCAGAAAGACAGGTGTGTTGGAAATGGAGTAAACAGAATCTCAGGATGTCAGATGTTTCCCTCTAGAGCAGCACAGTTCAGTTCAGTTGCTGAGCAGCAACCGCCAATACCCTCTCTCTTTTCTGTCAACTGAGAAATCCAGCAGCTGCAGGAGTGACATCAGCCAAGCTGAACGTAAGTGGAGTCAGTAGAGAGAGACAAAGGGCCCGGGAGAAGCTTGTGTATCTCACTGTGATTCTGTGGCATTCCACCCCAGAGGTCTGGTGTGCTGGAGTTCACCCCTCACTTGCCCCTTCACCACTCTCTGGTATGATTCACCTACATGTCTCTTTCCCCCAGGATCCCCAGTTCCTGTGGAGGTGGAGATCGTCTATGACCTCTATCCTGCATCTCTCCCACTGCTTTGTTTATAGCTTTACACATAGTGGGCCCTCAAAAAATACCATTAAATTGCACTTTCCAGTGGATATCATAGATTGTAAAACACTTCACTCAGTGTTAATTCCTTGTCGTCACAATGCCTTGTAGTCACTTAAACTTGTGTTTCCAGCATGTGTTGTCTCTGTCCTAGCACACTGGGGAAGGGGGCAGGCTTTGGACTCAGATCTGACTTAAAAACCCAAGTCCCCACTTCTTAGCTATTTTTTTTTAATTCTTTATTTTAAGATTTTACAGAGTTTTGTTGTTCACCAACATGTATGTTCCCAGATCATTCATATGCATATCCCTGGGCCCTCCCCCCACCCAGTTCCCCACCTCCCACCCCACCAGACCATCGCCCCAAGTGGTTGTAGGTACTCCTATTCCCCTAGCACAATGACAAT
The DNA here is from genome assembly GCA_022376925.1 of Tragulus kanchil. Classification (NCBI taxonomy): domain Eukaryota; kingdom Metazoa; phylum Chordata; class Mammalia; order Artiodactyla; family Tragulidae; genus Tragulus; species Tragulus kanchil. The sequence continues at coordinate 78,789,247 of JAIOJX010000004.1, read as the reverse complement.
AGCTATCTTTTCCACACATGACAGTATAGGTTTCTATGTTACTGTCTCCATGCCTCCCCCTCCCCATTTCTTCCCCACAATGTCCATATGTCTATGCTCTGTCTGTTTTTCCATGAGTTCACTGTGTGTGTTATTAAGACCGTCCTGCTAGATTCCATATATGTGTGTTAGTATGCTGTATTTGTCTTTCTCTTTTTGACTTACTTCACTTTTTATATAGGTTCTATAGCCAGCCACCTCATTAGGACCTTCCAGCGCATACTCCTTTGGTTTTAAGAGCTAGCATGTGTTGGAAATGGAGTAAACAGAATCTCAGGATGTCAGATGTTTCCCTCTAGAGCAGCACAGTTCAGTTCAGTTGCTGAGCAGCAACCGCCAATACCCTCTCTCTTTTCTGTCAACTGAGAAATCCAGCAGCTGCAGGAGTGACATCAGCCAAGCTGAACGTAAGTGGAGTCAGTAGAGAGAGACAAAGGGCCCGGGAGAAGCTTGTGTATCTCACTGTGATTCTGTGGCATTCCACCCCAGAGGTCTGGTGTGCTGGAGTTCACCCCTCACTTGCCCCTTCACCACTCTCTGGTATGATTCACCTACATGTCTCTTTCCCCCAGGATCCCCAGTTCCTGTGGAGGTGGAGATCGTCTATGACCTCTATCCTGCATCTCTCCCACTGCTTTGTTTATAGCTTTACACATAGTGGGCCCTCAAAAAATACCATTAAATTGCACTTTCCAGTGGATATCATAGATTGTAAAACACTTCACTCAGTGTTAATTCCTTGTCGCCACAATGCCTTGTAGTCACTTAAACTTGTGTTTCCAGCATGTGTTGTCTCTGTCCTAGCACACTGGGGAAGGGGGCAGGCTTTGGACTCAGATCTGACTTAAAAACCCAAGTCCCCACTTCTTAGCTATTTTTTTTTAATTCTTTATTTTAAGATTTTACAGAGTTTTGTTGTTCACCAACATGTATGTTCCCAGATCATTCATATGCATATCCCTGGGCCCTCCCCCCACCCAGTTCCCCACCTCCCACCCCACCAGACCATCGCCCCAAGTGGTTGTAGGTACTCCTATTCCCCTAGCACAATGACAATAGCTATCTTTTCCACACATGACAGTATAGGTTTCTATGTTACTGTCTCCATGCCTCCCCCTCCCCATTTCTTCCCCACAATGTCCATATGTCTATGCTCTGTCTGTTTTTCCATGAGTTCACTGTGTGTGTTATTAAGACCGTCCTGCTAGATTCCATATATGTGTGTTAGTATGCTGTATTTGTCTTTCTCTTTTTGACTTACTTCACTTTTTATATAGGTTCTATAGCCAGCCACCTCATTAGGACTGAGTCTTCTGCATTTCTTTTAACAGCTGAGTAGTATTCCATTGTATATATGTACCAGAGCTTCTGTATCCATTCATTTGTCGATGGACATCTAGGTTGCTTCCATTCTTAGCTATTTGTCTTTGGATTCTTGAAGTTTTATCATCTCCAAAACCAGGATGGTAATGTCAGTCTCTGTGAAGGCTGAATGAGGTGGTATCTGCATTGCAGATCTTAATCTACTGACAAATATCAAGCTCAGAGTTAGCTGCTATTAATTTTACTGTCAATATTTATTATTACTGTTATTAGTTTCATCACTTTTTAATGAAAATTGTGAAAATAATGGCTATGTGTATATTAAAATAGTTTATATAAATATATATACATATATATATCCCTATATACATACACATATATATATATATATATATATATACATATATACACACATATAAATATGTGTGATAGTAACTAATCCATAATAACCACTCCTGTTGGACTTTTATTGCTGTTGCTATTACTATGAGCAATAACTGTTATTACAGTTTTTCTTACATCTAAAATGAGGTTGGTAATGCTAAGCTTATAAGCTTGTAGAAAAAAATTTAAAGTTAATATATTTTAAGGTCTTGAAACTGTGCCTTGCTGATGGTGAGCACAATAAAAATGTTAGCTTTTATTATTTTTACTAACAGTAAAAAAAGGTGATTATATAGTAAACATGTAAGATAGTATACACTCAATAAATTGTTCATTCACTTTGGTATTCATTTCCTGCTCCATTGATAGCACTAATGGAGTGACTATCAATGACAACACATGCTTCAGTGCTAATGTTAATTATCTTTCTATATACTGGGGAAAATAAAAAACAAAGTCATTCCAGGATGGCAAAAGTTTTTGGTCCGGAATTCTGCCCTTGGCAGAATGATAAGATGTGAGGGAGGAAGCGTGCCCCAGGATTAGTGAGGATGGCATTTTGCCTGCGATGTGTAGTGATGTGCCAGTTTCCCCTTCCCCAGTCCTGAAAGCAACACTGATGGTAGTGGAACAGCCTGCATAGTGCTGACTTACTTCACTTTTTATATAGGTTCTATAGCCAGCCACCTCATTAGGACTGAGTCTTCTGCATTTCTTTTAACAGCTGAGTAGTATTCCATTGTATATATGTACCAGAGCTTCTGTATCCATTCATTTGTCGATGGACATCTAGGTTGCTTCCATTCTTAGCTATTTGTCTTTGGATTCTTGAAGTTTTATCATCTCCAAAACCAGGATGGTAATGTCAGTCTCTGTGAAGGCTGAATGAGGTGGTATCTGCATTGCAGATCTTAATCTACTGACAAATATCAAGCTCAGAGTTAGCTGCTATTAATTTTACTGTCAATATTTATTATTACTGTTATTAGTTTCATCACTTTTTAATGAAAATTGTGAAAATAATGGCTATGTGTATATTAAAATAGTTTATATAAATATATATACATATATATATCCCTATATACATACACATATATATATATATATATATAAAATATATACACACATATAAATATGTGTGATAGTAACTAATCCATAATAACCACTCCTGTTGGACTTTTATTGCTGTTGCTATTACTATGAGCAATAACTGTTATTACAGTTTTTCTTACATCTAAAATGAGGTTGGTAATGCTAAGCTTATAAGCTTGTAGAAAAAAATTTAAAGTTAATATATTTTAAGGTCTTGAAACTGTGCCTTGCTGATGGTGAGCACAATAAAAATGTTAGCTTTTATTATTTTTACTAACAGTAAAAAAAGGTGATTATATAGTAAACATGTAAGATAGTATACACTCAATAAATTGTTCATTCACTTTGGTATTCATTTCCTGCTCCATTGATAGCACTAATGGAGTGACTATCAATGACAACACATGCTTCAGTGCTAATGTTAATTATCTTTCTATATACTGGGGAAAATAAAAAACAAAGTCATTCCAGGATGGCAAAAGTTTTTGGTCCGGAATTCTGCCCTTGGCAGAATGATAAGATGTGAGGGAGGAAGCGTGCCCCAGGATTAGTGAGGATGGCATTTTGCCTGCGATGTGTAGTGATGTGCCAGTTTCCCCTTCCCCAGTCCTGAAAGCAACACTGATGGTAGTGGAACAGCCTGCATAGTGCTGCAAGGGCACATCCCTTCTTCTGAGGCTGCCGGCTTGCTGAGGAGGCAGGATGCATGTTTGATTCCATCTGCTGTCGTTTATCTGCCAGTACAGAGAGTGGGCCTCCGTGAGTCTGTTTGGCAGCCAAAATAACATTCAAGCAACTCAAAGGAAACCCCTTCAGAGTTTCGCAGGTGGAAAACACCTTATGATCCCTTCAGTCCAAAGAAATGAGTACCCAACCTTTAAACACTAAACTTCAAAGCCATGGCCCTTAATCACAGAACAAAAACAACACTTCCTGCTTCACAGATTGACCTTGTTTTAAAGAGTGTGGAGAGAACTTTGATCACATTTATCTTCCACTTGTCATGAAAGTACCTGTGTTCTAGAATGATCAAACTTTGATTTTAATTGAGTTTCACAGGAAAGGAGAAGAATGAAGACCACCCATTATATTCTCAGTGCTGTCCTTGGTGCTGCTCTTTGTTAAAGAAGACAACTTTTATATGGCAGTTGAATTTAACATAACCAGTCTTTTTTTAAGATTGATATTCTGTAAGCCAGAAGATAGAAATAGTTTCTCTTTACTCAGAGATTTGCACAGCGTATGTATATGATCTGGAAATATAAAGTCAGGGAAGGAAAAGAAGGGAACGTATTCAAATATTCATGAAGCCATTTATGGTTTGTGTTCGCTAGGATAAGATTATCTTAGATGTGGAATGGAAAGAGGGGGACACACATGGAGTGTGGAAGCAGTCAGTTTCAACAAATTGCATCATGAGCCCTTGTGTGTGTTTAGGTATGCATCCTTTGGATGGGGAAGAGGAGTTTTGCCTTCAAATCTCATTCTAACCACTTGACTTATAATTGTGAATCTTCTTTTCCACACCTTATTTTTATCTCTTGTTCTATATACTGGGGAAAATAAAATCAAAGTCATTCCAGGATGGCAAAAGTTTTTGGTCCGGAATTCTGCCCTTGGCAGAATGATAAGATGTGAGGGAGGAAGCGTGCCCCAGGATTAGTGAGGATGGCATTTTGCCTGCGATGTGTAGTGATGTGCCAGTTTCCCCTTCCCCAGTCCTGAAAGCAACACTGATGGTAGTGGAACAGCCTGCATAGTGCTGCAAGGGCACATCCCTTCTTCTGAGGCTGCCGGCTTGCTGAGGAGGCAGGATGCATGTTTGATTCCATCTGCTGTCGTTTATCTGCCAGTACAGAGAGTGGGCCTCCGTGAGTCTGTTTGGCAGCCAAAATAACATTCAAGCAACTCAAAGGAAACCCCTTCAGAGTTTCGCAGGTGGAAAACACCTTATGATCCCTTCAGTCCAAAGAAATGAGTACCCAACCTTTAAACACTAAACTTCAAAGCCATGGCCCTTAATCACAGAACAAAAACAACACTTCCTGCTTCACAGATTGACCTTGTTTTAAAGAGTGTGGAGAGAACTTTGATCACATTTATCTTCCACTTGTCATGAAAGTACCTGTGTTCTAGAATGATCAAACTTTGATTTTAATTGAGTTTCACAGGAAAGGAGAAGAATGAAGACCACCCATTATATTCTCAGTGCTGTCCTTGGTGCTGCTCTTTGTTAAAGAAGACAACTTTTATATGGCAGTTGAATTTAACATAACCAGTCTTTTTTTAAGATTGATATTCTGTAAGCCAGAAGATAGAAATAGTTTCTCTTTACTCAGAGATTTGCACAGCGTATGTATATGATCTGGAAATATAAAGTCAGGGAAGGAAAAGAAGGAACGATTCAAATATTCATGAAGCCATTTATGGTTTGTGTTCGCTAGGATAAGATTATCTTAGATGTGGAATGGAAAGAGGGGGACACACATGGAGTGTGGAAGCAGTCAGTTTCAACAAATTGCATCATGAGCCCTTGTGTGTGTTTAGGTATGCATCCTTTGGATGGGGGAAGAGAGGGGTTTTGCCTTCAAATCTCATTCTAACCACTTGACTTATAATTGTGAATCTTCTTTTCCACACCTTATTTTTTATCTCTTGTTCTATATATTTCTGTTCTTGAGATGGTCTTCATCATGTGTCTTTTCCTAGGTATATGTAAACATGACGCCAAATTACATACTCATCTCTGGCATTGATCTCAAAGTCCTTTTTCATTGTCAAATATCTCTGAATCCCTGTCTTCAAGCACAACTATATTAATCAAATCAGTATATTTCTTTTCACATATAGGTCTTCTAACCTCTTAGGTTGGCTCTTCCAAGTTTTCTTATAACAGCATGAAATACCATTCTCTTAATCAACTGGTCTAGAAATATCAGTTATCACTGCTTTTCTTTTCTTTCATTTCCAATATCCAACCCTCTCTCAAGTTCTATTGTTCCTTCCTTCAAACTTTGTCACCTCTTTTCTTCATTCCTCAGCAAGTTAACCTCACACAGTTTTCATTAGTTTGTACCTGAACTTAGACAAAAGATACTGGCATATATGCATCTAGGATCGCTGTATCATTCCTACCCAATACTCTCAGAAGACATGGTGAAATTTCTTATTTGATCTGCTTACTATCCAATTCAGGGCTCTCCGACAGAGGTCAAAACCCACACAACAGAGGTCAGGCAGATAATGCAAATGAGGAAGGCAGGTGATAGTTCTGACCAGTGGGAAATGCACCTTCATCTGCCTGTATGGCTCCTTCTAGCCCTTTTCCTAAAAAAGCCAGTGTTGGCAGAATTTCTGATTTTTCAGGAGAGCAAAGAAATGCCTTTTAAAATTTTGTTCATAACCAGTCTTTTTTTAAGATTGATATTCTGTAAGCCAGAAGATAGAAATAGTTTCTCTTTACTCAGAGATTTGCACAGCGTATGTATATGATCTGGAAATATAAAGTCAGGGAAGGAAAAGAAGGGAACGTATTCAAATATTCATGAAGCCATTTATGGTTTGTGTTCGCTAGGATAAGATTATCTTAGATGTGGAATGGAAAGAGGGGGACACACATGGAGTGTGGAAGCAGTCAGTTTCAACAAATTGCATCATGAGCCCTTGTGTGTGTTTAGGTATGCATCCTTTGGATGGGGGAAGAGAGGAGTTTTGCCTTCAAATCTCATTCTAACCACTTGACTTATAATTGTGAATCTTCTTTTCCACACCTTATTTTTTATCTCTTGTTCTATATATTTCTGTTCTTGAGATGGTCTTCATCATGTGTCTTTTCCTAGGTATATGTAAACATGACGCCAAATTACATACTCATCTCTGGCATTGATCTCAAAGTCCTTTTTCATTGTCAAATATCTCTGAATCCCTGTCTTCAAGCACAACTATATTAATCAAATCAGTATATTTCTTTTCACATATAGGTCTTCTAACCTCTTAGGTTGGCTCTTCCAAGTTTTCTTATAACAGCATGAAATACCATTCTCTTAATCAACTGGTCTAGAAATATCAGTTATCACTGCTTTTCTTTTCTTTCATTTCCAATATCCAACCCTCTCTCAAGTTCTATTGTTCCTTCCTTCAAACTTTGTCACCTCTTTTCTTCATTCCTCAGCAAGTTAACCTCACACAGTTTTCATTAGTTTGTACCTGAACTTAGACAAAAGATACTGGCATATATGCATCTAGGATCGCTGTATCATTCCTACCCAATACTCTCAGAAGACATGGTGAAATTTCTTATTTGATCTGCTTACTATCCAATTCAGGGCTCTCCCGACAGAGGTCAAAACTCACACAACAGAGGTCAGGCAGATAATGCAAATGAGGAAGGCAGGTGATAGTTCTGACCAGTGGGAAATGCACCTTCATCTGCCTGTATGGCTCCTTCTAGCCTCCTAATAGGTATTGCCAGGTGAAAATATAAGCCAGTGTTGGCAGAATTTCTGATTTTTTTCAGGAGAGCAAAGAAATAAGGCCTTTTAAAATTTTGTTAATTCAATAAATATCTATTGTGGGCATACTAAATTCCAAGTTTTGTTATGTGTTGGAGGATATACAGCAGTGAGGGAAAATTATACCCTTGTCATGTTTATATTCTTTCTGGGAAAAAAAGATAAGAAAATAATACGGGCAATGGCAAGTGACTTTGTGGCCAATGCTCTGAAGAAAAATAAACCAGGAAAGGAGTTAATGAGTACATGTGTATGTGGTGAAATTTTTGGTAGGATAATTAGGTAAGTTATCATTGGAAAGTTGAAATTTCAGATGATACATGAAGGAGGTGGGTATGTGAAGGAAGAGTGTGCTAGGCAGAAGGAAGATGAGGAGTCTTGCTGTCATGATTGAAGCACATCAGGAAGCCCTGAGAGTTGGGGTGAAGTAGCAAAGTGGAACACAAAAGGAGACAAAGCTGGAGATAAAATATGAGTGGGTGAACAGGGTAGGCATGGTGGCAGTGAAAAAAAAGTGAAAATTTTAGTCACTCAGTCATGTCCAACTCTTTGCAACTCCATGAATTGTAACCCACCAGAGTCCTCTGTCCGTGGAATTTTCTAGGCAAGAATACTGGAATGGGTAGCCATTACCTTTTTCCAGGGAATCTTCCCAACCCAGGCATCAAACCTGGGTCTCCTGCATTGCAGGAGGATTCTTTACCATCTGAGCCACCATGGAAGTTAGAGAGGAATCCTAAATGGGTGAAGGAGGTAGGGGCAAACAAGTAGCAATTCATAATGATCTTTGTGGACCTTCCTAGTGATTTTGATCTTAATTCTGAGTAATAAACTCGCAAGGATCTTTGAACTAGACTTAACAGGATTACTTTGCTAATTTCAAATAAACTTTAGGAGGATAAGAGAAAGACCAGAGAATCTAAGGGGGCCATTCATCATGAGAAATTTTGGTGGTTCCCTTCTAAGAAATGACGGAGGGCAAAACTCACAGAACAGAGGTCAGGCAGATAATGCAAATGAGGAAGGCAGGTGATAGTTCTGACCAGTGGGAAATGCACCTTCATCTGCCTGTATGGCTCCTTCTAGCCTCCTAATAGGTATTGCCAGGTGAAAATATAAGCCAGTGTTGGCAGAATTTCTGATTTTTTTCAGGAGAGCAAAGAAATAAGGCCTTTTAAAATTTTGTTAATTCAATAAATATCTATTGTGGGCATACTAAATTCCAAGTTTTGTTATGTGTTGGAGGATATACAGCAGTGAGGGAAAATTATACCCTTGTCATGTTTATATTCTTTCTGGGAAAAAAAGATAAGAAAATAATACGGGCAATGGCAAGTGACTTTGTGGCCAATGCTCTGAAGAAAAATAAACCAGGAAAGGAGTTAATGAGTACATGTGTATGTGGTGAAATTTTTGGTAGGATAATTAGGTAAGTTATCATTGGAAAGTTGAAATTTCAGATGATACATGAAGGAGGTGGGTATGTGAAGGAAGAGTGTGCTAGGCAGAAGGAAGATGAGGAGTCTTGCTGTCATGATTGAAGCACATCAGGAAGCCCTGAGAGTTGGGGTGAAGTAGCAAAGTGGAACACAAAAGGAGACAAAGCTGGAGATAAAATATGAGTGGGTGAACAGGGTAGGCATGGTGGCAGTGAAAAAAAAGTGAAAATTTTAGTCACTCAGTCATGTCCAACTCTTTGCAACTCCATGAATTGTAACCCACCAGAGTCCTCTGTCCGTGGAATTTTCTAGGCAAGAATACTGGAATGGGTAGCCATTACCTTTTTCCAGGGAATCTTCCCAACCCAGGCATCAAACCTGGGTCTCCTGCATTGCAGGAGGATTCTTTACCATCTGAGCCACCATGGAAGTTAGAGAGGAATCCTAAATGGGTGAAGGAGGTAGGGGCAAACAAGTAGCAATTCATAATGATCTTTGTGGACCTTCCTAGTGATTTTGATCTTAATTCTGAGTAATAAACTCGCAAGGATCTTTGAACTAGACTTAACAGGATTACTTTGCTAATTTCAAATAAACTTTAGGAGGATAAGAGAAAGACCAGAGAATCTAAGGGGGCCATTCATCATGAGAAATGATGGTGGTTGACCACAGTTTGGGGCTGAACAACTGGAAGGATGGAGTTGCCAGAAACTGAGATGGCACGAGACATCTCAGAAAAAAATAAGGCTTGGAGAGGAAAGATTAGAAGCTCTGTTATGAACATATTAAATGGAAATGTTTATAAGGGGATGTTGAGTAGACAATTTGACTTGTAAATTGGGGGCTCAAGTTTAGAATGAAGGAAAATTCTGAGTTTGGAGTGAGGCAGCTAAACCACATGTCTCAGTTCTCTTTCTCCTAAGATGAACCCTTTTTTCTGAGGTCTTTCTCTTTTTTGTTTTCACTGTTTGGTGAGGTAGAGACTATTCCTCTTAACCCAGTTTATCCAAATATGGGTAAAAAAGAGAAAAGTTTTCCTTTTTTTAGAGTCAACAGCTGAGACAAAACAGACCTACTTAAATAAGACTTTACTGACAAAAGGAAATAAGTAAAATCAAAACAGCATGAGACTAGATGATCTGGCTTATTGCGGGAGCCATTTTGCTCAAATTCCATCCCTTATGAAAAGCCTTCCTCTGGCTCCCCTGCCACACCAGGCTGCAAAAACTTTACCACAAAGATACATTCTTCTCCCAGGAGATAGAAAAGTGTGACAAAGAAGCTTAATCTCCACTTATGCCTACAGCCTCCCTCCTTAATTCTGATTTTCTGTCTGAGGATCTTTCTCTTCCTTTGATGATCGTGTACTGAAATTTAATATAACATTTAGAAAAAGCCATCTACCGTCAAAATATCCCAATACAATCCCTGGTCCAATGCTTAGTAAGAGGCACACTCTTATATCACTAAGGTAGAGGGATCATTTAATTACGCATGAATCATAGGGAATCTTCCCAACCCAGGCATCAAACCTGGGTCTCCTGCATTGCAGGAGGATTCTTTACCATCTGAGCCACCATGGAAGTTAGAGAGGAATCCTAAATGGGTGAAGGAGGTAGGGGCAAACAAGTAGCAATTCATAATGATCTTTGTGGACCTTCCTAGTGATTTTGATCTTAATTCTGAGTAATAAACTCGCAAGGATCTTTGAACTAGACTTAACAGGATTACTTTGCTAATTTCAAATAAACTTTAGGAGGATAAGAGAAAGACCAGAGAATCTAAGGGGGCCATTCATCATGAGAAATGATGGTGGTTGACCACAGTTTGGGGCTGAACAACTGGAAGGATGGAGTTGCCAGAAACTGAGATGGCACGAGACATCTCAGAAAAAAATAAGGCTTGGAGAGGAAAGATTAGAAGCTCTGTTATGAACATATTAAATGGAAATGTTTATAAGGGGATGTTGAGTAGACAATTTGACTTGTAAATTGGGGGCTCAAGTTTAGAATGAAGGAAAATTCTGAGTTTGGAGTGAGGCAGCTAAACCACATGTCTCAGTTCTCTTTCTCCTAAGATGAACCCTTTTTTCTGAGGTCTTTCTCTTTTTTGTTTTCACTGTTTGGTGAGGTAGAGACTATTCCTCTTAACCCAGTTTATCCAAATATGGGTAAAAAAGAGAAAAGTTTTCCTTTTTTTAGAGTCAACAGCTGAGACAAAACAGACCTACTTAAATAAGACTTTACTGACAAAAGGAAATAAGTAAAATCAAAACAGCATGAGACTAGATGATCTGGCTTATTGCGGGAGCCATTTTGCTCAAATTCCATCCCTTATGAAAAGCCTTCCTCTGGCTCCCCTGCCACACCAGGCTGCAAAAACTTTACCACAAAGATACATTCTTCTCCCAGGAGATAGAAAAGTGTGACAAAGAAGCTTAATCTCCACTTATGCCTACAGCCTCCCTCCTTAATTCTGATTTTCTGTCTGAGGATCTTTCTCTTCCTTTGATGATCGTGTACTGAAATTTAATATAACATTTAGAAAAAGCCATCTACCGTCAAAATATCCCAATACAATCCCTGGTCCAATGCTTAGTAAGAGGCACACTCTTATATCACTAAGGTAGAGGGATCATTTAATTACGGCATGAATCATAGTATATCCTAAATAAGCGTTAGTTACCTTTCCTTCTCCTTGGAATGGCCTTCAACACTGTATAATTCATCCAGCCTTAACTACAGGGAAGCCATTTTCTTGCCTGCCATGACAACATCAGTCTGAACTTTCTCTTGTAGTGTTTGCCCTTTCTGGAATATTTCCCCTTACCTTCTTCTGATACAAACCTTGCAGTTCTTTATAGGTTGAATCAACCTCACAAGGTCTTTTATCTAATTGAATCTCATACTGTTGTCTCCTCTTGCTTATAAATCTGTAATTTGTCTACACCAATCATTTTTCATGTAAATATACTATGAAATGTTTTGGTATGGAAATTTTATCTTCCCTGAAGTATAAGAATCATAATTTGCTTTTAAAAATTTAACTCTTTATAAATAATTTATTACCATGTGAAAGTATAGGATTAACATATGTAGGGGACATAATAATGTAGTAATAATATAATAAATGATCTGTGAATGTCTGAAATATCTGTTCATTAATATATTCACTAGAAAAACAGGAACACTTTGTCAGGAATTGCTAGATATTCAAATACAGAAATAAAACAATGTTGGAGAACCATTTATTGTGCATAAGGGATTTTTAGATAAATAAAGTATGTTAGAAATAGCTTTTTGAGAAGTTGGTTTGATAAATTCATATCAAAGATTATAGAGAGCCATCTTGTGGGCAATTCAGGTTTTCATTCAACTAGGACTCTAGATAATACAGAGTTTTCTGCCCTTGCTGCAGAATAAAAATATTTGTTAAAACTTTTTGTTTTAATACAAATTAAAGCAGAAATATTAAATTTGTTTATTTTAACAGTTTCCATAAACTGAATATAGACTTTACAGTGTTTTTCAAATTTCTTAAATGTCTAAAAATAAAAGTCCCTGCAAAGAAATTACAGATATCATGAATATGACTTATATGATACTTCCCATAAAACATCTTAAAAACTGTGATCAGAAAATAGAGGCCTTAGAGATTATTTCCTCAAATGACCCTTCACTTTTGAAGTTTTAAGGATGCTTTGAAAATTGGATTAAATATACAATGCTACTCCCTTGAGCAATGCAGATAGGCACATTATTTTGATAATGTTATCCTAAATAAGCGTTAGTTACCTTTCCTTCTCCTTGGAATGGCCTTCAACACTGTATAATTCATCCAGCCTTAACTACAGGGAAGCCATTTTCTTGCCTGCCATGACAACATCAGTCTGAACTTTCTCTTGTAGTGTTTGCCCTTTCTGGAATATTTCCCCTTACCTTCTTCTGATACAAACCTTGCAGTTCTTTATAGGTTGAATCAACCTCACAAGGTCTTTTATCTAATTGAATCTCATACTGTTGTCTCCTCTTGCTTATAAATCTGTAATTTGTCTACACCAATCATTTTTCATGTAAATATACTATGAAATGTTTTGGTATGGAAATTTTATCTTCCCTGAAGTATAAGAATCATAATTTGCTTTTAAAAATTTAACTCTTTATAAATAATTTATTACCATGTGAAAGTATAGGATTAACATATGTAGGGGACATAATAATGTAGTAATAATATAATAAATGATCTGTGAATGTCTGAAATATCTGTTCATTAATATATTCACTAGAAAAACAGGAACACTTTGTCAGGAATTGCTAGATATTCAAATACAGAAATAAAACAATGTTGGAGAACCATTTATTGTGCATAAGGGATTTTTAGATAAATAAAGTATGTTAGAAATAGCTTTTTGAGAAGTTGGTTTGATAAATTCATATCAAAGATTATAGAGAGCCATCTTGTGGGCAATTCAGGTTTTCATTCAACTAGGACTCTAGATAATACAGAGTTTTCTGCCCTTGCTGCAGAATAAAAATATTTGTTAAAACTTTTTGTTTTAATACAAATTAAAGCAGAAATATTAAATTTGTTTATTTTAACAGTTTCCATAAACTGAATATAGACTTTACAGTGTTTTTCAAATTTCTTAAATGTCTAAAAATAAAAGTCCCTGCAAAGAAATTACAGATATCATGAATATGACTTATATGATACTTCCCATAAAACATCTTAAAAACTGTGATCAGAAAATAGAGGCCTTAGAGATTATTTCCTCAAATGACCCTTCACTTTTTGAAGTTTTAAGGATGCTTTGAAAATTGGATTAAATATACAATGCTACTCCCTTGAGCAATGCAGATAGGCACATTATTTTGCGTATAATTTCAGGTGTTTCACCAGCTCCCTTTGGGTTTACTCATGAACCTGTTCATGGACTTCATATTTTAAACTTATATATTTTTCATAATACACAGGATAGTCGAGCAGGTTTGGGGGTGAAAACAAAGATTTGATCCCATTATTTCTTTATCCCCAGAAGCTCGTGATCATATAATTTCATAAAATAGATGTATAAAATTATGATGACATATTTTGCCATATTATTTGAGCTTCTCAGCTAAGTCTTAATATTTATTGTATTTAGTTTCTTAAAGTTCCCAACATCAACAGAAATACCAATATTAGGCTCATGTCAGTCATACGCTTCCCAGGTGGTACTAGTGGTAAAGAACCTGCCTACCAATGCAGGAGACATAAGAGACATTGGTTCGATCCCTGGGTCAGGAAGATCTGAAGGATGGCATGGCAATCCGCTCTAGTATTCTTGCCTAGAGAATCCCACGGACAGAGGAACCTGGTGGGCTACAGTCCATGGGGTCGCAGAGTTGGACACAACTGAAACAACTAAGCATGTCATTCATGGTGTGCCAAATCTTTGATTTATCTTCTCTCCAAAATGAAAGATGTATGTTGGTATTATGTCTTAGCCTTTAACTCATTTTCATGAGTAAATTAAGCCCTGGCAGCATGAGGTTGATACATTTGAAAAAAAGACCCTGCCCTACATTTCAGTATTACATACAATCAAACTGGTAGTCTTCTGTTTCCTCTTCCTTTCTCGTTAAGAAATTAGATGCATTCACAGAAATCACTTTTGGCCAAGACTATGGGAGACCCCCTTTTTTAATATTTATGATAGGTTATGTTTCCTTTATCTCTTGCTATTAAGAGCTCTAGTAGCCTAAGTCAGCATGTCCCAAAGAAGGTTCTGTGGATGCTAGGACCATATTGTATCAATAGATGCTATATGCAGAATGGTTCTGTTGTCCAGGATGCTAGGTAATGCCCTTGAGCAAATTTGCAAAAATAGGCAAACCAATGACCCTTCACTTTTGAAGTTTTAAGGATGCTTTGAAAATTGGATTAAATATACAATGCTACTCCCTTGAGCAATGCAGATAGGCACATTATTTTGCGTATAATTTCAGGTGTTTCACCAGCTCCCTTTGGGTTTACTCATGAACCTGTTCATGGACTTCATATTTTAAACTTATATATTTTTCATAATACACAGGATAGTCGAGCAGGTTTGGGGGTGAAAACAAAGATTTGATCCCATTATTTCTTTATCCCCAGAAGCTCGTGATCATATAATTTCATAAAATAGATGTATAAAATTATGATGACATATTTTTGCCATATTATTTGAGCTTCTCAGCTAAGTCTTAATATTTATTGTATTTAGTTTCTTAAAGTTCCCAACATCAACAGAAATACCAATATTAGGCTCATGTCAGTCATACGCTTCCCAGGTGGTACTAGTGGTAAAGAACCTGCCTACCAATGCAGGAGACATAAGAGACATTGGTTCGATCCCTGGGTCAGGAAGATCTGAAGGATGGCATGGCAATCCGCTCTAGTATTCTTGCCTAGAGAATCCCACGGACAGAGGAACCTGGTGGGCTACAGTCCATGGGGTCGCAGAGTTGGACACAACTGAAACAACTAAGCATGTCATTCATGGTGTGCCAAATCTTTGATTTATCTTCTCTCCAAAATGAAAGATGTATGTTGGTATTATGTCTTAGCCTTTAACTCATTTTCATGAGTAAATTAAGCCCTGGCAGCATGAGGTTGATACATTTGAAAAAAAGACCCTGCCCTACATTTCAGTATTACATACAATCAAACTGGTAGTCTTCTGTTTCCTCTTCCTTTCTCGTTAAGAAATTAGATGCATTCACAGAAATCACTTTTTTGGCCAAGACTATGGGAGACCCCCTTTTTTAATATTTATGATAGGTTATGTTTCCTTTATCTCTTGCTATTAAGAGCTCTAGTAGCCTAAGTCAGCATGTCCCAAAGAAGGTTCTGTGGATGCTAGGACCATATTGTATCAATAGATGCTATATGCAGAATGGTTCTGTTGTCCAGCTGTGATTCACAAATGTATAACTGTAAGGTGCCTAAAGTCTTTAACAAAGTAAATAAATGTAAATCTCCAGAGATACCATATGAGAATTCTAAACTTTATTCAATATAGAACATTTTTTGTTTATTTGTTTTCAGAGTATCTAATTGGTTTGATACTCCATGGAAAATATTTTGGCACAAGCTGAACTTGAAATACAAAGATTTAAAAATAACAGATTTCTTGAACAAATTTCAGGGTGATGAGAAATTGACTCCTAGTCTAGAATATTCTGGGAGAGGAAATTTTGCATTAAATGATCATAGTTCAATTATAGTAACTTATTTTAATGTAGCAGACAACTTGATCTAGTAGATGAAAACACTCACCTGAAAATGAGTGAAAGTGTTTTATTCCTCAGTGCGGTCGTACTGTTTTTCAAGTGATTACCTATTCATTATACCTCGCCAGTTAAGTTAAAATAATTCTTGCAATAGAAACATTGTGATGATGTAAAACTCAGTATAATGTGCCTTGTTCAACAATTCCCAAACAGTATGCTAAAAGATAACTTACACTGATATTAACTGATGTCCGGGAGGAATGGTTCTTCTGTTGTTGTTGTTGTTGTTACATGTTTTCTACCTTCTGGAATAGCCACACTCCAATTATTATATCCAAAACTCTTAGAATTCCTGCAATGAAAACATGTTTTTATTGCAAAATATCAAGCCGATATCTTCCAAATTCACTTTTCTAGTCTTTTCTGTATTTTTGTTATTCAGCTGAAATCTTCAAATTTCAAAGGTGAATATTCCATGCCATAGTTTGGGAATGGCTCGTAAGTCCTCTTCTGTTTTTAATAGATATATTATTTTTAGTCCATTTTAATAGAGAAGAGCAATTTCAAGAATAATGTAAAAAGCTATGGGCTTCTGATTAATGGTCATAAATTGACTATATGTGTTCATATCATCTCCAGTTAAACAGAGGAATTTAAAAGGAAGGATGGACTTCCCTGGTGGCACAGTGGAGGAGAATCTGCCTGCGAATGTAGGGGACAAGGATTTGATTCCTGTTCTAGGAATATTCTTATGCCATGGAGCAGCTAGACCCATGTGCCACAACTACTGAGCCTGTGCTCTAAAGCCCATGAGCTACAACTACTGAGCCTGAGTGCTGCAGCTGCTGAAGCCTGCACACCTAGAGCCAGTGCTCTGCAAGAGAAGCCAAGGCAATGAGAAGTCGGCACAATGCCACAGAGAATAGTCCCTGCTTCCCACAACTAGAGGAAGCCTGTGCAAAGTAATGAAGACCCAGCACATCCATACATAAAAATAAATGATTAAATTTAAAAAAATAAATAAAAAGAGAAGCATGGGAATAGGAAAGAAGACTGCCATGTCTCAGTGAACTCCCCCTTCTCAGCCACAGCTCCTATACAGAGTTTGTTGTTGTTCAGTCACCCAGTCGTGTCCAACATTTTGTGACTCCATGGACTGTAGCATGCCAGGCTTCCTTCTCCTTCACCATCTCCTGGAGCTTACTCAGGCTCATGTCCTTGTCATCTAACCATCTTGTCCTCTGTCGTCCCCTTCTCCTTCTTCACCACAGAGTATCATTTCTGAAGAAATGATACTGGAGAGGTCTAAGACTCCAAGAGCAGATATGCCACGCTGTGTGGCTGTAATGTGGTGCTGAGTGATGAAAGTAACGTGTCTGTGTTGGTCAGACTCTCTGAGAAGCATGCTCTGAGATTGGTGTGCTGAGGGTTTATGAGGGTGTCCTCTCAGGACTGACACTCCTAGAGGAAGAGGAGGAAAGGTTCACTGGAGGGCTCAGCTGTGTTAAGGGTAATTATGAACCATCATTTGGAAAAAAATTAATGCAAAAGAAAATTGTACTCATGAAAAAAGAAAGATAATTATTAACTCCAGGAAAAACAAAAGCCATACCAAGGGAGGCATATAATTGTATTATATAAGTAATAAATGGTATATATATAGTAAAGATACATAAATAGTGATTATAAATTTAACTGAAAATTGTAATTTAACTAGATGAAAGAAGTGAAGGGAGATCTAAGAAAATTAAACATTTATGTAATAAACAATAAATTAATAGATAATACCTAAAATGTTCAAAATCATGAAACAATATAAACATATCATTTAGAATTATGGAACTAAGTACCAGCAGAAACAAAATGATTTAGGAAAGGGTATTTCAGAATGGGTACAGCTAACACATTTTTAACTGTTGAGTATAATTACCTAATAATATATGCAAAATTTCTCTATTCATAAGGATGGGTTGAGTTAAGCTGCCTTAACAAGCAACCTCTAATCTTGTAACAGCACAGATTGGCTTTTTTTCCCCAGTATATAGGGTGTAGCTACCTCACCGGTATGGAGACTGTCTGAGAGTTGCCATCTCAGACTTTGCTGTTGTCTTTGGCAGACAGAGGAAGACATGGAGGTTCTCACACCGTCAGTTCACTGCTTGTTCACTTATAATGCATGACACTGGCCAGAGCTAGTCACATGGCCCCATTCAGCCACAGAGGTTTACATGCTTCTTCATATGCCTGGTAGGAAGAAATACTAGCCAATAGGTCTACTGACTACTACAGTTTCTATCCTCAAAATTAGGTCAGAGTAGAATGATTTACTTATAGCTAAAAAATTAATCATGTGTTCCATATTCATAACTATACAAATATACATGTATATAATAAATATACAAATAAAACCTTTAAAACAAGGAATATAATATGACAACACTTGTAATTATATGTGTATAATTTATATTCTTATATTTAATTTTTCTATGAATGCTTTATTCATTCCTTAAGCAAGTGTTTTTTGAACACCTTCTATTTACCCAGCGCTGTTGTAGGTCCTAGGTATTCAATAGTAAATGATACAGACAGAACTCCATGTTTTGTGTAGCTTATATGGGGGCAAGAAGATTTGATAAATGTCAGACACAAGTTGTATTATGTGTTACAAGTGCTCAGGAAAGTGCAAAGAATTGAAATTAAAAGTAAGACCAAGAGTATAGGTCAGAAGTCAGGTTAGTCCTCATGGAGAAAGAGCCCCTTGAGACAAGACTTGAAGAAGACAAAGGGTAGGCAGTGTCGATTCCTGGACAGTAGTAAGTACAAATGCCCTGAGGCAGGAGCACCCTGACTGTTTCCAGGAATGGTGAGAAAACTGCTAAAACTGCAGGGAGAGAGTGAAGGGACAGAAATAGAGGATGGAGTATGTATTAATGGGACACAGAAGCTGTGCTCAAGGCTGCTATACTTTCAGTTAATGGTTTGAACTCTGAGTGAAATGCTTAAACATATAATGGAAAATAAATTTCTCAGCATTTAGACGATGACTAATACTTAGATAAACCAAACTTGGTCACATTACCAAGAAGACGGGAAAATGTAGAAGTTTCTATCTTTTCTATTCATTTAAATTTGCCTAAAGGTCTCTATTTTATATACTACACCAAACACCTATCCTTCTGTAAGTATAGGCATAAAATAAGGGAAATCAAGGAGGTAATTAATATTTATTGAGCGTTTATAGCATGAGCTTATTTATGCTCAGAGTAATCTAACTTGGTAAATATAATATACTCATTTTACACAAGAGAATACTGAGTCTTAAGGTCTAAAGTCTCATATGACCTCTTAGGCGGTAGTAGAAGAGGTATTTAACAGCAGGTTAGTCTGGCTGACCCTGAAGCATTTTCCCAGTTGTTTATATCTGACTCCCAGAATAGGTTTTTTTTAATTCACAGATTTCTTGGGTCAAGGAAACTAAGTTTTGATGAAAAACTCTTAGTAGTACAAATATACATGTATATAATAAATATACAAATAAAACCTTTAAAACAAGGAATATAATATGACAACACTTGTAATTATATGTGTATAATTTATATTACTTATATTTAATTTTTCTATGAATGCTTTATTCATTCCTTAAGCAAGTGTTTTTTGAACACCTTCTATTTACCCAGCGCTGTTGTAGGTCCTAGGTATTCAATAGTAAATGATACAGACAGAACTCCATGTTTTGTGTAGCTTATATGGGGGCAAGAAGATTTGATAAATGTCAGACACAAGTTGTATTATGTGTTACAAGTGCTCAGGAAAGTGCAAAGAATTGAAATTAAAAGTAAGACCAAGAGTATAGGTCAGAAGTCAGGTTAGTCCTCATGGAGAAAGAGCCCCTTGAGACAAGACTTGAAGAAGACAAAGGGTAGGCAGTGTCGATTCCTGGACAGTAGTAAGTACAAATGCCCTGAGGCAGGAGCACCCTGACTGTTTCCAGGAATGGTGAGAAAACTGCTAAAACTGCAGGGAGAGAGTGAAGGGACAGAAATAGAGGATGGAGTATGTATTAATGGGACACAGAAGCTGTGCTCAAGGCTGCTATACTTTCAGTTAATGGTTTGAACTCTGAGTGAAATGCTTAAACATATAATGGAAAATAAATTTCTCAGCATTTAGACGATGACTAATACTTCGTATAAACCAAACTTGGTCACATTACCAAGAAGACGGGAAAATGTAGAAGTTTCTATCTTTTCTATTCATTTAAATTTGCCTAAAGGTCTCTATTTTATATACTACACCAAACACCTATCCTTCTGTAAGTATAGGCATAAAATAAGGGAAATCAAGGAGGTAATTAATATTTATTGAGCGTTTATAGCATGAGCTTATTTATGCTCAGAGTAATCTAACTTGGTAAATATAATATACTCATTTTACACAAGAGAATACTGAGTCTTAAGGTCTAAAGTCTCATATGACCTCTTAGGCGGTAGTAGAAGAGGTATTTAACAGCAGGTTAGTCTGGCTGACCCTGAAGCATTTTCCCAGTTGTTTATATCTGACTCCCAGAATAGGTTTTTTTTAATTCACAGATTTCTTGGGTCAAGGAAACTAAGTTTTTGATCTGAAATTCATATACTAGATGCAGAATATATATATAAAAGAACTGTATGGAGAAAATTTTCATTAGACCACATAAAGGTGAGCCCTATTGAAACCTAAAAGAAAGCACTATTTACTGAGAATAATCCACATGGTGATAATTAAAGATTAACTATGTTTATGATGACAAATGTGTCTAATTTACTAAAGGAAAAAGAACTACAATGCACCTTACCTAAACCTTTGGCAGTTGTTCTTTAAATATGAAGAATAATTAAACTCAATAAATACTTGAATATTTCTGAAAGAAAAAAAAAAGAACTACAATGCAGTCTGATTTGAGATTTACTGGTCTATTTGTTTTCTTTTCTTTTGCAGGTAAGTTTGGAAATTATTTTGCTTATGGAATAGAGGTATGGCGTCACTATTTTCTTGAGTTTTATTTTAATTGCTTTAAACATTGAGCATAAAAGGTGATATATTTCACTGCATTTTGTTGTGGTGGTTGTGGTTGTTATCAGTATTTGAAAGGCAACATTGTGGTTTTAAGTTATCTGATTCAGAGTTTTCAATATGTGATTTCACAAAGTAAGTCTATGCAGGATTTGTTTGGGGGTGTGTATTTAAATGATTTATCTGTCAGATAGAAGGATGGAGATTATACTGGGAGTGTGAGGGAGGAAGAGCAGATAATATGAAATCAGTGAGACACTAGAAGCCTGAGAAAGGCAGCGACCTTCAAGTCCAGGCATGTAATTATCATGACCATGAATGCATGTCACAAAAATAAGATGCCTTTTTATGAGCAGAGATAGTCAACCACAGACTGTTTCCATTTGCTTTTCTAAATGCTTAGTTCTATGTTTTCTTGTTATTGCACAAAATTTCTGTTCAGGGTATTGTTGATGTATATCTTTGAAAAATAAATGTATGAACATTTTGAAGAGAAGTTAAATTTTAAGTTAAAAAGGAATAAATATATCCGCTCCCTGAAAACCACATGAAAAAACCTCTAATATGCTATAATTAAGCATTTGTGATAAGAAAGAAGTTTCAGTAAATCTTCCTAGGCACACAGACATGATGATAAAATATGAGAGGGGCTTTGGAAGAGGTGTATTAGGGAGGTATATTGTATTAGATGAGTATATACAAGAGGTGTATTTGCATTCGAGAAGGAAGGTAGTCTGTTAAGTTGCCCACATACAACTACGGCCTTATTATTGTACATTATGCTCTTATTCGTATATATGAGAAGTGATTATATAAGATTTGAATCAACATAAAACTGAAGTAAAAGCCATGTTAATTATAAATTATATGTTTATTTTATTTTTGAAATACTGTACCTGTTTGTTAAAGCAATTGCAAACCTTAGTGTAAATGTCTTAAAAATAGAGAGAGATTGGGCACTAAACCTGCTAGTCTAAGTTCTACCCAATCAATAAGTGATCATGTAGTTCAGTTCTTAAGCCTGGTCCTGATGGGTAAAGAACTTTGATCTTTTGTTCTGTTTTCATTGATATAATCGTATCAATATAAAAGTCAACAAAAAGTAGCCGATAGTATCACCTAGAGTAGATGTGCAAATATTTTCAGTGAGAAACTACAGATCTGGTATTTGAACCACAAAGCTATTTGACAAAGCTGCTACTTTATTTTAACGGGTGTCTCAGTGTCTGTTGAATTAAAAGACATTGTGAAATGCATGACATCATTAGGAAAATAGATCATTTCCTCTTCTACTCTAAGTGTCAGAGAGATTCTTATGCCAGGGATAAATCGGTAAAATCTTTCTGGGAAGAGCTAGACAGTAACTGTTTTAGACTTTGCAGGGGCATAAGGTCTCTGTGGTACAACTCTGCCACTGTAAAGCAGAGGTAGCTATCCATAGACAAAATGAGCATGTGTGTTTCAGTAAAGTTTTGCTTACAAAAAGAGGTGGTGGGTAGGATTTTCCCTGTGGTAGGTTTGAAATAAAATGAAAAATTGTGAGTAATCTTTAAAATTTTTGGAACAGTGTATATGTTGGCCATCTTCTGCTGTAGATAAACCCCTAGTATACATAGGAATGAAACGGTGTTTATTTCTAAACATTCTGGCTTAGAAATGTTACAAATTTCTCAAAAGTTTGGATGCATTTAAACACTAGAGGGCAGAAAAGGATATTTTTGAGTCAAGGACCTTTTGTAAACAGAACACTACAATTATGAAAAACTGCCTCAAGTCAAGTGCTGTGACCTCAATGTGCATAATTTGTCAGAAATGCCAGCCTGCCGCTCCAGTGACCTCACAAGCCACAAGAACTTGAAGTGGTTGACCAACTCTGTGTTGCTATAATAATAGCCATATGTCCTTTTTTTGCTAACTTGCTTTTGGCTTTTTCATAAAATGTGGGCAAAATTAAGGATTTTTGTGGCAGAATATTTTCCATTTTACAAGAAAATTTTTTTGATTGCTCTAGGTTCTGACTTACTTTCATGTGGTGAGAGTGCTCTTTGTAGTAAATAAGTTTATATTCTATCACATTGTGTTTTACTAATCCTTAGAGAAAATCACACTAAAGTAATGCATCCAAATATAGCTTAACTTTGATTTTTGAACTCACTTGAGGGTTTTATTTCATAAAGATAATTAGATATCATCAGGAGTCTCAAGCTTCAAAAATACTACTGCCCTTTAATCTAGTAATTCTACTTGTAGATATTTGGATTAGGAAAGTAATCTGAAATAGTAAAAGGATTTATGTTTAAATAGATTCACTATGAAATTAATTATACTATAGGATACCTCCAGATAATATAACTCTGCCACATAATCTAATGCTTACATTAATTTAGATATTAGACAAGAGAATCTTATAAACATTTAAACACAGTTTCAAGTAACTTTAAGGATATGGGAAATTGCTTATAGTATAGCATTAAAAACAAAGCAGAATCCAAAATTATATATTCTAATATCTTAAATGAATATTAAAATCAGTACATATGTATACACACACACACACATATGTTCATATGTATAAAAATAAGGAAAAGTGAGCCATATGACAACAATCATTGCGTCTAGATATGGTTGATCTTTTCTTCTTTTTTACTTTTCTGCATTTTCCAACTTTTTCTATAAGAAATATTCATCATTTATATAGTTATAAAAAATAAATGTTGCTCAAAAAGGAAACTATTTCAGTCTCACAGCACTTTTAGGGGAAATGATTTTTAGGTCAATGTGGGTAAAAGTCAGCAGGTTGTAAGAAAAGTCTGTTATTTTATGCATCAGAGAATCCATTTAAATGAATTATTGATCGATAGGCAGACACATCTATAGAGTCACTCTTTTAGGCCATAGATTTCTGTGTTATGGTTGAGTGGCCATTGCACTTGGCAGTAAGGGAGAAAGAAGGCCACCAAAACAAGAGCCTTCTAGAAAGACCTGGAGTGCTAAGTCTTAGCCAAGGACTCCACTGTTAGACTGGTAAATCAGGACGTTTGCAACAGGCACGCATGTGTGCACACCCCTCCCCCACGACACACACCCTCCCCTAATCCTTTTTCTTCCCTTCACACTCTGCCTGGTGTCCTGGCCTTTCCCTGCTAGTGAATTCCATAGTGTGTGTGGAGAGAGGCTAAAGACAGAAATGGGATTCTGAAAGAAGTTAAGTTGGACTTTTCCCTGAGCACTGAATTCCTGAGAAATGGCTTTGCATTGACTATCAAGGGAAATCCCATAAATAATATCGGTAAAATTACCACAATGTTGTGTCACAAAGCAAGAATTTGACACCAGTGTCAGGTGAGCTTTTCTTCAAGGCATTTTCTTTTTTTTGGCCACTTCTATTGATCCTTCCTTTATTTATCTTTGTTCTTTGGCCGGTGTGGACCTCCCATCGCAGTGGCCTCTGTCACTGCAGAGCATTGGCTCTGGGCGCATGTGCTCCAGAACTCAGGCTTAGTAGTTGGACACATCAGTCTAGCCGCTCCACGGCACGTGAGATCTTCTCAGGCCAGGGATCGAACTGGCACCCGTTGCACTGCAAGGCGGTGTCCTTACCCACTGTACCACCAGGGAAGCCCTCAAGACATTTTTAATAGCATGAATTCGTTACTAAAGAAAATTTTTATCTTTTTTTTTTTATAAAAGGATACCTTGGTTGTATCATGGTGACTATAGTTAATAATGCTATAAAAAGAAGGTATCTGAAAGTGTGAACATAGCATGACTACAGGCCCAAAGGTTGAGCTACATGGAATAATTGTTTTCATCATTCACTATGAATTCTTTGAATTTTCTTAGAACTTTTAGTCCTTAGTACCTAGGAGATTGAGCATCATGGTCACATGCTTACCTGGCAAATAATTTTATAAATTGAGCTAAAAGATGGAATTGAGACAACTTAATAGCATCAAACAACCCTTTGGACTTTATATGCAATTTTCTCTTCATTTTTAACTTTTGATTTAAATTGACTTTTAATGTTAGTCTAAGTCATTGGGAGTTTTTCACTAAGATATTTGTTCAGACAATTTTGAAGTTTTTCTAGAAAGACCTGGAGTGCTAAGTCTTAGCCAAGGACTCCACTGTTAGACTGGTAAATCAGGACGTTTGCAACAGGCACGCATGTGTGCACACCCCTCCCCCACGACACACACCCTCCCCTAATCCTTTTTCTTCCCTTCACACTCTGCCTGGTGTCCTGGCCTTTCCCTGCTAGTGAATTCCATAGTGTGTGTGGAGAGAGGCTAAAGACAGAAATGGGATTCTGAAAGAAGTTAAGTTGGACTTTTCCCTGAGCACTGAATTCCTGAGAAATGGCTTTGCATTGACTATCAAGGGAAATCCCATAAATAATATCGGTAAAATTACCACAATGTTGTGTCACAAAGCAAGAATTTGACACCAGTGTCAGGTGAGCTTTTCTTCAAGGCATTTTTTTTTTTTGGCCACTCGTATTGATCCTTCCTTTATTTATCTTTGTTCTTTGGCCGGTGTGGACCTCCCATCGCAGTGGCCTCTGTCACTGCAGAGCATTGGCTCTGGGCGCATGTGCTCCAGAACTCAGGCTTAGTAGTTGGACACATCAGTCTAGCCGCTCCACGGCACGTGAGATCTTCTCAGGCCAGGGATCGAACTGGCACCCGTTGCACTGCAAGGCGGTGTCCTTACCCACTGTACCACCAGGGAAGCCCTCAAGACATTTTTAATAGCATGAATTCGTTACTAAAGAAAATTTTTATCTTTTTTTTTTTATAAAAGGATACCTTGGTTGTATCATGGTGACTATAGTTAATAATGCTATAAAAAGAAGGTATCTGAAAGTGTGAACATAGCATGACTACAGGCCCAAAGGTTGAGCTACATGGAATAATTGTTTTCATCATTCACTATGAATTCTTTGAATTTTCTTAGAACTTTTAGTCCTTAGTACCTAGGAGATTGAGCATCATGGTCACATGCTTACCTGGCAAATAATTTTATAAATTGAGCTAAAAGATGGAATTGAGACAACTTAATAGCATCAAACAACCCTTTGGACTTTATATGCAATTTTCTCTTCATTTTTAACTTTTGATTTAAATTGACTTTTAATGTTAGTCTAAGTCATTGGGAGTTTTTCACTAAGATATGTCAGACATTTTGAAGTTTACTAGTTTATATTCTCAAATGGTTTGTGTATACTGGTTTATATATACTGATACACACATATATTGATATATGTGTATACATATATATGTGTGTGTGTATGTCAGTATGCATTTGTACATACTAAGTCCTGTCCAACTCTTTATGACCATATGGACTGTAACCCACCAGCCTCCTTTGTTCATGGGATTCTCTAGGCAAGAATACTGGAGTGAGGAGCCATTCCTTTCTCTAGAAGATCTTCCTGATCCAGGGAGGAACCTGGGCCTCCTGGATTGCAGGTGGTTTCTTTACCATCTGAGCCACCAGGGAAGTCCTATAACAAACATATCAAAGTCAAATAAAGCTGTGAACATTTAAGCATCAGCTGTTGTCCATGAGTAGGTGAGGAAATGGATGACTTGGTTTACCTAAACTAATTACCAAAGGAAATAGAAAAACCTTTAATCCTATCTTAAACAAAGCAGAATTAAATATTCATTACAAGAGGGAATAGCAAAATTTAGAACAAATTAATGAAATGTCTCTTACTTCTAAGAGATTTGAGGGATTCATTGAACATACACTTATTTAGCTCTTAACTGTGCTAGGCAGTCCCAGGGTTATGTGGCCCCAGGAAATTCATAGCTAAATAGAACATTAAGCACATAGTACTGTTTTTCCTGGCACCACAGTTTCAGAAAAAGGAAGCCTGCAGTATGCATTATGTCTTAGAAAAGAGAAAATTTAAAGTGAAGAATTCTTCCAGTCATTACAAATGCCTTCAGCATTATTTGTTTCCATGTACTCATGTTTAACTCGCCACTAACCCATAACACATTTTTGTCCAACCTTTTCTTTTTTTCATTATCTTATTTATTAATTCTCAAATAAGCTGAAGGAAAATGAGTTTGAGTTTTTCACACTTATAGCAAGTTCATTTTCCATTTTAGAATAACCATAGACGCACCTTTTCACAGGTGAATAGACACACAGCTTCCTAACTGAGCAGAAAGAACACAAAGAAGTTGTTTCACACCTTATAGAAAGTCATTTTGAAGTTTACTAGTTTATATTCTCAAATGGTTTGTGTATACTGGTTTATATATACTGATACACACATATATTGATATATGTGTATACATATATATGTGTGTGTGTATGTCAGTATGCATTTGTACATACTAAGTCCTGTCCAACTCTTTATGACCATATGGACTGTAACCCACCAGCCTCCTTTGTTCATGGGATTCTCTAGGCAAGAATACTGGAGTGAGGAGCCATTCCTTTCTCTAGAAGATCTTCCTGATCCAGGGAGGAACCTGGGCCTCCTGGATTGCAGGTGGTTTCTTTACCATCTGAGCCACCAGGGAAGTCCTATAACAAACATATCAAAGTCAAATAAAGCTGTGAACATTTAAGCATCAGCTGTTGTCCATGAGTAGGTGAGGAAATGGATGACTTGGTTTACCTAAACTAATTACCAAAGGAAATAGAAAAACCTTTAATCCTATCTTAAACAAAGCAGAATTAAATATTCATTACAAGAGGGAATAGCAAAATTTAGAACAAATTAATGAAATGTCTCTTACTTCTAAGAGATTTGAGGGATTCATTGAACATACACTTATTTAGCTCTTAACTGTGCTAGGCAGTCCCAGGGTTATGTGGCCCCAGGAAATTCATAGCTAAATAGAACATTAAGCACATAGTACTGTTTTTCCTGGCACCACAGTTTCAGAAAAAGGAAGCCTGCAGTATGCATTATGTCTTAGAAAAGAGAAAATTTAAAGTGAAGAATTCTTCCAGTCATTACAAATGCCTTCAGCATTATTTGTTTCCATGTACTCATGTTTAACTCGCCACTAACCCATAACACATTTTTGTCCAACCTTTTCTTTTTTTCATTATCTTATTTATTAATTCTCAAATAAGCTGAAGGAAAATGAGTTTGAGTTTTTCACACTTATAGCAAGTTCATTTTCCATTTTAGAATAACCATAGACGCACCTTTTCACAGGTGAATAGACACACAGCTTCCTAACTGAGCAGAAAGAACACAGAATGATACAGTTGTCTAAAAGCTGTGTTGAAAAGACGATTGATTTCTAGAGACCTCCTGTACAATATAGTGCCTATATTTAACAGTGCTGTATTGTGCACTTAAAAATTGGCACAAATCCAGAAACCAAAGAGACAAAAGGAAAGTTTTGGAGGCGATGGATATATTTTATCACCTTATTTATGCTGATGGTTTCATGAATGTATGTATGTGTCCAAACTCATCAAATTGTACAAATTACCTGTGTACAAGTTCTTTATATTAACTAACTGGAATGAAGCTGGGTTTTAGAAAAAACCTATATTGTTTATAAGCCAGTATCTCAGATATTAAGATAAATGTGGATTTGAAGTGGAAAAATTCATGACATTTGTCTCCCTGGCTCCAGTTTCTGCTCAAATCCTTGTGGAATAGAGTCAAGCATCAGTTGTTCTAAGATTCTGCTTTATTTTACTCCCTTGTTCAGAAACTTTTGATGATTTTTCACTTTTAAATGGAACAAAGGGGGCTTCTCTGATGGTCCAGTGGGTAAAGACACCGCCTTGCAGGGCAAGGGGTGCCAGTTCAAACCCTGGCCTGAGAACGTGCCGCGGAGTGGATGGACCAATGTGTCTAACTACCGAGCTGGAGTTCTGGAGTGCATGCGCCCAGAGCCGGTGCTCTGCGACAACAGAGGCCACTGCGATGGGAGGCCCACACAGGCCAATGAGCAAAGATGGACGCAAATAAATAAATGAAATACCAATAGAAGTGGCCAAAACAAACAAACAAACAAAAATTGGAACAAAGGTACGGCTCCTAACAAAACGAAGTTTTGCACAATCCAGCATGCGTCTTTCCTTCCTATCTTTTTCTGATGACCGCTCTCCATAATAATTTCCCCTCCAAACTCCCATGATTCACCATGCATGGTGTACAGCTTGTCTTCTTGTGTACTGGATGTATTATGCTTCTGAAGCATAGTGGCTGCTTATATACATTTATCAGAGGACAATACCGGTCCCAGATAGTTATTGAGTAATAACTATCAATATTTATCTCAAACAATCAGTGAATTCATCAACTTAACAGATATAGAGTGAACCCCTGCCACTAACAGACCCTCTTCTAATTGCTGGTAATAGCAATAAAAAGCTGAATTTTTGCTCTAAAGAAATTTCAGTTTTCTTTGTGTTTGGGGGGATAGACAATGTAAAATACATAAACATATACAAAATATATAGTATGTCATGGTGATAGGTTCTATGAGGAAAAACAGCACCGAGTAAGAGTGATGGGAGTGCTCCTTTGATTGAATAATCAGAATAGGTAGCTGTCTCTGTTAAATTATCCTAACAAAATAATAGGACCGTGCTGATGTCTGAAGCAAGAGCATTTGAGCAAGAGGAAAACAACAAAGTGCAAAGGTCCTGAGGTAGGATCAGGCACATCATGTTCAAAGAACACAGTGGTTCCTTGATGAAACCACTGGAATGGAACCCAGTAAACAAGGGAAAGAAGAGAAGGAAGAGAGATCAGGGCAATAAGAAAAGGCCTTGGTAAACCACAGCGAAGAATTTGGATTTTATCCCAAGGGAAGTGGGAAAGAGAAGAGGATTCTGAGCAGAGAAATGACGTATATTTGCAAAGGATCACTCTTGAGTATTCCGAGAAGAATAGACTTGCCTTGAAGACGGAAGCAGGAAAAATGGTTCGGAAGCCACTTCAGTAGTCTGGGCAAGAGACAATGGGGACCTGGGTCACTGTGGTGGCCATGGAAGTGGTGGGAAGTGACCAGATGATTCTGTCTCCAATTTGAAAACAGAGCTGACAGTATTTGATGATGGATTTTCACATGGGGAAAGAGGGAAAGAAATGAGTCAAAGATGATTCAAGGGGTGGGTCTGAACAAATTTAAAAACTTATATTTTCATTTGTTGAGGCGAGAAAAGATGAGGGAGACACAGATTTATTGTTAGGTTGCTGGAACATAAACCTAAAGTTCATTATAGGCAGCTTACATCTGAGAAGCATATTGGTGACAGAGGCTCCAAGCCCTGCTGCCTGCCCCCAGGACCCACCCCAGAGTCCACCTGCACCTGTGGCAGGCAGAACCTGTGTGCTCAGTCGACTCCTCAGCTGGGGACTTTCTCTGTTCAAAGGACCTTGCTAGACTGTGTGTGGGCTGCCCAGAGGGCTTGTGAGTAAACACTCCCAGGGCAATCCTTAAAATCAGACTGTGTTCACACACCACACATTTCACAGCTTCAGTGGGATGAGCCCGATGGTCACTCAAAGGAATCTCTAAGAAGGTTGATTTATATGTGCTCACAGTGGTCACCTGCTCATTGATGCACACTTCACTGTTTCTTGTTCCTCCTTGTCCCACTTCCACAGCCCCTAACTTCCTACAGTTACCTCCCTGCCTCCTCTCCAAATAGAGTATCCACACCAAGATTTGGCCGCGTCTGCCTGGGAGTGATCCAACCTAAGACTATTATATATCTAAATGTCAATGTCCAAGAAGGAGGAAAATGTGCTCTTTTGAAAACAGGGGAAATGTCAGGGGGTAGAGATATAGCTGGGAGGTGTCCGTGTTTGACAAGCCTATGTGAAGTCACATGCTCTGAACACGAGTGGCTTCATACATATATTTGTTCCTTCCTCTCTACTTCATGTTCTTGTTTTCCTATGTGAACACAGTGGTGCCCTCAGTAAACAGTCTGCACTTTTGGCAGAGGCCACAGTGAAATATCTAGAGAGCAGTAGCCTGAGGGGATGACATTATATTTGTTCTAATGCAAAGGATCACTCTTGGTAGGGTCTGGAACAAGCAGGAAAAATGGTTGGAAGCCACTTCAGTAGTCTGGGCAAGAGACAATGGGGACCTGGGTCACTGTGGTGGCCATGGAAGTGGTGGGAAGTGACCAGATGATTCTGTCTCCAATTTGAAAACAGAGCTGACAGTATTTGATGATGGATTTTCACATGGGGAAAGAGGGAAAGAAATGAGTCAAAGATGATTCAAGGGGTGGGTCTGAACAAATTTAAAAACTTATATTTTCATTTGTTGAGGCGAGAAAAGATGAGGGAGACACAGATTTATTGTTAGGTTGCTGGAACATAAACCTAAAGTTCATTATAGGCAGCTTACATCTGAGAAGCATATTGGTGACAGAGGCTCCAAGCCCTGCTGCCTGCCCCAGGACCCACCCCAGAGTCCACCTGCACCTGTGGCAGGCAGAACCTGTGTGCTCAGTCGACTCCTCAGCTGGGGACTTTCTCTGTTCAAAGGACCTTGCTAGACTGTGTGTGGGCTGCCCAGAGGGCTTGTGAGTAAACACTCCCAGGGCAATCCTTAAAATCAGACTGTGTTCACACACCACACATTTCACAGCTTCAGTGGGATGAGCCCGATGGTCACTCAAAGGAATCTCTAAGAAGGTTGATTTATATGTGCTCACAGTGGTCACCTGCTCATTGATGCACACTTCACTGTTTCTTGTTCCTCCTTGTCCCACTTCCACAGCCCCTAACTTCCTACAGTTACCTCCCTGCCTCCTCTCCAAATAGAGTATCCACACCAAGATTTGGCCGCGTCTGCCTGGGAGTGATCCAACCTAAGACTATTATATATCTAAATGTCAATGTCCAAGAAGGAGGAAAATGTGCTCTTTTGAAAACAGGGGAAATGTCAGGGGGTAGAGATATAGCTGGGAGGTGTCCGTGTTTGACAAGCCTATGTGAAGTCACATGCTCTGAACACGAGTGGCTTCATACATATATTTGTTCCTTCCCTCTCTACTTCATGTTCTTGTTTTCCTATGTGAACACAGTGGTGCTCATCAGTAAACAGTCTGCACTTTTGGCAGAGGCCACAGTGAAATATCTAGAGAGCAGTAGCCTGAGGGGTGATGACACTTTAACTAGAAAAAGGGGGAATCTTGGGAACTTGTCTTGAAGCGGTATTTGCATAGGAAGGGTATTGTTCTTTCTTTCTTTGTTATCTGGGGTGGGCTAAGAGAAGCTGGAGGTTATAGAGGGTCATGCCAAGTTACCCTTTGATATTGCCATTACTTTTTTTGTTTTTGAACTTAATATTTTGTATTGGTATATAGCTGATTAACAGTGTTGTGATAGATTCAGGTGAACAGTGAAGAGACTCAGCCTTACATAGACATGTGTCCATTGTCCCCAAACCCTCCTCCCATCCAGATGTCTCATACCATTATGCAGAGCTCCATGTGCTATGCAATAAGTGCTTGTTGGTGATCCATTTTAAATATAGCAGTAGGTACATGTCATTACTTTTTTTGAGGCGGGGCACTTCTATTGGTTTTTCATTTATTTATTTCCATACATCTTTGTTCTTTGGCCTGTGTGGGCCTCCCATCTCAGTGGCTTCTCTCACTGCAGAGCACCAGCTCTGGGCGCATACGTATGCTCCAGAGCTCTGGCTTCGTAGTTGGGCATATCGGTCCAGCTGCTCCGCGGCACATGGGATCTTCCCAGGCCAGGGATCGAAACGGCACCCCTTGCACTGCAAGGTGGTGTCCTTACCCACTAAACCACCAAGGAAGCCCTTGTCATTACTTTTATATACATTCTTTTTTAAAAAAACACTCCCTTCCCTTATGGTTTATCACAGAATGTTGAATATAGTTCCCTGTACTATACAGGAGGACCTTGTTTTTTTATCTCTTCTAAATGTAATCGTTTACACCTTCCAAACCCAGCTCCCAGTCCATAGTCCAGTCTATTTAAATGTCAATGTAAAAGGGAAACAAAATGCAGGGGTAGAGATATAGCTGGGAGGTGTCCGTGTTTGACAAGCCTATGTGAAGTCACATGCTCTGAACACGAGTGGCTTCATACATATATTTGTTCCTTCCCTCTCTACTTCATGTTCTTGTTTTCCTATGTGAACACAGTGGTGCTCATCAGTAAACAGTCTGCACTTTTGGCAGAGGCCACAGTGAAATATCTAGAGAGCAGTAGCCTGAGGGGTGATGACACTTTAACTAGAAAAAGGGGGAATCTTGGGAACTTGTCTTGAAGCGGTATTTGCATAGGAAGGGTATTGTTCTTTCTTTCTTTGTTATCTGGGGTGGGCTAAGAGAAGCTGGAGGTTATAGAGGGTCATGCCAAGTTACCCTTTGATATTGCCATTACTTTTTTTGTTTTTGAACTTAATATTTTGTATTGGTATATAGCTGATTAACAGTGTTGTGATAGATTCAGGTGAACAGTGAAGAGACTCAGCCTTACATAGACATGTGTCCATTGTCCCCAAACCCTCCTCCCATCCAGATGTCTCATACCATTATGCAGAGCTCCATGTGCTATGCAATAAGTGCTTGTTGGTGATCCATTTTAAATATAGCAGTAGGTACATGTCATTACTTTTTTTGAGGCGGGGCACTTCTATTGGTTTTTCATTTATTTATTTCCATACATCTTTGTTCTTTGGCCTGTGTGGGCCTCCCATCTCAGTGGCTTCTCTCACTGCAGAGCACCAGCTCTGGGCGCATACGTATGCTCCAGAGCTCTGGCTTCGTAGTTGGGCATATCGGTCCAGCTGCTCCGCGGCACATGGGATCTTCCCAGGCCAGGGATCGAAACGGCACCCCTTGCACTGCAAGGTGGTGTCCTTACCCACTAAACCACCAAGGAAGCCCTTGTCATTACTTTTTATATACATTCTTTTTTAAAAAAACACTCCCTTCCCTTATGGTTTATCACAGAATGTTGAATATAGTTCCCTGTACTATACAGGAGGACCTTGTTTTTTTATCTCTTCTAAATGTAATCGTTTACACCTTCCAAACCCAGCTCCCAGTCCATACCTCTGCCGTTCCCCCTCCCCCTTGGCCACCGTAAGTCTGTTCTCTGTGCCTGTGAGTCTGTTTCTTTTTTGTAGTTATGCTCATTTGTGTCATATTTTAGATTCCACATATGAGTGATATCTTACGGTGTTTGTCTTTCTGTTTCTGACTTCCTGTACTTACTTAGTGCGATAATCTCGAATTGCATCCACGTTTCTGCAAATGGTGTTATTTCATTCTTTTTTATAGCTTTTTAGTACAAGTTTATGTTCAGCCATACTGTTTCACTTGCCTAGCTCAGAAACGTTTTTGGTATGAGTTTGAGGAGGAACGTGAGTAGAGAGAGATAAATGAGATCCTTATGAACTAGGTAGGATAGCCAGTAACAGGTAAAACAAAAACTATACTTCCAATCAGTTATTCAACTGAATGTGAAAACAATCGTTTTCTCTCATTTTGAATGAGTATATCATGTGAAATACAACTCTACTTTCCGTGCACTCTTTTCACCTTTCAGAGAAATTTCAGTTTCACCTTTTCAGGGAACATCAGGAATTTAATGTTTCCTTCTGTGCAGCTATCCAAATCATTGTAATAATGTAAATCAATGGAATCAACAACGTTAATAAGATTTTTATTCTAATTAAAGAGCTAATTCAAGCAGAGAACAATGTCCTTAATTCTCACAGGACTAAAATGGCAGTATTTTTTATCAGTCCTTATCATGTAACCTTTTGGGTTACTAGTACATTCCCACATGGCCCTCCTAACCATACTAACATTTTATATTTAGATGGTTCTCTGTTTTTTGAGATGAATAGACTGTTTGATTTTAAATATAGCCTCCAGTTTTCAGTATTCAGTTGCCTTTTTTCAGATGGAGAAACAGTATTCGTCAGAGCAAGAGAGCAAGCTTCTGAAGTAATGGGGACAAACACGGGTGCTAATTTTCCATCTTGGGGAAGTTCTTTTTAGAACATTACATGTCAAGAAATATAACCATGTGAAATAGTCATGGACACATTTAATAGAGAAATAGGACACATAGTCTGGGAATTAAGCATCCTCTGTAAGGAAGGACAGGAAGTTATTTCCCAGATGACGAAAGCTAAGCAAATACCCCATGGTTCTAATTGAAGCTCTTGATTCTTTCTTTGTGTGAAAGCACAGTCTTGAAGGCCTTTCCTGGTTGGTTCAGTGGAAATAATCCGCCTGGCAATGCAGGAGACACAGGTTCAGTTCCTGGGTCAGGACATTCCCCGAGAAGGAAATGGCAACCAACTTGAGAAATCCCATGGACAGAATGCCTGCGGGCTACAGTTCATGGGGTGGCAAAAGACTCCTACGCGACTTAGACACTAAACAATGCAATGCAGTCCTGAAAGCCTCTCTTCACGAGGGGGAGCTGTGCATACATCTAGCTCTTTTCATATAATTTCTTGCAGACTGGCGTGTGGCGGGACCCAAATCTACAAAGAGCTTGGTCTCTCTGTTTTTGTTTTTTTTTTGGCCAGAGCTCTTTTACCTCGAGAAGGCAGACTGCTCTTCTGTAGCAAACAGCATCACGCTGCTTCTAATTCATTTTTTTTTCTTTTTCTTTTCTTTTATTTTTTTAAAGCTTTTACAGAGCTTTTTTGTTCACAGACATGTATGTTCCCAGATCAGTCAGTCATATGCATATCCCTGGTCCCCTCCCCTCTTCAAGCACCCCACATCCCACCCCTCCGGTCTGTAGCACCAAGCCCTTGTAGGAACTCCTATTCCCTTAGTGCAATGACAATAGCTATCTTTTTCACATATGATAGTATAGGTTTCCATGTTACTCCTTCTGTGCCTCCCACCCACTATTCATTCCCCACAATGTCCATATGTCTATTCTCTGTCTGTTTTTCCATGGGTTCACTGCATGTGTTATCATTAGCCTTTTACTAGATTCCATATATATGTGTTAGTATACTGTCTAATTTGATTTTAAATCGTATCATCATAGATGTTAAGTGATATGTGTGTTTTCTGGTTTCTCTGTACGTATCTCTCTGGTCCTTTAACATCTCAGCAGTATGTAACTTATAAGACATGTTTAACATGAATTCAAAAATTTTTATTCATGTCCTTTGGTTGAAATTTAATCAAGCTGAAAGTCTAACATTCCTGGTGGGAAAAAAGAAATTTGACTCTTCAAGGATTTTAGTAACACATGTTTAGTTTTATCTAATTATAAAAATAATTGCCATGCACTGTAGAAAATTTGAACATTACAGAGAAGAATGTTTAAAAAGGCTTACAATCCTACCATCCAGAGATAACCCTGTCAATATTTTGGCATATATTTTTATTATTGTATTTAATTGATGAATTCTTTTTGTGAGTAACTTGATTCTATTGAATATTAGTAACTTATAATGTACCACAATTATGTCACAGTTATTTTTTTGTGTTATGGAAATAGTTAAGATCTAGTCTCTTAGCAAGTTTGATATTTATCATGTAATATTGTTTATAATCACCTTACTGTACATTGGATCGCCAGGATTTATTTAGCTACTAGTTGCAAATGTGTACTTTTAAACAACAAATTTTCTGTTCCCTACCCCCACCCCCTGAGAACCCCCATTTTACTCTCTGTTTTCAGGAGTTCAACTTTTTTGGATTCCAAATGTGCATGACATTATGCAGTGCTTGCTTTTCTCTGTCTGATTTATGTCACTTAACCCAGTGTGGTCAGGGCCGCCCTGTGTTGTCCCAAGTGTCAGGGTCCCCTTTTCTCTCATGACTGAATAATATTCCATTGTGTGTATGTTTTATGTGTGTGTGAGTATATGTATGTATGCATATATACTTTATAATTCCTTTTTAACAATAAAAATATTAACAGTAGGATCTTCTTGAAAATGCCACTCTATGCTTTATTTTTTGCTATATTGGCCATTTTCACTCACTTGCTATGATGTGTTAATACTAGAGTTGCAAATGCACATCCTTAAATGTACCTGAAGAGTCATTCCTCTGAACCTGAGATGCTCCACAGCCCTTGGAGCACCTGGGAGCAAGGCTTCTAGATGACTCCATAGTATTTATTTCTTCTTGACTGGATTTTTTTCAAGTATCCAGCTCCAGATGTGAACTGAGAGTGTTTAGTAATTATGTGCGTCAGTTCTTTGGTTTCATGGAGACTAAAGTTAGGTTTCCTCTCTCATTTTTACAGTGTCTTTTGACTGTGACCTGCATCTCAAATTCCTGAGAAGGTAGCAAGCATTTTCTGTAGGCACATCAGAAATAAAATCCAGAGAAAAACCAAAGTTTCCATGCATTGAACAACTCCTAATTCATAGATATAGGATATTCTTGGAAAAACCTAGTCACCCCATTCCTAATCACTGTGAATTCTAATTGAAAAAAAACCCTGTCCCAATATTTTGGCATATATTTTTATTATTGTATTTAATTGATGAATTCTTTTTGTGAGTAACTTGATTCTATTGAATATTAGTAACTTATAATGTACCACAATTATGTCACAGTTATTTTTTTGTGTTATGGAAATAGTTAAGATCTAGTCTCTTAGCAAGTTTGATATTTATCATGTAATATTGTTTATAATCACCTTACTGTACATTGGATCGCCAGGATTTATTTAGCTACTAGTTGCAAATGTGTACTTTTAAACAACAAATTTTCTGTTCCCTACCCCCACCCCCTGAGAACCCCCATTTTACTCTCTGTTTTCAGGAGTTCAACTTTTTTGGATTCCAAATGTGCATGACATTATGCAGTGCTTGCTTTTCTCTGTCTGATTTATGTCACTTAACCCAGTGTGGTCAGGGCCGCCCTGTGTTGTCCCAAGTGTCAGGGTCCCCTTTTCTCTCATGACTGAATAATATTCCATTGTGTGTATGTTTTATGTGTGTGTGAGTATATGTATGTATGCATATATACTTTATAATTCCTTTTTAACAATAAAAATATTAACAGTAGGATCTTCTTGAAAATGCCACTCTATGCTTTATTTTTTGCTATATTGGCCATTTTCACTCACTTGCTATGATGTGTTAATACTAGAGTTGCAAATGCACATCCTTAAATGTACCTGAAGAGTCATTCCTCTGAACCTGAGATGCTCCACAGCCCTTGGAGCACCTGGGAGCAAGGCTTCTAGATGACTCCATAGTATTTATTTCTTCTTGACTGGATTTTTTTCAAGTATCCAGCTCCAGATGTGAACTGAGAGTGTTTAGTAATTATGTGCGTCAGTTCTTTGGTTTCATGGAGACTAAAGTTAGGTTTCCTCTCTCATTTTTACAGTGTCTTTTGACTGTGACCTGCATCTCAAATTCCTGAGAAGGTAGCAAGCATTTTCTGTAGGCACATCAGAAATAAAATCCAGAGAAAAACCAAAGTTTCCATGCATTGAACAACTCCTAATTCATAGATATAGGATATCTTGTACAATATCAGTAACTGTGAAATATTCCTAGTCACCCCATTCCTAATCATCTGACTGAATTCATAATTTGCTAGGAATTACCATATATGAAACAATTCAGAATTCATATTACCTAGAACTAACTGGGTATGAAACCTCATAATTGACAGCTTTTATCACTTAAATGGATATTTATTTTGATAATTCATAATATTGTGGCAGATCTTCGGCATTTATTTTATAGTCATTGATTTACTTTTGTTAATAAGATTTAGGAATTCAAATTTATTATGATATATTAATTGAATAGAAAAATTACATTGTCTTTGCCTGCACACAGTCCATCTTTTAAAACAGACTCATTAGGAAGGCATAGAGACTTAAAACGTAGGTTCAAAATCAGGTATAAGCCATACATAATTTTTCAGATGCACCTAATTATAATGGTACCATTCTCGTTGCTCAAGCCAATATGATAATCACCTCTAAAGAAATAGCGTGGGCTTCCCTGGTGGTCGAGGGGGTAAGGACACCACCTTGCAGTGCAAGGGGCGCCGGTTTGATCCCTGACCTGGGAAGATCCCACGTGCTGCGGAGCGGCTGGACCGATGTGTCCAATTACCAGGCTGGAGCTCTGGAGCGCCTGCCTCTGCGACAAGAGAGGCCATCGCGATGGGAGGCCCACACGGGCCAAAGAACAAAGATGGGTGAAAATAGATAAATGAAAGGCCAGTAGAAGTGGCCCGCCTGCTCTCTCCCTCCATACCCACCCCCCACCCCCCACAAAAAAGAAAAGAAACAGCGCTTAAATACTGTTGGAAGAATCTAAGTGGTGTCTACATAGATGTTTGCTATAAAATTCTTTCAACTTTTCTGAATTTTCAAAAATGTTCATAATCCTGTTTTTGGAAAAAGATTTTTTTTTTTCAGATGGCAAGAACAATATTCTACATTTTTTTCTGAAATGAGGTTTATATGTCTCATGAAGCTTGTGTTTTAGAACTCTGTAATCAACTCATTCAGGAATATTCCAGAGCTGAGTGCCCTATTTATGACATTCTATTTTTCCCCTTTATTTGTAAAATAAAAATGCCAAAGAACAGTTAGTCAGTTTTAATGTTTTTCACTTATTTATTTTATTTTATTTTTATATACAGAATTTTGTTGCTTCAATTTTAATGTTTGGGCAATATTGATATATTTGATTGAGAAAACACTAAACACAAGAGGTTACAGAGATGTTTTTATGAGGTGAGATGTTTTCCCAGCCACAAGCCTCTTTTTCCTTTGTGTCCTTAGCCACTTCAGCCACAATGCCACACTAAGTATGAAATAAGAAGTTCTTTATAAACTTTTTTGTTAATAAGATTTAGGAATTCAAATTTATTATGATATATTAATTGAATAGAAAAATTACATTGTCTTTGCCTGCACACAGTCCATCTTTTAAAACAGACTCATTAGGAAGGCATAGAGACTTAAAACGAGGTTCAAAATCAGGTATAAGCCATACATAATTTTTCAGATGCACCTAATTATAATGGTACCATTCTCGTTGCTCAAGCCAATATGATAATCACCTCTAAAGAAATAGCGTGGGCTTCCCTGGTGGTCGAGGGGGTAAGGACACCACCTTGCAGTGCAAGGGGCGCCGGTTTGATCCCTGACCTGGGAAGATCCCACGTGCTGCGGAGCGGCTGGACCGATGTGTCCAATTACCAGGCTGGAGCTCTGGAGCGCCTGCCTCTGCGACAAGAGAGGCCATCGCGATGGGAGGCCCACACGGGCCAAAGAACAAAGATGGGTGAAAATAGATAAATGAAAGGCCAGTAGAAGTGGCCCGCCTGCTCTCTCCCTCCATACCCACCCCCACAAAAAAGAAAAGAAACAGCGCTTAAATACTGTTGGAAGAATCTAAGTGGTGTCTACATAGATGTTTGCTATAAAATTCTTTCAACTTTTCTGAATTTTCAAAAATGTTCATAATCCTGTTTTTGGAAAAAGATTTTTTTTTTTCAGATGGCAAGAACAATATTCTACATTTTTTTCTGAAATGAGGTTTATATGTCTCATGAAGCTTGTGTTTTAGAACTCTGTAATCAACTCATTCAGGAATATTCCAGAGCTGAGTGCCCTATTTATGACATTCTATTTTTCCCCTTTATTTGTAAAATAAAAATGCCAAAGAACAGTTAGTCAGTTTTAATGTTTTTCACTTATTTATTTTATTTTATTTTTATATACAGAATTTTGTTGCTTCAATTTTAATGTTTGGGCAATATTGATATATTTGATTGAGAAAACACTAAACACAAGAGGTTACAGAGATGTTTTTATGAGGTGAGATGTTTTCCCAGCCACAAGCCTCTTTTTCCTTTGTGTCCTTAGCCACTTAGCACTGACTTACAACCACATGCCACACTAAGTATGAAATAAGAAGTTCTTTATAAATGTCTCTCTTGTGCAACCCCCTCAGTTTGATGTGATATTAAGGCTAGACTGTCAGAGGAGCAATAGTTCCCCTGGGCTGGGTGCTGTTCAAGGTTCGTCACCAAAAATACCTTATTAGATTTATTTTTAGTGTTGATAATCTGAAAGCTGACTGTCTCCTTAATGATATACATTTTTCACAAACAAGAGTTCATGTCATTATCCATTTTTATAAATGTTTTGTATTTCTTCTCTTCCTACTGCCCTGATACTTTTTCAAAATGTAAGCCCAGTCTAGTTTCTTATAAACCTTTAGGATCAGTCTTCTGTTCATTCATCTCTAAGCTCTGTATAATTGGTTGTGTTCATCATTGATCACCAGTGTGCATCTGGCATGGCATTTGGCACATTGTAGATTCTTAATATATAGTTATCAGTGGATGAAAGGGCAGAGGAGAAAGAGAAAGAAGGGAGAGAAGGAAGAAAGGATGGATCAGCTGTTGAATAAAATTTCCCATGGAAACTGCCTTTACTACAGCATATCTTCTAGGGTCTTTTCGGATCTTATAGCATATTTAGTTAGGCTCACTCTTAAAATATGTAGCAAAATACTTCCTGCCCCCAAAATTAAATGTTGTCCTGTAGAACTTAAAAATCAAGTTATGGTTTTGGTTCTTGGATTGTAATTTATTTTGATTTCACATGGAAAGTCAGTCCTTTGAGCCACTATAACTTATATATCAAACTAAACTAGGTCCAATTTAAATCAGAAGTTGCTATGACTAAATGATTGCATGCAGTATCACCTGACCAATGAAATAAAAATTGTGTCTTCTCAAATTTACTTTGGTAATAATTCACAGTAATAGTTCACAGTAATAATTTTAAATGAAGAACTCCCTAATTTAGAAATGACTGATTTTCTAAAGTTTAGACGTAAGCATTATTTACTACTTAACAAACTTGAAAGTCGCTTAACCCCACTGACCCAATAGAAGTAGAATTTGAGATAGCAGTGGAAGCAAGATCCAGAACTTGCTGCCTCATCAATGACCTCATCAATGGCCTGAGTGTGCAAATGCCTATTATAAATTTCTTAGGTGGTTTTGAGTTATCTAATATCTAATATCGCTGAACTTCAGATTGCTCATCTATGAAATAGTAACTGTGATGTCTACCAGTGAATTCCTAAGACCAACTCAGATTATTTAACTATTGTACTTGTTATCTGTCCCTTCTGTGGTAATCCAGAACTTCCTCTATGTCTTAACTCTCCATTGAAAGGGACCTGTCTTCATTCATTTCTTAGCTAACTTATTGTTAACGTGTATATTGGTTACAGTGGAAGAGGCCTCATTTTTAATCTCAGATCTGCTGTTCATTGGCTGTGTGAACATAGAAGCAAATGACTAACTTTTTTTTTTAAACATTTATTTTACTTTTAAATTTTACAGAGTTTTGTTGTTTACAGACATGCATGTTCCCAGATCAGCAAATGACTAACTTTTTAAGCCTCTATTTCCTTAGCTGGAAAACAGAATAAATATGAGAATAAGCTCATCAGTATATTATTATAAAGGTAATATAACTTATGTTAAGACCTTGAAAGTAAGTGTTAGTTGTTCAATGTCTGCTGCATTGCAGGAGGATTCCTGTGTCTGAGCCACCAGGGAGACTATGTTAAGCCCTTATCACACCATAAACACCAAATAAGTGGTTGATATTGTCATAGTAGGGCTTGCTTGGTGGCTTAGCTGATAAAGAATCCACCTGCAATGCAGGAGACCCAGGTTTTGTCCCTAGGTGGGGAAGATCCCTGAAGAATGAAATGTCAACCCACTCCAGTATTCCAAGTCAATTTTTTAAAGGTAAGCCACTATAACTTATATATCAAACTAAACTAGGTCCAATTTAAATCAGAAGTTGCTATGACTAAATGATTGCATGCAGTATCACCTGACCAATGAAATAAAAATTGTGTCTTCTCAAATTTACTTTGGTAATAATTCACAGTAATAGTTCACAGTAATAATTTTAAATGAAGAACTCCCTAATTTAGAAATGACTGATTTTCTAAAGTTTAGACGTAAGCATTATTTACTACTTAACAAACTTGAAAGTCGCTTAACCCCACTGACCCAATAGAAGTAGAATTTGAGATAGCAGTGGAAGCAAGATCCAGAACTTGCTGCCTCATCAATGACCTCATCAATGGCCTGAGTGTGCAAATGCCTATTATAAATTTCTTAGGTGGTTTTGAGTTATCTAATATCTAATATCGCTGAACTTCAGATTGCTCATCTATGAAATAGTAACTGTGATGTCTACCAGTGAATTCCTAAGACCAACTCAGATTATTTAACTATTGTACTTGTTATCTGTCCCTTCTGTGGTAATCCAGAACTTCCTCTATGTCTTAACTCTCCATTGAAAGGGACCTGTCTTCATTCATTTCTTAGCTAACTTATTGTTAACGTGTATATTGGTTACAGTGGAAGAGGCCTCATTTTTAATCTCAGATCTGCTGTTCATTGGCTGTGTGAACATAGAAGCAAATGACTAACTTTTTTTTTTAAACATTTATTTTACTTTTAAATTTTACAGAGTTTTGTTGTTTACAGACATGCATGTTCCCAGATCAGCAAATGACTAACTTTTTAAGCCTCTATTTCCTTAGCTGGAAAACAGAATAAATATGAGAATAAGCTCATCAGTATATTATTATAAAGGTAATATAACTTATGTTAAGACCTTGAAAGTAAGTGTTAGTTGTTCAATGTCTGCTGCATTGCAGGAGGATTCCTGTGTCTGAGCCACCAGGGAGACTATGTTAAGCCCTTATCACA
The DNA here is from genome assembly GCA_022376925.1 of Tragulus kanchil. Classification (NCBI taxonomy): domain Eukaryota; kingdom Metazoa; phylum Chordata; class Mammalia; order Artiodactyla; family Tragulidae; genus Tragulus; species Tragulus kanchil. Next base: position 78,745,420 of record JAIOJX010000004.1, on the reverse strand, counting down.
CCATAAACACCAAATAAGTGGTTGATATTGTCATAGTAGGGCTTGCTTGGTGGCTTAGCTGATAAAGAATCCACCTGCAATGCAGGAGACCCAGGTTTTGTCCCTAGGTGGGGAAGATCCCCTGAAGAATGAAATGTCAACCCACTCCAGTATTCCTGGGAAATCCCATGGCCAAGGAGCCTGGCAGGCTACAGTCCATCGGATCACAAGAGTTGAACACAACTTAGTGACTAAACGACCATCACCATTGTAAAATAAAGAATTTAAAAAGAGCCCCAACCTTGTGATGATGTTCGCTTCACAGAATCAGTCAATTCTTGGGGCATCTCAGGGTGAAGAAGGGGTTCGGGGGATGGCAGGTCAGCAGGAAGTGCCCAAGAATGATAGAGTTATGAATATTGACTCCAATTAATGTATATCCAGATTTAGCAAGATATTGAACACTGTCATGGAAAAATTCCCATTGCCAAAGTTGAAATCATGAGACTGTTATTTAGAGATTCCTGGTATTTGGGGTCTTTTTTCTTTCTCCCAAGGGAGCAGTTTTGTTCTTCAGCCTGGTAATTCCATCACTGCTTTTCTTGTCTGTTAACATAGTTCTAAAAAACTGAAAGAGGCCATTTCTGCCCTTATTTGGTGCGTGGTCAACAAGGAGAGCAGCACGAGTTGGAATCAGTGCTGTGAATGCTTTTCCAATTAAACGACCTGTCTTCAGGACCCCATAAGCTTTCAAAAAATAAATGGTAATGTTTCTATATTTAGATGAAGCCCAGGGTTTTGAGCAATTGAGAAAAATTCCATCAGCTAACTTTAATAGAATCCTTTGCTGTTTGAGTATTTTTTATAAAAATTTTAAAAACAGAACCAATTGAAGGCTTTTAATTTTGAAATAAAACATTAAATTTTTCTATAGGAGTAATCTTTAAAACATAGTAGCTTGATAGTCTGTCTTTACATACTTAGGATAAAAAATTTCAAATAGGGAGGGAAATAGAATCATCAGAACTCAAGATTGATACACTCTGAAGCTGGTTAAATGATAAGCCAACTTACCATGGTCATGAAGTGACCATTTTAGAGGACAATTCTTAAAACTGTCAATGTTTCTAGCAGTATGGAAAATAGATTTTTGTTCCCTAAAATTTTTACCAACATTAGTAGCAGTTCCTAAAACTTGAGGTCACATTTTTCATAAACTTTATATAAATGGTTCTATTCATTCATCTTAAACAGATTTTGCAATGGTTCTTGTCTGGTTAAGACACTGAATTCACAAGGTCAGGCAACAGTTCTCAAGATCGTATTGCAGATCATAGTTTAACTGTGACTCTAATCCCGTCTACTAGGGTTGCCCTGACTACTTGCCCAGTGGTGTTTCATCAAAAAAAAAAAAAAAAAAAATTCTGAGAGCAGACTTGTATTCACTTGGTCATAACAGTGTTTTTTTGTTAATTTATGTTTCATTTTTTAAATTAATTTTTATTGAGGTATATTTGATTTACAATCTTGTGTTAGTTTCTGCTGTATAGCAAAGTGAATCAGTTATATATATATGCATATATCCCCTGTTTCTTCATTCCCTTCCCATATAGATCATTGTAGAATTCCCTGTGCTCTACAGTAGGATCTTATTAGTTATCTATTTTATATATAGCATTGTCTATATATCAACCCCTGTTTCCCAATTTATCTCTCTCCCCATTTCCTCCTTGGTACTCATAAATTTGTTTTCTGTTTTCTGTGACTCTGTTTCTGTTTTGTAGATAAGTCCATTTGTGTATTTTTTTACATAGATTGGACATTTACTTATTTTTTGATTGATTACTATAAGTGTAGCTTTGTCAGAAGGTACATCTAAGGAGGAGTGAATAGATAAATCCCACCTAAAATACCCATGATGTCTTTTTTGCCCCTATTTAGGAACAAAAATAATATAATGTAGGTTATGCATCTGATTTTCAAGAAGTCCTGAGATGACTGTTTTACTCATTCATTTAACAGAATTATTGTGACTTGTTTATTTAGCTATGCACTGGGGCTTCTGTGGAAAAGCAGAGTTTATATCCTCATGATGTTTAGGTATGTCAAGGAAGCTACTCATTGAAAAAGTAGTTACAGTTGTGATGAAAGGGACAGAGAAGGGGCGCCAAGTGCTATATAGACATCCCTTGGTCTGAGAAAGCAGGGAAGGCTTACTGGAAGAAGTGTCTTTCAGGATGAAGTTCTGTATCCTCCCTTTCACTCACCTGTCAGTAGCTAAGCAGCAGTTTTGTCAGTCTGCGATCAGAAGTACCATATTGAAAAGAAAATTTTTCTGACTTTTAGCACATTCATATATACAAGTTCAGACATTCACTGACCCCATAAATTCTGCCCACATTTGAAAACATCATTCTTAGTTCTTTAAGTAATTAGCCAATATTAGAAATATTTCCTGTTGACTACTTAAAAAAATCTCCTAGGACTTGTCAAGTCACTTACTAGACACTTAAGAAACATAAAATATCTTTCCCTTCTCTCTCATTTCTTCCTCTCTGTTTTTCCCCTCTCAGCCCTCATTTACCCAGGTATCTAGAAAGAACCTCAGAGTACTCTAGAAATTTTTTAGAAAAATTTTTTTATGAGTATATTTGATTTACAATCTTGTGTTAGTTTCTGCTGTATAGCAAAGTGAATCAGTTATATATATATGCATATATCCCCTGTTTCTTCATTCCCTTCCCATATAGATCATTGTAGAATTCCCTGTGCTCTACAGTAGGATCTTATTAGTTATCTATTTTATATATAGCATTGTCTATATATCAACCCCTGTTTCCCAATTTATCTCTCTCCCCATTTCCTCCTTGGTACTCATAAATTTGTTTTCTGTTTTCTGTGACTCTGTTTCTGTTTTGTAGATAAGTCCATTTGTGTATTTTTTTACATAGATTGGACATTTACTTATTTTTTGATTGATTACTATAAGTGTAGCTTTGTCAGAAGGTACATCTAAGGAGGAGTGAATAGATAAATCCCACCTAAAATACCCATGATGTCTTTTTTGCCCCTATTTAGGAACAAAAATAATATAATGTAGGTTATGCATCTGATTTTCAAGAAGTCCTGAGATGACTGTTTTACTCATTCATTTAACAGAATTATTGTGACTTGTTTATTTAGCTATGCACTGGGGCTTCTGTGGAAAAGCAGAGTTTATATCCTCATGATGTTTAGGTATGTCAAGGAAGCTACTCATTGAAAAAGTAGTTACAGTTGTGATGAAAGGGACAGAGAAGGGGCGCCAAGTGCTATATAGACATCCCTTGGTCTGAGAAAGCAGGGAAGGCTTACTGGAAGAAGTGTCTTTCAGGATGAAGTTCTGTATCCTCCCTTTCACTCACCTGTCAGTAGCTAAGCAGCAGTTTTGTCAGTCTGCGATCAGAAGTACCATATTGAAAAGAAAATTTTTCTGACTTTTAGCACATTCATATATACAAGTTCAGACATTCACTGACCCCATAAATTCTGCCCACATTTGAAAACATCATTCTTAGTTCTTTAAGTAATTAGCCAATATTAGAAATATTTCCTGTTGACTACTTAAAAAAATCTCCTAGGACTTGTCAAGTCACTTACTAGACACTTAAGAAACATAAAATATCTTTCCCTTCTCTCTCATTTCTTCCTCTCTGTTTTTCCCCTCTCAGCCCTCATTTACCCAGGTATCTAGAAAGAACTCAGAGTCTCATGAGATAGAAAGGGCTTGGCCTAAGTATCTACCAATTTGCTAAAACATTCCTAAAACATGTAGATAGAAACTTTGAGTGTATAACAAGGTATTTTGATTCAAAATTCAGTTTTATCTTTTATATTTAATCATGCCTCATCCTTTATTTTATACTGTGTCTTAATAATTTTAGCTCTTTTCAAATAACAAGTTCTGGAAAAGTTGTGAAGAAAAAGGAACTCTCCTTCTTTGTTGGTGTGAATATAAGTTGATGTAGCCACTATGGAAGACAATATGGAATTTCCTCAAAAAACTAAAAAGAAAATTATCATATGCTCCAGCTGCCCCACTCTTGAGCCTATATCCAGACAAAGCTATAATTCAAAAATACACATGTACCCCTATGTGCGTTGCAGCACTATTCATAGTAGCTAAGACAAGGAAATAAACTAAATGTCTATTGACAGATGAATGGATGAAGAAGATGTGGCACATATATATAATGGAATACTACTCAGCCATAAAAAGAATGAAATAATGCCATTTTCAGCAACATGAATGGAGCTAGAGATTGTCACACTGAGTGAAGTAGTACAGAGAAAGAAAAATACCATATGATATCACTCGTATGTAAAATCTAAAATATGATTCAAATGAATCAATTTACAAAACAGAAACAAACTTAGAGGCACAGAGAAGAGACTGGTGGTTGCCAAGGGGCAGGATGGTAGGAGGAAGCACGAACTGAGAGTTTGGGCTTAGCAGATGCAAACTATTATATAGAGAATGGAGAGACAACAAGACCCTACTGTATAGCAGAGTGAGCTATATTCAGTGTCCTGTGATTAAACGATCATGCAAAAGTATATGTAAAAGTATATTCTGACTTTTAGCACATTCAAAACAGTTCAGACATTCACTGACCCCATAAATTCTGCCCACATTTGAAAACATCATTCTTAGTTCTTTAAGTAATTAGCCAATATTAGAAATATTTCCTGTTGACTACTTAAAAAAATCTCCTAGGACTTGTCAAGTCACTTACTAGACACTTAAGAAACATAAAATATCTTTCCCTTCTCTCTCATTTCTTCCTCTCTGTTTTTCCCCTCTCAGCCCTCATTTACCCAGGTATCTAGAAAGAACTCAGAGTCTCATGAGATAGAAAGGGCTTGGCCTAAGTATCTACCAATTTGCTAAAACATTCCTAAAACATGTAGATAGAAACTTTGAGTGTATAACAAGGTATTTTGATTCAAAATTCAGTTTTATCTTTTATATTTAATCATGCCTCATCCTTTATTTTATACTGTGTCTTAATAATTTTAGCTCTTTTCAAATAACAAGTTCTGGAAAAGTTGTGAAGAAAAAGGAACTCTCCTTCTTTGTTGGTGTGAATATAAGTTGATGTAGCCACTATGGAAGACAATATGGAATTTCCTCAAAAAACTAAAAAGAAAATTATCATATGCTCCAGCTGCCCCACTCTTGAGCCTATATCCAGACAAAGCTATAATTCAAAAATACACATGTACCCCTATGTGCGTTGCAGCACTATTCATAGTAGCTAAGACAAGGAAATAAACTAAATGTCTATTGACAGATGAATGGATGAAGAAGATGTGGCACATATATATAATGGAATACTACTCAGCCATAAAAAGAATGAAATAATGCCATTTTCAGCAACATGAATGGAGCTAGAGATTGTCACACTGAGTGAAGTAGTACAGAGAAAGAAAAATACCATATGATATCACTCGTATGTAAAATCTAAAATATGATTCAAATGAATCAATTTACAAAACAGAAACAAACTTAGAGGCACAGAGAAGAGACTGGTGGTTGCCAAGGGGCAGGATGGTAGGAGGAAGCACGAACTGAGAGTTTGGGCTTAGCAGATGCAAACTATTATATAGAGAATGGAGAGACAACAAGACCCTACTGTATAGCAGAGTGAGCTATATTCAGTGTCCTGTGATTAAACGATCATGCAAAAGTATATGTAAAAAGAATGTATACAAATGTATAATGGAATTACTTTGCCATACAGCAGAAAGTAGCACAACATTGTGTCCTGGAACATATATAAATAAAGGATACATTTGAAGTAGCTTAAAATATAGAGGAAGCTATCTTAATGCCTTTAAGATTGGGGTTACCCTCTGTTCTGTTAGACCTCTACTGTGTTATAGCTCATAAAAAACAATTTCAGAACAGTTTCCTCTCTTTCAAAACTTGGAAAATTGACCTCTGAGTCAAGTAGACACATAGAAGATTTAGAATGACTTTTTGAGAGCAATTCAAAGTAAACGTTAGTATTATTTTGCAGCATTTTTACTTGGAGTAAAATTGATAGTTGATTATGGGATAGTGTCTTAATGTAATAAGAAGCCTTCTTTAAAACCACAATTACTTAAACTGAATGAATAAGTTTTCAGAAGTGGGTAAGTCCAGTTGTTAAATTGCCTTTCGGTACACTCTTTTGCAACATATTACCCCGAAAATAGAGTTGTTGTATAATGAAACTATTATCAGACGTAAATAATAACATGAAAATGAAGTTGTTTGCTTCCACATTAATACTTCTGCTGCCTTTAAGTCTGCAACCAGAAACTATTTCAAAATATAGCATTATTCTGAACCCTATCTCTGCCTGCTTTGGTTTCTTGCGGCAATGCATTTCAACATCACACAACCCCACTAATGTAACTCTGTTTCTCTGAAGTTTAGCTCAAACCTTTCCCTTCCAACTGTCTGATAGTGACTTGATAGGCAAATGAACACTTATGTGATTATATTTAAATTCTCCTACTTTTAAATTTGGGATTTTCAGATGAATCCATAGTTACTGTCTCCTATGGACTTCCCTGGTAGCTCAACAATAAAGAATCTGCCTGCCAATGCAGGAGACCCAAGTTCGATCCCGGGGTTGGGTTGGGTGGATCCCCTGAAGAAGGAAATGGCTACCCACTCCAGTATTCTTGCTTGGGAAATTCCCTGGACAGAGGAGCCTGGCAGGCTATAATCCATTTGGTTGCAAAAGAATGGGGTATGACTTAGTGACAAAACAACAACAAGCTATCTCCTATAAAGGAAATTCTGAATCTCTGTGTCAGATATCAAACCCTAAACTTGCCATTTTAACATCTGGAATCTTGGAACCAAAATCCCAGAAATGTTCAAGAGGCAATGATGCCCTATTTAGAGTTCTGCAAAACATAAGACCTACATTACTGGCAGGAAGTAAGCATTTTCTTGGGATTTTAGGGAGGTTAGGAATTAAGTGGAAAACAGTTGGATGAAAGCAGAGTTTAGATTTCAGAATCTGGTTTTCCCCGGGATGTAAGTTTAGTTTCCAACTTGTAAAAGAAGAGTTGGTCTCAGAGTTGGAACACTTCTTGGTATTCAGTCATGCTTTAGCTGAAACTTCTGGAAAATAAATGCTTACTAATATGACAGAAATTAAAATATTCAAAAGATTTCTACTTAATTTCATTCTCTACCTTTTCATATGTGAGCAGTGAGAATTCCAAACAGCCACTTGAAAGATAAATGACAGCAAAAGTCCACCCTAGAAAATATTTAATCTTTTTATTGTTTCCAATTACCTAAATTCTCCTATCTGTGAAGTACTAGCTAGCCCGTCACAATAATATTAAAAATTTATACTTAAAACATTAAAATCAATACTTAACTTTGCTCATAAATAATCTCAGAAATAAACAGTTTATGTCTGTGACCTTGCTGAGACCTGGTTACCGAAAAGGGATTCTGCCTAGTTATAGAGAAGAAAGAAGCTAGAGGTGGTGAGTAATAATTTAAGGAGAAAATAACAGTAACATTGGAAGATACATTTTGCGTCTTTATCTTATTTCACTTTAGGAAAAAGATCCAAGTTTCCATTTTCCTGGTTATCAGTTCACGTGTATAGTTCCATTGTTTTGATCTTGCTAGTTTTAAGATGCCTGCTTTCAAGAAGTGGGGTACAGGAGAAAAACATTTGCACAATAGTGAAAAAAAGAACTTTTCATCTCCTTCAATGTACATTTCTTTTAGAAAAAAGTAGAAATTCTGTAATGCTATCATTGTGCATTATAATTACTTATATTTTATCAGTTAGAAATCAATTAACAAACTTTCTTTTCAAAATGTAAATTAGAATGGATAAAGACAAGTATTAGCCAAATACCTACCTGTTACTGGCTTCAGCCTAGACGGAAAAATAGAGTGTATTTTGCCATGATAAATGCATTTGGGATAATAATGCCAACACAGTTTTTCTGCTCCCAGTGTTATGTATATGGACTACAGCCTTCATTTTTAAAAACCACTGATGTGTTTTGATCTACAAGTTTGAAATGCCACCGAATGAAGTAAGAGCTTTGTATTGCATGGAAGGTAAAAAAGAAAATCTTTTCCAGTACGTTCCCTCCTGCTCTCCTTATTGTTCTATGTCTACCTTCCTCTCCTGTTCACGCCAGTCCACCCGTCACCAGGGTTCAGGAACATCCACCTCTTCACCCAGCCTCCCAGTTTTTTCCACTGTATGGCTTCAGTCTCAGATGAAACCATTCTTCTGAATACCAAGTTGTTTAGCTCTGTGTCCACTCTGCCAGAAATATTTGCATTTTCCAAAGGCTGTCCCGAAATGGAAATTTAATAGAATAATGGAGTGAAGTGCTAATAGTGAAATTCAATGCACCAGGAAGGGCAGTCTGGTGTAGGCATGGGCACCTCCTCAGTTCTTTCAAAGAATGCCAGGAAGACGACCACCCATATTGCTCTTGTGAAATGAGGATTCAAATACAAAAGCAAAAAGATGTAGTTTGTGAATCATTAAAATGCTGCTGTTGATTCACAGAGAGCATGTTTGTTTTTGAACTCTTGGCTTCTCCAAGGCCGCTGTTGTTCAGTCAGCTATCACTCATCCACTCTTTCAGCCCATCCGTCAGATAACAAGTTGCAACCATAAAAACTTTTTGTATTACTCATTCCTGAGGCCAGCAGGGAACCTGTGTTCTCAGGAACCCTTGATGTGCTGGACATGGCCGTGAGAATAAATATCATGTTTACTGACTTGAGCTTTTACTGAAACTACGGGAATAGTTTGCACCCTTTGGGTATATGAGATAGCCTTGGCTCTAAGTGGGGGAGTCTCAGAATTTGGCAGATGTGATGATGATCACCATGCACAACTGTTGATCATTTTTGCCTGGTCCAGAGGGAGTTAAATCACTGCTGGGCATTCCAAGCCTCTCTAATCTTATCCTGGAGAAGTGGAGTTCTGCCTTGGTTTACAGTTGAGGTCACCGGCAGGGCAGGGTTTAGACAGGGACTGATGGAATTGCACCACATTGTTAACATGAAAAAGCACTTGTTGGTGAGGACCCATGATGACATTGGGCTCCTGTGACTCCTGGAGCGCATCTGTTTATTGTATGGACTATTTTAAACCACTGATGTGTTTTGATCTACAAGTTTGAAATGCCACCGAATGAAGTAAGAGCTTTGTATTGCATGGAAGGTAAAAAAGAAAATCTTTTCCAGTACGTTCCCTCCTGCTCTCCTTATTGTTCTATGTCTACCTTCCTCTCCTGTTCACGCCAGTCCACCCGTCACCAGGGTTCAGGAACATCCACCTCTTCACCCAGCCTCCCAGTTTTTTCCACTGTATGGCTTCAGTCTCAGATGAAACCATTCTTCTGAATACCAAGTTGTTTAGCTCTGTGTCCACTCTGCCAGAAATATTTGCATTTTCCAAAGGCTGTCCCGAAATGGAAATTTAATAGAATAATGGAGTGAAGTGCTAATAGTGAAATTCAATGCACCAGGAAGGGCAGTCTGGTGTAGGCATGGGCACCTCCTCAGTTCTTTCAAAGAATGCCAGGAAGACGACCACCCATATTGCTCTTGTGAAATGAGGATTCAAATACAAAAGCAAAAAGATGTAGTTTGTGAATCATTAAAATGCTGCTGTTGATTCACAGAGAGCATGTTTGTTTTTGAACTCTTGGCTTCTCCAAGGCCGCTGTTGTTCAGTCAGCTATCACTCATCCACTCTTTCAGCCCATCCGTCAGATAACAAGTTGCAACCATAAAAACTTTTTGTATTACTCATTCCTGAGGCCAGCAGGGAACCTGTGTTCTCAGGAACCCTTGATGTGCTGGACATGGCCGTGAGAATAAATATCATGTTTACTGACTTGAGCTTTTACTGAAACTACGGGAATAGTTTGCACCCTTTGGGTATATGAGATAGCCTTGGCTCTAAGTGGGGGAGTCTCAGAATTTGGCAGATGTGATGATGATCACCATGCACAACTGTTGATCATTTTTGCCTGGTCCAGAGGGAGTTAAATCACTGCTGGGCATTCCAAGCCTCTCTAATCTTATCCTGGAGAAGTGGAGTTCTGCCTTGGTTTACAGTTGAGGTCACCGGCAGGGCAGGGTTTAGACAGGGACTGATGGAATTGCACCACATTGTTAACATGAAAAAGCACTTGTTGGTGAGGACCCATGATGACATTGGGCTCCTGTGACTCCTGGAGCGCACTGTCTTGAAATAGATGCCTCACTGGGATGTGTTGGGCTCGTAAAACGTGTGAAGGGTTCTGGGTGGCTTTCATCATTTGTTTAATTTGAAAGATTGTTTGAAGGAACGTATCAGAGAGTTAAGCAATGTTTCTAGGGAATAGGAAATGAGAAAGAAAATTGATTTTGTTGTCAGAGTCATGCATTACAATTCATTCTCCAAGGTGATGCAGTATCTCCTTGAGGGAAAAGCTGCCAAAGGTGTTGAAACTGATCTGCCTGTTTTCCACTCAAGTTGTCTTGCGGGGAGGTGCTGGTATTTTGAGACTGTGAAATCCTTGAGGAGGGTTCACTAGTAACTATGTTCATCCCTGTTTCTAAGAGAAGTTGAAATAAGGCACATGACATTTGGCAGCTAGTTGTGTGAAAATTGGTAAATCTGTGTCGAATTTCCCTGTTGTGGGCATGTATTTGCTTTTCTTTTTTTTAAACAAAGACCCTCTTTTTTTTTTTCTTTAACTTCACACTTGATGTAAAGGTTCACTTCAATCATGCCTTGCACTCTCTGTGTGTGTGTGTGTGTGTGTGTGTGTTGTGCTTTCCAGGAGTAGCATGTGACTGTCCTGTTTAATCAGGGCTATATTTAAAAACACATTTGCAAGGGAGCGTTTCTCACCTTATTCATGAGATAAAGTCGGAGTGAAGCAAGCTCTGTTGCAAAGGGCAAGTGTCATACAGCAGGAAGTCCTGGCCATCTCCTGTAGCCGTGCCTCAGCCACCCGCCCTCCCGGCAGCCGGTGCCTTATGATGATCACCATGCACGAACTAGTTTGCACCCTTTGGGTATATGAGATAGCCTTGGCTCTAAGTGGGGGAGTCTCAGAATTTGGCAGATGTGATGATGATCACCATGCACAACTGTTGATCATTTTTGCCTGGTCCAGAGGGAGTTAAATCACTGCTGGGCATTCCAAGCCTCTCTAATCTTATCCTGGAGAAGTGGAGTTCTGCCTTGGTTTACAGTTGAGGTCACCGGCAGGGCAGGGTTTAGACAGGGACTGATGGAATTGCACCACATTGTTAACATGAAAAAGCACTTGTTGGTGAGGACCCATGATGACATTGGGCTCCTGTGACTCCTGGAGCGCACTGTCTTGAAATAGATGCCTCACTGGGATGTGTTGGGCTCGTAAAACGTGTGAAGGGTTCTGGGTGGCTTTCATCATTTGTTTAATTTGAAAGATTGTTTGAAGGAACGTATCAGAGAGTTAAGCAATGTTTCTAGGGAATAGGAAATGAGAAAGAAAATTGATTTTGTTGTCAGAGTCATGCATTACAATTCATTCTCCAAGGTGATGCAGTATCTCCTTGAGGGAAAAGCTGCCAAAGGTGTTGAAACTGATCTGCCTGTTTTCCACTCAAGTTGTCTTGCGGGGAGGTGCTGGTATTTTGAGACTGTGAAATCCTTGAGGAGGGTTCACTAGTAACTATGTTCATCCCTGTTTCTAAGAGAAGTTGAAATAAGGCACATGACATTTGGCAGCTAGTTGTGTGAAAATTGGTAAATCTGTGTCGAATTTCCCTGTTGTGGGCATGTATTTGCTTTTCTTTTTTTTAAACAAAGACCCTCTTTTTTTTTTTCTTTAACTTCACACTTGATGTAAAGGTTCACTTCAATCATGCCTTGCACTCTCTGTGTGTGTGTGTGTGTGTGTGTGTGTGTTGTGCTTTCCAGGAGTAGCATGTGACTGTCCTGTTTAATCAGGGCTATATTTAAAAACACATTTGCAAGGGAGCGTTTCTCACCTTATTCATGAGATAAAGTCGGAGTGAAGCAAGCTCTGTTGCAAAGGGCAAGTGTCATACAGCAGGAAGTCCTGGCCATCTCCTGTAGCCGTGCCTCAGCCACCCGCCACCTCCCTGGCAGAACAGAGCAGGCACAGAGGAAATGCACCCCTTGGCCACAAGTGCCTCCTGCTCCTCCAGGGGCCCTCTGGCCCCTGGGTCCTGCACATCATCTGACTTGCCTCTGTCTCCAGCGGCCCCGAGACCATCTTCACACATGGCTTTTGTGTGGGATCCTCGGGGAGCCTCAGTGCCAGCCATCTCCACAAGAGTCAAGTCAAGATTGCGTTTCTCAAAGTCCTACAGGTATTGCTCTTTCTTTCTGTGGCTGGGAAGATTTGTTTCATCAGTCTCCATAGCTTTAGGCCCCCTGCAAGGAAGTCTTTGCCCTGTGCGGATCTGTTTAACTTCTATTCCCTAGACTGATTTCAATCGGCAGGATAAATGGGCAGTATACAGAATAGGAACTACAAAGACGACAATCTTAACAGATCTCGGTGGGTATTTGGGAACCTCCAGGAGTAGAAGGAAATTGACTAACTCTAAACGCTCATTTTGAAAAATAAATGGTAAACTTAGACAAGCATTCCTATAACTGGCATCTGGAAAACAAGCGGTTAGCCCACTTAATGGACATAATGTAGCCAGATTCTGTCATACTAACTTTTGGTTAACCCTTGAATTATCAGGAATGGATTCTTGGGTGGTTCAACAAGCAAACAAACAACAATAACAAAACACTTCTGTATTGTTTATAAGTGTTTCAGGTCTCATTCACATGGAAAAGTGGAATTATCTCTATGGTTTAGATAGTAGTTCAGAGTTTTAATATTGCCCAGGGAAATTAGACACCATGAAATTGAAGTAAGCATGTTCTTAATCTGTTATGTTCAAAGATTTATATAGACATCATATGAAAAATCTTGACCTCAAGACCTTAACAAATTGTCAGTGACACCAGGTTAGCCTTATTTTAATCAAACAGCTCAGGAAAAAAAAGACAACACTGAGAAAAATCTTTGATTTTCTTTTTTTGCTTCAATATTCTAGATATTTACAAAGAAAAGATTGACTCTTTGCATATTTTTTGTTTCTAATCAGTTAGTCTATGTAACACTGCAAACTCTTTCACCAGTAGCAAACAGGTGAAATTGTAGGCAAAATTTCAAGAAGATGTGGGGGTGGGGGAAAGCTTATTGTATAGTTGTAACTTTCATAAGACCACATCACCTCAAATTCACAATGAGTCAGAGTATTTGTGTATGTGTACATACACACACAAACACACACACACACACACACACTTAAATTCTACATTTATCTTCTGAATGGCACAGTTTCATTGCATAGTATTCCTGGAGTCAAAAGTATTAAGCTGTTTAATGTAAATATTTAAAATACCCCACAGTTTTGCAACCCAGTTTCTGTATTTCTTAATTTCTTTTTTAACATGTAAGATCTTTAAAACATGGAAGTAACTTAAGCTTATCTTGACCTTTGAGAGGCTTTAGGTAAAATTCTACTATTGAAGCAACAGAAATAACGAGGTGTTAGCCGCAATTTCTGGGTTGAATTTCTGCTTTACAAGTTTGTTTGTTTGTTAGAGATAATTTTGTATTTTGTAAAATCACATGTGTGTCTAGTAGAGTGTCATTTTTTATTTGAAAAATTGAGTGGCTTTTATGCATGACACTGGTAATACTCTTAGCAATAAGCTGGAATATTTGTCTCTAGTATTTTTTTCACTTCCTGGTGTCATTCAGGGTGAACGAAAGCCAGATCTGTAAAGAGTCTGATTTTTTTAAGGTAACAGCAAATTATATGTATTGGATGAGTGTTGATCCCTGAGAAATACAAACTTGGGCAGTTCTACAGTGACTAAAATAGCTTTGAAAATTGTTTTTCAGCAGTGATGATGTTTTGCCTTTTATCAGGTCTCATTCACATGGAAAAGTGGAATTATCTCTATGGTTTAGATAGTAGTTCAGAGTTTTAATATTGCCCAGGAAATTAGACACCATGAAATTGAAGTAAGCATGTTCTTAATCTGTTATGTTCAAAGATTTATATAGACATCATATGAAAAATCTTGACCTCAAGACCTTAACAAATTGTCAGTGACACCAGGTTAGCCTTATTTTAATCAAACAGCTCAGGAAAAAAAAGACAACACTGAGAAAAATCTTTGATTTTCTTTTTTTGCTTCAATATTCTAGATATTTACAAAGAAAAGATTGACTCTTTGCATATTTTTTGTTTCTAATCAGTTAGTCTATGTAACACTGCAAACTCTTTCACCAGTAGCAAACAGGTGAAATTGTAGGCAAAATTTCAAGAAGATGTGGGGGTGGGGGAAAGCTTATTGTATAGTTGTAACTTTCATAAGACCACATCACCTCAAATTCACAATGAGTCAGAGTATTTGTGTATGTGTACATACACACACAAACACACACACACACACACACACACTTAAATTCTACATTTATCTTCTGAATGGCACAGTTTCATTGCATAGTATTCCTGGAGTCAAAAGTATTAAGCTGTTTAATGTAAATATTTAAAATACCCCACAGTTTTGCAACCCAGTTTCTGTATTTCTTAATTTCTTTTTTAACATGTAAGATCTTTAAAACATGGAAGTAACTTAAGCTTATCTTGACCTTTGAGAGGCTTTAGGTAAAATTCTACTATTGAAGCAACAGAAATAACGAGGTGTTAGCCGCAATTTCTGGGTTGAATTTCTGCTTTACAAGTTTGTTTGTTTGTTAGAGATAATTTTGTATTTTGTAAAATCACATGTGTGTCTAGTAGAGTGTCATTTTTTATTTGAAAAATTGAGTGGCTTTTATGCATGACACTGGTAATACTCTTAGCAATAAGCTGGAATATTTGTCTCTAGTATTTTTTTCACTTCCTGGTGTCATTCAGGGTGAACGAAAGCCAGATCTGTAAAGAGTCTGATTTTTTTAAGGTAACAGCAAATTATATGTATTGGATGAGTGTTGATCCCTGAGAAATACAAACTTGGGCAGTTCTACAGTGACTAAAATAGCTTTGAAAATTGTTTTTCAGCAGTGATGATGTTTTGCCTTTTATAGGTAGGCTATACTTTAAGAGAAAGTCACATGTATTTAACACATAACTTATTAAGCTAAATTTGATTTGATGCAGAAAAGAGACAGAAAAAGACATCCTAAGGAGACTGATTCCCCTCTGTGGGAATGAGAGCCAGTTAGTAATTAGAGACACACCTCTCATGTCTGCTGAGAGGAGAGAGAAGGGAATGACGTGCTTTGTTAGATTGGAGAAAATAGCATCAGTGAGTGGACCCATGTTGAAGGTTTAGATATAGTACCCCCAAACTGGGAAGGAAGTGATCTGGGAGGCAAAGAAAGAACACTGAGCAAGGACTTACCAGGTTGGAGGACTCTGGCAGGTCCCCAAGGGAACATGGGATGTTTTCTTTTTTAAAAAAGTTATAGTGACATTTATGGAAATTGAAATAGAAAGTTACTTTTCTAGAGATGGTCTTGTCTTCCAACCTGAAAAAAATCGCAAAATGGTGTCTTCTCAAAAACCAATGTTAAGATGACAAGAAAAAAATGAAAGAAAAAATAAAGCTAAGAGTAATTTTATGTGCTTTTGTCCTCTCCCTGGGTTTTGCTTCGTTGGCTTCCATCTGGCTCATTTCATGTGGCCAAAAACAGTCATGTGGTTGTATTTTATGCCAGAATGTTGCTCCTTGGCCAACTGTTCAGGGAAACTAGAAGATTCTCTGAGCTATAGAGGTCAAGTTCATCTGTATCATGGCTGTTTATTGCACTGGCATTCTCTTGAATATTGAAATGGGATTCTTCATGATATTCCAAATTTAGTAATATCAGCTAAATTTAAAATGAGTAAAATTGTTTCCTTATAGGCAACATGTGTGTCTAGTAGAGTGTCATTTTTTATTTGAAAAATTGAGTGGCTTTTATGCATGACACTGGTAATACTCTTAGCAATAAGCTGGAATATTTGTCTCTAGTATTTTTTTCACTTCCTGGTGTCATTCAGGGTGAACGAAAGCCAGATCTGTAAAGAGTCTGATTTTTTTAAGGTAACAGCAAATTATATGTATTGGATGAGTGTTGATCCCTGAGAAATACAAACTTGGGCAGTTCTACAGTGACTAAAATAGCTTTGAAAATTGTTTTTCAGCAGTGATGATGTTTTGCCTTTTATAGGTAGGCTATACTTTAAGAGAAAGTCACATGTATTTAACACATAACTTATTAAGCTAAATTTGATTTGATGCAGAAAAGAGACAGAAAAAGACATCCTAAGGAGACTGATTCCCCTCTGTGGGAATGAGAGCCAGTTAGTAATTAGAGACACACCTCTCATGTCTGCTGAGAGGAGAGAGAAGGGAATGACGTGCTTTGTTAGATTGGAGAAAATAGCATCAGTGAGTGGACCCATGTTGAAGGTTTAGATATAGTACCCCCAAACTGGGAAGGAAGTGATCTGGGAGGCAAAGAAAGAACACTGAGCAAGGACTTACCAGGTTGGAGGACTCTGGCAGGTCCCCAAGGGAACATGGGATGTTTTCTTTTTTAAAAAAGTTATAGTGACATTTATGGAAATTGAAATAGAAAGTTACTTTTCTAGAGATGGTCTTGTCTTCCAACCTGAAAAAAATCGCAAAATGGTGTCTTCTCAAAAACCAATGTTAAGATGACAAGAAAAAAATGAAAGAAAAAATAAAGCTAAGAGTAATTTTATGTGCTTTTGTCCTCTCCCTGGGTTTTGCTTCGTTGGCTTCCATCTGGCTCATTTCATGTGGCCAAAAACAGTCATGTGGTTGTATTTTATGCCAGAATGTTGCTCCTTGGCCAACTGTTCAGGGAAACTAGAAGATTCTCTGAGCTATAGAGGTCAAGTTCATCTGTATCATGGCTGTTTATTGCACTGGCATTCTCTTGAATATTGAAATGGGATTCTTCATGATATTCCAAATTTAGTAATATCAGCTAAATTTAAAATGAGTAAAATTGTTTCCTTATAGGCAACATAGCAGTCATTGTGATAATAACAACATGGTTATAACCATTGCACATCCTGGCAGAGGGTGGGCATGTTAGAAGAAAGAGACTCTGGGCTTTGAAGCCAAATAGACCAAGCTTGAATGTCAGCTCTGCTGCTCTCTTTTATAATAATTTTCTTTATTTATTTATTTTTTAATTTAATTTATTTTTTTTAATTTTATTTATTTATCTTTTGGGGAGGGAGGGGGATGGGCGGGCCAATTCTATTGGTCTTTCATTTCTCTATTTTCATCCATCTTTGTTCTTTGGCTCCCGTGGGCCTCCCATCGCAGTGGCCTCTGTCGTCGCAGAGCACCGGCTCCGGGCGCATGCGCTCCAGAGCTCCAGCTCGGTAATTGGACACATCGGTCCAGCCGCTCTGCGGCACGTGGGATCTTCCCAGGCCAGGGATCGAACCGGCGCCCCTTGCACTGCAAGGCAGTGTCCTTACCCATTGAACCACCAGGGGAAGCCCAATTTTCTTTATTTATTGACTATGCTTACTCCTCTTTGGTATGCAGACTTTTCTCTAGTTGTGGCAAATGCGGCATACTCTCTAGCTGCAGTGTGCGACTTTCTTGTTGCAATGATTTCTCTTGTTGCAGAATAGGGCCTCTAGGGCTTCAGGAACTGCTGTCACATAGGCTCTGTAGTTGCAGCCCCCAGGCTGTGCCCGAATAGTTGTGGCTTCTGGGCCATGTTAAGATGACAAGAAAAAATGAAAGTACAGAAACTAAAGCATGGTGTCTTCTCAAAACCAATGAGTAAAAAAATTTTTTTTGTGCTTTTGTCCTCTCCCTGGGTTTTGCTTCGTTGGCTTCCATCTGGCTCATTTCATGTGGCCAAAAACAGTCATGTGGTTGTATTTTATGCCAGAATGTTGCTCCTTGGCCAACTGTTCAGGGAAACTAGAAGATTCTCTGAGCTATAGAGGTCAAGTTCATCTGTATCATGGCTGTTTATTGCACTGGCATTCTCTTGAATATTGAAATGGGATTCTTCATGATATTCCAAATTTAGTAATATCAGCTAAATTTAAAATGAGTAAAATTGTTTCCTTATAGGCAACATAGCAGTCATTGTGATAATAACAACATGGTTATAACCATTGCACATCCTGGCAGAGGGTGGGCATGTTAGAAGAAAGAGACTCTGGGCTTTGAAGCCAAATAGACCAAGCTTGAATGTCAGCTCTGCTGCTCTCTTTTATAATAATTTTCTTTATTTATTTATTTTTTAATTTAATTTATTTTTTTTAATTTTATTTATTTATCTTTTGGGGAGGGAGGGGGATGGGCGGGCCAATTCTATTGGTCTTTCATTTCTCTATTTTCATCCATCTTTGTTCTTTGGCTCCCGTGGGCCTCCCATCGCAGTGGCCTCTGTCGTCGCAGAGCACCGGCTCCGGGCGCATGCGCTCCAGAGCTCCAGCTCGGTAATTGGACACATCGGTCCAGCCGCTCTGCGGCACGTGGGATCTTCCCAGGCCAGGGATCGAACCGGCGCCCCTTGCACTGCAAGGCAGTGTCCTTACCCATTGAACCACCAGGGGAAGCCCAATTTTCTTTATTTATTGACTATGCTTACTCCTCTTTGGTATGCAGACTTTTCTCTAGTTGTGGCAAATGCGGCATACTCTCTAGCTGCAGTGTGCGACTTTCTTGTTGCAATGATTTCTCTTGTTGCAGAATAGGGCCTCTAGGGCTTCAGGAACTGCTGTCACATAGGCTCTGTAGTTGCAGCCCCCAGGCTGTAGAGCCCAGGCTCAATAGTTGTGGCTTCTGGGCTTAGTTGCTTTGTGGCATGTGGGATCTTTCCAGACCGGGAATTTAACTGTGTCTCCTTGAATTGACAGGTGGATTCTTTACCGCTGAGCTACCAGGGAAGGTCCTTTGCTGTTTTCTTAAGTGAGCAGTTTCCTAATCTCCATTAGCAGCTTCTCTACCTATAATGGAAAATAAAAATGTCTGCTTCAAAGGGCCAGTGTGTCCTTAAATGAAATACATGCATAAAAGTCAGACTGGCTCTTTAATAGCATTTTCTA
The DNA here is from genome assembly GCA_022376925.1 of Tragulus kanchil. Classification (NCBI taxonomy): domain Eukaryota; kingdom Metazoa; phylum Chordata; class Mammalia; order Artiodactyla; family Tragulidae; genus Tragulus; species Tragulus kanchil. The sequence goes on along the minus strand of JAIOJX010000004.1, from coordinate 78,726,219 downwards.
CATGTCCCTTAATGTTTCACCAAATCTTTGATGCTTCTTCTGTAAATTACTTCAAGGTTAACATTGGAACCACTCTTGATTACAGAATAATACAGCCTCACCTTGAAGTGAGGCTCCCAAGATGTGGGAAGAAGTGGTTGAAAACTGGTTGGCTGACCAGCCGCACTGCTGAGGTGGAAATGTCAGCATTTTCACAGCTCTGAGACATTGGTTGAGCTATTTTACTTCAGTCTGCCTTAGTTTCTTCATTTCTAAAAGGGACGGTGTGAGGATTGTGTGTTAATCATACATACATCAACATGTAAACAGTAGTAAAATTAGTGTCAATACATACCAGAGTGTAAGCTCCATATGGCAGAATTTTTTTCTTTTTTTCCACCTATTTCCAGTACCCAGAAAGGTATATGACATATAGTAAATGCTTGATACATATGTATCAAATAAATGAACAAGTTAGCTAATGTTTTTAGGCCCCTGACAAGAGTAGGGGCTTTCTGCTTCCTTTCCCTGTATCATGGGATAGAGGGTCAAAGTTGAAGAGAGCTCAGAGTTCATCTGCTCAAACCTATCATTCAGTGTTGAAAAGCCTGAAGACCTCTGTAGTTCTCAAGTAGATGAAGTCAATCTAATGCAAAAGACAGACATTCTAAAAGCAGCAAATGTATACACAACATTCCAAAAAGAAACCCTGGGAGTGAACCTGAAAAAAGAAACCCTGTATCTCTAGCTGCAGTGTCGACTTTCTTGTTGCAATGATTTCTCTTGTTGCAGAATAGGGCCTCTAGGGCTTCAGGAACTGCTGTCACATAGGCTCTGTAGTTGCAGCCCCCAGGCTGTAGAGCCCAGGCTCAATAGTTGTGGCTTCTGGGCTTAGTTGCTTTGTGGCATGTGGGATCTTTCCAGACCGGGAATTTAACTGTGTCTCCTTGAATTGACAGGTGGATTCTTTACCGCTGAGCTACCAGGGAAGGTCCTTTGCTGTTTTCTTAAGTGAGCAGTTTCCTAATCTCCATTAGCAGCTTCTCTACCTATAATGGAAAATAAAAATGTCTGCTTCAAAGGGCCAGTGTGTCCTTAAATGAAATACATGCATAAAAGTCAGACTGGCTCTTTAATAGCATTTTCTACATGTCCCTTAATGTTTCACCAAATCTTTGATGCTTCTTCTGTAAATTACTTCAAGGTTAACATTGGAACCACTCTTGATTACAGAATAATACAGCCTCACCTTGAAGTGAGGCTCCCCAAGATGTGGGAAGAAGTGGTTGAAAACTGGTTGGCTGACCAGCCGCACTGCTGAGGTGGAAATGTCAGCATTTTCACAGCTCTGAGACATTGGTTGAGCTATTTTACTTCAGTCTGCCTTAGTTTCTTCATTTCTAAAAGGGACGGTGTGAGGATTGTGTGTTAATCATACATACATCAACATGTAAACAGTAGTAAAATTAGTGTCAATACATACCAGAGTGTAAGCTCCATATGGCAGAATTTTTTTCTTTTTTTCCACCTATTTCCAGTACCCAGAAAGGTATATGACATATAGTAAATGCTTGATACATATGTATCAAATAAATGAACAAGTTAGCTAATGTTTTTAGGCCCCTGACAAGAGTAGGGGCTTTCTGCTTCCTTTCCCTGTATCATGGGATAGAGGGTCAAAGTTGAAGAGAGCTCAGAGTTCATCTGCTCAAACCTATCATTCAGTGTTGAAAAGCCTGAAGACCTCTGTAGTTCTCAAGTAGATGAAGTCAATCTAATGCAAAAGACAGACATTCTAAAAGCAGCAAATGTATACACAACATTCCAAAAAGAAACCCTGGGAGTGAACCTGAAAAATAGAAACTTTGTGCTAGGCTAGAGGAGCACACTGTATGAGAACTAATGTGACCATGAATAAAGCACTCAAATGCAATCAGAATTCAGATAAAAGATGAATGCATTGATTCAGAGGCTGTTTGTTAAAGGCCAGTGATAAGCCTGGTCAGTGGTATACTGGTAAATGTAAACAGCCAGCTCTCTGCGAAGACACCAGAAAAGCTGTAGTATTTGCTGATTTCTGTGGCAAAAATTCTCCCACGAGCACATTTGCAGCCACAGAGATCCCCAAGTATGGAGTTGGCAAGAAATCACGTGTTGCACATGTAGGTACAATAGATATGCATGACCTAAGGAGCGTAAATAATAGTAGAATGTGGTCAGATTGTTAATTGATGCGTTTAAAATTTTAATACTATTCTTTTCAACATAGTTTAATTGTAAATAATTTTTAATAGTCATTAGATATAACAACCAATTTAGAAATACTCATTAAAATTTAGCAGTTTGCTTTTGCCAACTATTGTTGATGGTTCTTTGGAGAACTAAATGGCAACCCATTTCCATCAGTGTTCATGGCTAGAAAATGCCATGAATAGAGGAGCCTGATGGGCTACGAATCCATGGAATCACAAAGAGTGGCACACAACTGAGTGACTGAGCACACGTAAGAATGATTCTAGCATAGCCCTATGCCAGGTGCTTTATTAACACCTAAAATTGTTTACCTTGCATTAGAGATATAAAGAGAAGGAAAGTGGGTGGATATGTGTTTTCATAATGATAAATTTCTAGTGGAGAAAGGTAGAAAATAGACAACAAAATGAAATAGGGATTGGGATGGGAGATTCTGGTTGGGGAACTAGAGGGAGGCTCCGTGAAGAAAATGACACTGTGTTCACATGTAAGTTGAAACATATCCATTCCATATATCCACAGGTATATTTGCAGTCCTAGGCATACAGAGTGTTACTCAGACGGTGACAAGTGGATGAAACTATATGGATTTCATCATTACTATGTTCTTGATCAGATCAGACTCTAATCTCTTGAGTGAATTTGCCTTTGCTTCACCTTTATTGTAAAAATGTAAGGACACATGAGGAGGAAATGGAAGAGAGGAACAGTTTACACATTCAAGAACCTATACTAGATACACACGCACACACACACAAGGAATAAAAACATAACAATAAAGATAATCATCAGATCACCAAAGAGAATAAAAGAAGAAAGGAATTAAAAAAAAAAAAACCTATAAAACAACCTGAAAACAATGAACAAAATGGCAATCAGAACATATGTTAGGTAATCACTTTAAATGTAAAAGGACTAAATGTGTGCATAGACTAAATGCTCAATCAAAAGACATGAATTAACTAAATGGTTATGGTATATTCTGAGCTACATTTTTCATCTAATACTCAGAAGGTTTCTTACATAGAGAATATCAAAGCAAAAAAAAAAAAGGCAAGTTAAAAATTCACAGCAGTAGTAGCATTGAAACATATGCATTACCGTAGGAAAAATAGATAGCCAAGGAATTTGCTCTGTGGCACATGGAGCTCAAACCTGGTGCTCTGACAACTCAAAGGGGTGCGATGGGGTAGGAGGTGGGAGAAAAGTTCAAGAGGTAGGAAACCTATGTATACTTATGGCTGATTCACATCGATATATGGCATAAACCCACACAATATTGTAAAATAATTATCCTCCAATTAAAAATGAATAAAATTTAAAAATTTGATAGCAGTAGTATGTCATATAGTAATACCTTTATTTTTTTGATGTGTCTGTCCATGTCACATATCCACATTAATGCCCGAAATGGCTGTTGTAAGTTAAAAGTGATTATGTGATTTTTTTAAATTTATTTTTTCAAATTTTGGCCTCTTTTATTGGTCTTTCATTTATTTATTTTCATCCATTTTTGTTCTTTGGCCTATATGGACCTCCCGTTGCAGTGGCTTCTCTCATTGCAGAGCACCAGCTCTGGGCGCATGCACTCCAGAGTGCTGACTGGTAGTTGGACACACCGGTCCAGCCACTCCATGGCATGTGGGATCTTCCCAGGCTAGGGATCGATCTGGCACCCCTTGTGCCGCAAGGTGGACTCTTTATCCACTGGACCACCAGGGAAGCCTATGTGATTAATTTTTGATTTTCAAAATTAATCATACAAATATAAATTCTTGGATTAGAAAGAAAATTTGCCAGACCAAATTTTTCTCTAGCACATACATTTTTTGGATTGTGTATATGTAAACATTAGATTCCTAATGCTTATTGCTTGATCCCTTTTGGCAATTAGCTTGTCTTTAATTGATTTGTGGATTATCCACTGAACATTGTTATGAATAACAAATTGTAATGGCAGAATTTGTTTATATACAATAACAAAGTATATTGGCAGAGAAGAAAGGTTTAACTCTATAAAATATCCTTGGTTTTCAGAGATTTTTCTTTTCTTATGGCAGTGTTTACAGAATGAGCAACTAGCTGAATCTGATTAGTGTTCTCATCCAAAAAGAAGATTGATGTCCTATTTAAGGATCGCATTAGTTTGATGACGTAAATACATTCTCTAGGGAAAGGGTGGTCACTTTAGAGGAGAGAAAAGTGTAACAAGAGAGTCCTTATGCCATTATTGGGTTGTACTTGACACAAATCTGTCACTGTGGGTTCCACAAAGTGGAACAGTACCACCACCTTAAGAGCAGATGAACTACAAGAGGAAAACATTTTCTTTCATAACTATTTCCTAGAAAATGAGTAGACATTTCCCTGCTATAGTTTTTCTGTGCTCTTTGTCATAAAGTTCAAAATATCTTGAGCTGGTTTCCTGTTGTCAGTGGTACTGCTGCCAGTGGGCATGATTTTGCCCTGTCTTCCCTTATGAAGGATACCCATGACCCTTACAACTTCTGTTGTATCTGCTGCATCACTAAGCCTTGGCTGAGACACTTGGGAGGAGTAGGAGTACTCTGCAGAGCCAGTATATTAAAGCCGTGTGTGTGTGTGTGTGTGTACTCAGTCATGTCCTACTCTTTTCAGTGCTGTGAACTGTAGCCCAAGAGGCTCCTCTGTCCTTGGGATTTCCCAGGTAAGAATACTGGAGTGGGTTGTCATTTCCTCCTCCAGAGGATCTTCTAGACCCAGAGATTGAACTCTCGTCTCTTTTGACTCCTGCACTGGCAGACGTGTTCTTTGCCATGACAGCCATTATGGAAACCTTGTCTGAGATACTTAAGGACATGAAGCGGCAGGTTTCTCCTAAAGAAATCCATGTGAGCTGAGGCAACAGAAACATCATGGAACTCTAACTTGTAGTAATGCCAAGAAGGGGAAAGAAAAAGTTACTGACTGAAGAGACATTATCCTGTTTTTTGGAATGAACTTTAAAGGCTTAATGTTTGTGTTAGCCATATATAACTTTTAAAAAAGAATCTTGCCTTCTCAATGTTGGCAGAAATAGGGGTGGCTTGTTTTTTAACACTCTAGGAGACTCTGTTTCATATATGATAGGTATGAATGCGCTTGTTGTTGTTCAGTTGCTCAGTTGTGTCCAACTCTTTGTGACCCCGTGGACTGCAGCATGACAGACTTCTCTGTCCTTCACTATCTCCTGGAGTATATTCAAACTCCTGTCCATTGAGTTGATGATGCCATCCAACCATCTCATCCTCTGTTGTCCCCTTCTCCAGCAGTCTTTCTCAGCATCAGGGTATTTTCCAGTAAGTTGTCTCTTTGCATCAGGTGGCTAAAGTACTGGAGCTTCAACTTCAGCATCAGTCCTTCCCATGAACAATCAGAGTTGATTTCCTATAGAATTGACTGGTTTGAGCTCCTTGCCATCTCAGGGACTCTCAAGAATCTTCTCCAGCACCGCAGATCAAAAGCATCAATTCTTCAGTGCTCAGCCTTCTTTATGGTCCAACTCTCACATCTATACATGACTACTGGAAAAAACATAACTTTGAGTATCTAGACCTTTGTCAGCAAAGTAATGCCTCTGCTTTATAATATGCTGTCTAGGTTTGTCATAGCTTTTCTTTCAAGGAGTGAGTCTTTTAATTTTATGGCTGCAGTCACTGTTGTCAGTGATTTTGGAGCCCACGAAAATAAAATCTGTCACTGTTTCTATTGTTTGTCCATCTATTTGCCATAAAGTGATGGGACTGGATGCCATGACCTTTGCTTTTTGAATGTTGAGATTTCAGCCAGCTTTTTCACTCTCATATATCTCCTTCATCAAGAGGCTCTTTAGTTCCTCTTTTTCTGCCGTTACAGTGTTATCCTTTGTATATGTCTTAGGTTATTGATATTTTTCCTGGCAACTTTTTTATAGTTCTTTGTTTTTTGGTTTTTTGCCTCTAAGTCATCATTTATTTTTCGTCGATCATGCAGCCTGGCATCTTGCATGATGTATTCTACATACAAGTTAAACAAGCAGGGTGACAGTATACAGCCTTGACATAATCCTTTCCCAATTTTGAACCAGTCTGTTGTTCCATGTCTGATTCTAACTGTTGTTCTTGACCTGCATACAGGTTTCTCAGAATGTAAGTAAGGTAGTCTGGTATTCCCATCTCTTTAAGAATTTTCCATAGTCCGTTGTAATCCACACAGTAAAAGGCTTTAGTGTAGTCAGTGAAGGAGATTTTTTTTTTTTTTTGGAATTCCCTTCCTTTTCCTACGATCCAATGGGTGTTGGCAATTTGCTCTCTGGTGCCTTTGCCTTTTCTAAATCCAGCTTGTACCCCTGGAAGTTCTCACTTCACATACTGCTACAGCCTAGCCTGGAGAATTTTGAGCATTACCTTGTTAGCATGTGAAATGAGTATAATTGTAATTGGTTTTGCCAGTTTTGTGCTTTTTTTTTTTTCGTAAATGTCTTTATCTTTTAGCTCTGGGTGTGAGCAAACACCATAACTAATTCAATAGTTCTTTTATTTGTTTATTTATTTATTTATTTGAGGGAGGTGGGGTGGGGAGGGAGGGGACCAGGCGGGCCACTTCTTTTGGTCTTTCATTTGTCCATTTTCATCCATCTTTGTTCTTTGGCCCATGTGGGCCTCCCATCGCAGTGGCCTCTGTTGTCGCAGAGCACCAGCTCTGGGCGCATGCGCTCCAGAGCTCCAGCTCTGTAATTGGACACATTGGTCCAGCCGCTCCACAGTACGTGGGATCTTCCCAGGCCAGGGATTGAACCGGCACCCCTTGCACTGCAAGGCAGTGCCCTTACCCACTGAACCACCAGGGAAGCCCAGTTTTGTGCTTTTAAGAATGAAATTATACAATATAAAGTCTTCTGTTTGGCTAATTTTGTTCAACATTGTGATAGTGAAATTCATCCATATTGTTGTGTGTTGTTGTAGATGTCTTAGGTTATTGATATTTTTCCTGGCAACTTTTTATAGTTCTTTGTTTTTGGTTTTTGCCTCTAAGTCATCATTTATTTTTCGTCGATCATGCAGCCTGGCATCTTGCATGATGTATTCTACATACAAGTTAAACAAGCAGGGTGACAGTATACAGCCTTGACATAATCCTTTCCCAATTTTGAACCAGTCTGTTGTTCCATGTCTGATTCTAACTGTTGTTCTTGACCTGCATACAGGTTTCTCAGAATGTAAGTAAGGTAGTCTGGTATTCCCATCTCTTTAAGAATTTTCCATAGTCCGTTGTAATCCACACAGTAAAAGGCTTTAGTGTAGTCAGTGAAGGAGATTTTTTTTTTTTTTTGGAATTCCCTTCCTTTTCCTACGATCCAATGGGTGTTGGCAATTTGCTCTCTGGTGCCTTTGCCTTTTCTAAATCCAGCTTGTACCCCTGGAAGTTCTCACTTCACATACTGCTACAGCCTAGCCTGGAGAATTTTGAGCATTACCTTGTTAGCATGTGAAATGAGTATAATTGTAATTGGTTTTGCCAGTTTTGTGCTTTTTTTTTTTTTCGTAAATGTCTTTATCTTTTAGCTCTGGGTGTGAGCAAACACCATAACTAATTCAATAGTTCTTTTATTTGTTTATTTATTTATTTATTTGAGGGAGGTGGGGTGGGGAGGGAGGGGACCAGGCGGGCCACTTCTTTTGGTCTTTCATTTGTCCATTTTCATCCATCTTTGTTCTTTGGCCCATGTGGGCCTCCCATCGCAGTGGCCTCTGTTGTCGCAGAGCACCAGCTCTGGGCGCATGCGCTCCAGAGCTCCAGCTCTGTAATTGGACACATTGGTCCAGCCGCTCCACAGTACGTGGGATCTTCCCAGGCCAGGGATTGAACCGGCACCCCTTGCACTGCAAGGCAGTGCCCTTACCCACTGAACCACCAGGGAAGCCCAGTTTTGTGCTTTTTAAGAATGAAATTATACAATATAAAGTCTTCTGTTTGGCTAATTTTGTTCAACATTGTGATAGTGAAATTCATCCATATTGTTGTGTGTTGTTGTAGATTGTGCATTCTCATTGTGATAGTGTTGCATTGTGAAAATATACTGCAAATTACTGTTGGTGGATACTTGGGCATTCCAGTTTGAGAATACCATGAACAGAGCTGCTGTGAACATTCTGGGATATGTCATTTGTTAAACAAATGTGTGTGTGGTGTGTGTAAATTTGTGTGTATATGCATAGGTTTCATATATCCCAAGGAGTAGAATTTCTGGATTGTAGGTTATATGTATGTTCTTAGATACTGCCAAATAGATTTCCAGACTGATTGTACCATTTATATAATTCCCCAAAGCAATGTTCCATTTTTCCACATCCTCATCAAGGCAGTATTCCATTTTTCAATGACAGCATTTTCATAAAGGCTTATTTAGTTATACCAATGTCATCTGATGCCTTTTGTTTATGAAGATGGATCTTCTAATTGATTGACCCATTTTTCTGGAATAAAATAGGTAATAGTGAGATATTCATACACTATTTCTCCTCATTATGAATAATACATAACTGAAATAAGTGACTATAGTAGGAAATTTGGCCTGTAGTACAGAAATAGAACTCTCCCCTCTCTTTGACCCATATTTCTTTTAAATCTCTGATCTTACTTTTTATCCATGGTTGTCAATCCAATAATAATCATTGTTAGCAAAACCATTGTGACTTTTTATTCTATTTTAAATTTTCCAACTTCTATTTTTATTTCTAGTTATATATCCTATGCAAGTCATGTTTTCTCTTTCATAGATTATTTGTTAAAAAAGTTGTTTTGTGCATTTCCTAAAAAAAGTTGTTTTGGGCATTTCCTAAATCAGTTTAACCTGTTTGCACATGCTAGTACATAGACAATGTAAGTAAGTCAAGATACACTAAACGTGTATTGCTTTTTTCACAGATTTTTTTTTTTCAACTCATCCACTTAAAGCAGATGTTTCTTTTGTTCTCTTTCCTCTTTGTCATTATTGTTTTTTAATGTTAAGATTCTGGTGCCATATGTCACTGCCTGTAAAGTTCATCTTAAACTGATTCATGATATCAGTCTTACCTCTGTTTTATCAACTAAGCAAGCTGACCAAGGTTCAGTTTGTGCTATGTCAAAATGTGATCATTAATTTCTAAATGATGATTGAAGAAATGTAGCATGTATAATAACTGTAGGTCATATATCTTGAGGCTTTCAAAACTGAGTCCTAATGCTCTCTAATTGGTGGCATATTAGGTAGAATAAAAAAGAAAGTTAAGGCAGTATAAATGTATTCTAGCGGTTTTATGACATGAAGTAGCATATACTTTATTATCAGACAGATACTCTAAATCATGAACTTTGAAAAGTGTCAGAAATTGGGTAAGGAATTAAGAATTTATATTGTTCTGTTTTAGAATTTAGTCTCCACCTAGTGCTGTTATATTTAAATTTTACTTTTTGATTCCTCAGAAATGAAATTTTCCTTAATAAAAAAAGAAAATCCTCAGTACCAGTATTTCTCAGTACTTAAGTAACTCCCTGGCTCTCATTGGAAGTCATATTAATTTTTTCAGACCACTCCTATATTGTCTTTAATATAAATCAAGTAGCGGCTTTGAATGTCTAATTGTTTGATCAGTGATAAAGTCAAATTTATTATTGTGGCATGCTAAATTAAAGTCCACAGAATTCATTTACCCAATATATCAACCTATCAAACGTTTCAGCCAAACTGCAAAAGAAAAAAAAAAATGACTAATCTTTGTTTTCAACTCCCTGTTGTCCTCTCTTCTGCCTTGATGAGGACAAGATACGAAATATCTAAATTCAAAGAGAAAGAGAATCACTAGGGACGTGGATCCTGCTCTGAGCAGATAATCAGGCCAGTATTCACTGAACACAGACTGACCCACCTGGCATGATGGCGTTATGTCTCCTCTAGGGGAACTTATTCTGAGAACAATCTGACAGCAAAATAAAACCTGGGGAAATAAACAAAGGACACGTTCTGTTTTTCAGGCTTTATTTTACCTCGAAAATGTTTTTTTTTTACAGATTTTTTTTCAACTCATCCACTTAAAGCAGATGTTTCTTTTGTTCTCTTTCCTCTTTGTCATTATTGTTTTTTAATGTTAAGATTCTGGTGCCATATGTCACTGCCTGTAAAGTTCATCTTAAACTGATTCATGATATCAGTCTTACCTCTGTTTTATCAACTAAGCAAGCTGACCAAGGTTCAGTTTGTGCTATGTCAAATGTGATCATTAATTTCTAAATGATGATTGAAGAAATGTAGCATGTATAATAACTGTAGGTCATATATCTTGAGGCTTTCAAAACTGAGTCCTAATGCTCTCTAATTGGTGGCATATTAGGTAGAATAAAAAAGAAAGTTAAGGCAGTATAAATGTATTCTAGCGGTTTTATGACATGAAGTAGCATATACTTTATTATCAGACAGATACTCTAAATCATGAACTTTGAAAAGTGTCAGAAATTGGGTAAGGAATTAAGAATTTATATTGTTCTGTTTTAGAATTTAGTCTCCACCTAGTGCTGTTATATTTAAATTTTACTTTTTGATTCCTCAGAAATGAAATTTTCCTTAATAAAAAAAGAAAATCCTCAGTACCAGTATTTCTCAGTACTTAAGTAACTCCCTGGCTCTCATTGGAAGTCATATTAATTTTTTCAGACCACTCCTATATTGTCTTTAATATAAATCAAGTAGCGGCTTTGAATGTCTAATTGTTTGATCAGTGATAAAGTCAAATTTATTATTGTGGCATGCTAAATTAAAGTCCACAGAATTCATTTACCCAATATATCAACCTATCAAACGTTTCAGCCAAACTGCAAAAGAAAAAAAAAAATGACTAATCTTTGTTTTCAACTCCCTGTTGTCCTCTCTTCTGCCTTGATGAGGACAAGATACGAAATATCTAAATTCAAAGAGAAAGAGAATCACTAGGGACGTGGATCCTGCTCTGAGCAGATAATCAGGCCAGTATTCACTGAACACAGACTGACCCACCTGGCATGATGGCGTTATGTCTCCTCTAGGGGAACTTATTCTGAGAACAATCTGACAGCAAAATAAAACCTGGGGAAATAAACAAAGGACACGTTCTGTTTTTCAGGCTTTATTTTTACCTCGAAAATGTTTTTCCTTTCTTCTTTCAAGTCATTTGACTACATTTGAGTCCAGAAACTGCACGGGAACTTACACTTTTGCTGAAAAGAACAAGGCAACTTAATCAAAAGCTGAAGTCTAAATTCTCTAGGTCAGTGCCTTTCAAAACTGAACGTACACACTTACTTCCTGGGATCTTGCTATAATTTGGGTTCTGATTGAATAGATCTAAGGTAGTGCCTAACATTCTGCATCTCTTACAAGCTCCAAGATGGTGTCAATGGTACTAAGACAGATGGAGAAGAAAGGAGTTTTATGATATAGATGTTTGAGTAAAAATTTTTTTGGAAGAGTAAATTTTGCAAATAAAATACAAATGTCTTGGTCCATATGAAATCAGAAAAGAAAGTCATCCTTTTAGAGAATCCAAAAGTAATCCTAATTCTTATTAACATAGAAGAGATTTCATAATATAATAAATAGATCACAAAATATCTAGACATGGAGACCTTTGTAAATACTTAAATACATATCTACACCTTTTGCTGGTTTGCTCCCAGTTGACAGAAATGGTCTTAAGATGATTGAGAGGAAAGATGGGTCTGAAAGATTGAGAATGAAAGCTGGTTTTCCTTTGAGATGTTCAGAACAAAGTTGCCAAGACATCTGCTTTTTCATCAAAAGGTTAGTTAATAAATTTTTATTTTCCATGACTGATGTAAGTGACTGAAACTGAGTCTTGAAACAAATGTAAAGCGAGAATCAGAGAGGCTGAGTGGGAAAGCTGGCCCCGTCCACCCGTCTCGTTTCCATTCTCGGAGAAGAATTTGTAACACTTCTAAGAAAGCTGTCATCCTATACCACTAGAAACAGCAGAAAGTTTGTGTTACAAACTTGATGATCCCTGGCCACTTTTCAAGTATTTACTCTTTTCCACTATTGGTAACAGTGAACTAAGAGAAGAGGGGAAAGTGAGCCAGTAACAGTTTAGTTTTCCTGTTTGACAATGAAAACTAAGGAATGACTGAATAAAAAGTATTATAACATCTGCAAAAAATATTCATCCTACAAACAATTCTTATATTACATGAAGATATGATATAGTTTTTAATACTCAAGTCTAATCTGACTTTAATTATTTACTGTATGTTGTATATTTTACCATGCAAAATATAATTTCTTATTTTAACTATAAAAATTTTTATTAACATTGTGCTGATGAAGTCCCAGCATACAATATATATATATTATATATATATATATATATATATATATTTTTTTTTTTTTTTTAAAGTACACACTGATGCACTGAATTCTTTTTTTTTTTAAAGATTTATTTATTTATTTGTTATGGGCAGGGGTCGGGTTGGGGAGGGAGGGGGCAGGCGGGCCACTTCCATTGGTCTTTTCATTTCTCCATTTTCATCAGTCTTTGTTCTTTGGCTCCTGCGGGCCTCCCATCGCGGTGGCCTCTGTCGTCATAGAGCGCCAGCTCTGGGCGCATGCGCTCCAGAGCTCTGGCTCGGTAATTGGACACATCGGTCCAGCCGCTCCGCGGCACATGGGATCTTCCCAGGCCAGGGATCGAACCGGCGCCTCTTGTACTGCAAGGCGGTGTCCTTACCCACTGGACCACCAGGGGAAGTCCACAATATTTCTTTAGGTTACATTGATATGATGATCAAAATATGAACTATATTACATTTTGCCTGGAAGACTAACAACCAGCTGCAGTAGGTTTCCATTCTCTCTCTTTCTTTTTTTTAAATAGGTAATCTTTCTCTTGCTTCTTTTTTTTTTTTAACATTTTCTTTATTTGAAGGCTAATTGTTTTACAGAATTTTGTTGTTTTCTGCCAAACATCAACATGATTCAACCATAGGTATATATATGACCCCTCTCTCTGGAACTTCCCTCCCATCTCCCTCCACATCCCACCCCTCCAGGTTGCTACAGAACGCTTGTTTGGGTATGCTGAGTCATACAGCAAATTCCCACTGGCTGTCTATTTTACATATGGTGATGTAAGTTCCCATGTTACTCTCTCCATATATCTCACCCTCTCCTTCCCCTCTACAACCCCTGGGTCCATAAGTCCATTCTCAGTGTATGTTTCACCATTGCTACACTGCAAATAAAAACTATTATAACATCTGCAAAAAATATTCATCCTACAAACAATTCTTATATTACATGAAGATATGATATAGTTTTTAATACTCAAGTCTAATCTGACTTTAATTATTTACTGTATGTTGTATATTTTACCATGCAAAATATAATTTCTTATTTTAACTATAAAAATTTTTATTAACATTGTGCTGATGAAGTCCCAGCATACAATATATATATATTATATATATATATATATATATATATATTTTTTTTTTTTTTTTAAAGTACACACTGATGCACTGAATTCTTTTTTTTTTTAAAGATTTATTTATTTATTTGTTATGGGCAGGGGTCGGGTTGGGGAGGGAGGGGGCAGGCGGGCCACTTCCATTGGTCTTTTCATTTCTCCATTTTCATCAGTCTTTGTTCTTTGGCTCCTGCGGGCCTCCCATCGCGGTGGCCTCTGTCGTCATAGAGCGCCAGCTCTGGGCGCATGCGCTCCAGAGCTCTGGCTCGGTAATTGGACACATCGGTCCAGCCGCTCCGCGGCACATGGGATCTTCCCAGGCCAGGGATCGAACCGGCGCCTCTTGTACTGCAAGGCGGTGTCCTTACCCACTGGACCACCAGGGGAAGTCCACAATATTTCTTTAGGTTACATTGATATGATGATCAAAATATGAACTATATTACATTTTGCCTGGAAGACTAACAACCAGCTGCAGTAGGTTTCCATTCTCTCTTTTTTTTTTTAAATAGGTAATCTTTCTCTTGCTTCTTTTTTTTTTTTAACATTTTCTTTATTTGAAGGCTAATTGTTTTACAGAATTTTGTTGTTTTCTGCCAAACATCAACATGATTCAACCATAGGTATATATATGACCCCTCTCTCTGGAACTTCCCTCCCATCTCCCTCCACATCCCACCCCTCCAGGTTGCTACAGAACGCTTGTTTGGGTATGCTGAGTCATACAGCAAATTCCCACTGGCTGTCTATTTTACATATGGTGATGTAAGTTCCCATGTTACTCTCTCCATATATCTCACCCTCTCCTTCCCCTCTACAACCCCTGGGTCCATAAGTCCATTCTCAGTGTATGTTTCACCATTGCTACACTGCAAATAAATTCATCAGGGCCATCTTTCTAGATTCCATGTATATGCATTAGTATATAATATTTATCTTTGCCTTTCTGACTTACTTCACTCTGTATAATATGCTCTAGATTCATCCACCTCATTAGAACTGACTCAAATGCATTCCTTTTCATGGCTGAGTAATATTCCATCGTATATATGTACCACAGCTTCTTTATCCATTCTCTGTTGATGAACATCTATGTGACTTCCATGTTCTAGCTATTATAAATTGTGCTTCAGTGAACATTGGGGTACATGTGTCTTTTTCAATTTGGTTTCCTCTGGGTATATGCCTTGTAGTGGGATTACTGGATCATATGGTGATTTTATTCCTAGTTTTTTAAGGAACATCCACACCGTTTTCCATAGTGGCTGTACCATTTCACATTCCCACCAACAGTGCAAGAGGGTTCCCTTTTCTCCATACTGTCTCCAGCATTTATTGTTTGTAGATTTTTTTGATGATGGCCATTCTGATTGGTGTGAGATGATATCTCATTGAAGTTTTGATCTGCATTTCTCTAATAATGAGCAATGTTGAGCTTCTCTTCATGTGTTTGTTGGTAATCTGTATGTCTTCTTTGGAGAGACGTCTGTTTAGGTCTTTTTTCCACATTTTGATTGGGTTCTTTGTTTTTCTGGTATTGAGTTGTTATAAGTTGCTTGTGTATTTCAGAAATTAATACTTTGTCAGTTGTTTCATTTCCTGTTATTTTCCCCATTCTGAGGGTTGTCTTTTCATGTTGTTTATAGTTTCCTTTGCTGTGTAAAAACTTTTAAGTTTAATTAGGTCCCACGTGTTTATTTTTGTTTTATTTCCATTACTCTAGGAGGTGGGTCATAGAGGATTTTATTTTTATTTATGTCATCAAGAGTTCTGCCTGTGTTTTCCTCTAACAGTTTTAGTTTCTGATCTTACATTTAGATCTTTCATCCATTTTGTGAATGGTGTTAGAAAGTGTTCCAGCTTCTTTTACACATAGCTGTCCAGTTTTCCCAGCACCACTTATTGAAGAGGAGTAGGTTTCCATTCTTATCTTGGCTCATTATACATCAGGCAAGTCACTTAACTTCTCTGGGTCTTAAACTTCTCATGTGAAATTTAGTATACAGACTTTATGATTTCTATGTCCCTCTAAGTTTACAGAAATAGCATTACAGAGGTGTAAGAGAAATATTAATGAGCAAGCACACATTCATTAATACCAAACTCAGGAAAGATCAAAGAGCACTTCAATGTCCTTCTGAATTTATGTTCAATCCCATCATTTATTGAATAAATGTATGTTGAGAACATATAACCTGTTACATATATGAGGTCTAGAAATGTATGCTTTCAACTCTGATATCTGTTGTTTAAATCAGGGGTTGGCAGACTTTCAGAAGTGACCCTGTTGCTGATATTACCCTTTTGAATATTGATTACAATTAATGAAAACTACTATACAAAAGAAGAAGAATTATTCTTCTGAACACTACTAAGTGTAAACAGGAGGATAGACATGAAGATGAAGACTCATTTTTGCTTTATATTGTGTGTTCCTGGGTGTCAAAGAAAGATACCTTCCTAATGTCTACTGTCAAGACCATTTATGCAAGGTTAATGCGCTCTTTACTTGCCCAGTTGATTCATCTTGTTTATGTGCAACTATTGGCAGTTTAAACCCTGCCACACTGCCAAAGTAAAAATTTAGATACTATTAAAGTAAACTTGTCCATTTTAAAGTTTCAGTTTTATAAATTTGGGTTCTTTGTTTGTATTGAGTTGTTATAGTTGCTTGTGTATTTCAGAAATTAATACTTTGTCAGTTGTTTCATTTCCTGTTATTTTCCCCATTCTGAGGGTTGTCTTTTCATGTTGTTTATAGTTTCCTTTGCTGTGTAAAAACTTTTAAGTTTAATTAGGTCCCACGTGTTTATTTTTGTTTTATTTCCATTACTCTAGGAGGTGGGTCATAGAGGATTTTATTTTTATTTATGTCATCAAGAGTTCTGCCTGTGTTTTCCTCTAACAGTTTTAGTTTCTGATCTTACATTTAGATCTTTCATCCATTTTGTGAATGGTGTTAGAAAGTGTTCCAGCTTCTTTTACACATAGCTGTCCAGTTTTCCCAGCACCACTTATTGAAGAGGAGTAGGTTTCCATTCTTATCTTGGCTCATTATACATCAGGCAAGTCACTTAACTTCTCTGGGTCTTAAACTTCTCATGTGAAATTTAGTATACAGACTTTATGATTTCTATGTCCCTCTAAGTTTACAGAAATAGCATTACAGAGGTGTAAGAGAAATATTAATGAGCAAGCACACATTCATTAATACCAAACTCAGGAAAGATCAAAGAGCACTTCAATGTCCTTCTGAATTTATGTTCAATCCCATCATTTATTGAATAAATGTATGTTGAGAACATATAACCTGTTACATATATGAGGTCTAGAAATGTATGCTTTCAACTCTGATATCTGTTGTTTAAATCAGGGGTTGGCAGACTTTCAGAAGTGACCCTGTTGCTGATATTACCCTTTTGAATATTGATTACAATTAATGAAAACTACTATACAAAAGAAGAAGAATTATTCTTCTGAACACTACTAAGTGTAAACAGGAGGATAGACATGAAGATGAAGACTCATTTTTGCTTTATATTGTGTGTTCCTGGGTGTCAAAGAAAGATACCTTCCTAATGTCTACTGTCAAGACCATTTATGCAAGGTTAATGCGCTCTTTACTTGCCCAGTTGATTCATCTTGTTTATGTGCAACTATTGGCAGTTTAAACCCTGCCACACTGCCAAAGTAAAAATTTAGATACTATTAAAGTAAACTTGTCCATTTTAAAGTTTCAGTTTTATAAATGAAGTAAGTAAGAAGGTTTAGTAAAAAATTATATGAAAAAGCATGTTCAAATATGGTAACTTATAGTTCAGAGAGAAAGGTATTTGTCATTTCTCAAGAGCTTCTAGACTACAAAGTATCAACTTCAAAGATGAATGCAAGCACTAGGAGAAATGATACAGCCTAGAAACACCATATGTTGTAGATTCTGGAATTCATCAGCGATAAGGAATGAAGCAAGGTCTTTTCCTGATGGGTCTGGAATACAATGAAATGAAAATTAATTCTAAGTATAAAACTCTGTATTTACCAAGTTTCTCCCCACCACGATCTTCAGATAAATTTAAATTGGTAATAAATATCCATCTTGTTTTTAAGTATCCAATTTAAGTTAGACAACAAATTGTTACCTAGAAAAAAAGTGTATAGAACATCATGCGTTCAGAGTCAGTAGTTTAGCTTTATGGTTGAACTGAGATTCCTCTGTTCAAGTTGTGACTTTTCCATATGCAGGTGTGTGACATTTATTACATTTATTAAATAGATTCTTTTCCAGTTGCCTCTGCACCTGCATCATTAACTGCTTTGAGTATTAAGAGATAAAGCATGTGTAACCCTTAGACCCATGCTTGGCATATAGTAAGCAATCAGCTTGTGCTAGTATGACACACCTGATTTCTCTGTCCTTCACTGTCTCCTGAAGTTTGTTCAAGATCAAGTCCAGGGCTTCCCCTGGTGGTCCAGTGGGTAAGGACACCGCCTTGCAGTGCAAGGGGCGCCGGTTCGAACCCTGGCCTGGGAAGATCCCACGTGCCGCGGAGCGTCTGGACTGATGTGTCCAATTACTGAGCCGGAGCTCTGAGGCGCATGCGCCCAGAGCCGGTGCTCTGCGACAACAGACGCCACCGCGATGGGAGGCCCACAGGAGCCAAAGAACAAAGATGGATGAATTGAAAGACCAATAGAAGTGGCCCGCCCGCTCCCCTCACTCCCCAACACGACCCCCGCCCAAAAAATAAATAAAAAAAAAAATCAAGTCCATTGAGTCAGTGATGCTATATAACCATCACCATCCTCTGCCGTCTCTTTCTCCTGTTTCACTGCATCAGGGTCTTTTCCAATAAGTTGGCTCTTTTCCATCAGGTGGCCAAAGTATTTGAGCTCCAGCCTCACCATCAGTCCTTCCAATGTATATTCAGGGTTGACAGAGAAGCCTGGTTTGCATGGGATCACAAGGAGTTGGACACGACTTAGCAGCTGAACAACAAATTATTTTTCACAAAAATAGGCTACAGATTTCTTCCCAAAGATACATTTAAATGTGAATAGGAAGTTTTTTTAAGAAACAAGACTAATTCTCTGTTTTATGTACGGTGTCCATTATTAAAAAAAAAAAAAAAAAAGATGAAATAACAATAACCAACCAACCATTAACCCTTTTAGAATGAGTGGAGTTTATGCTATGCATATATACATGCATATGTACATGTATGTGTATACATGGATATATATATGTGTGTGTTTGTGTGTGTACATACATACATACCACTTCCAGGAAAATTGAATTTGTCATATCTAGTAACTATTCTGAAATGTCTGTCCAGAACTAGCCAAATGTCGTGTATGCACTTGGTATTCAACATATATTTGCAGAATTTAATTTTTTTTAATATTTCAGATGACTATTACTGCTTTTTCTACTTGTAAGACAGTTATAACAACCCTTTGGCTTTTGTGATTTGGGCTGTTATGAGGGACTCTGGGACTACATGACAGGTGGTAATTTGATCACTAGTACAACCAAGCTCTTCTGAGGATGTAAGTTACTTAAGTACGGAATGAGTCAGTTATCCACATCACAAGATGATTTCCTCATTCTCCATTCTCCCTTGCAAATGCAGTAACTGTGAAGTGATAAACACATTATATCTTTAGAAAAAAAGACTGCCAGAAGAAAGCTGTTTTTCTAGAATTAGGCTGTCCAACAAGATAGCCAGGAGCCACAGAGCACTTGAACTGTAGGTAACCCAGGGGAGAGGTGCTGTTGGGGTAAAATACACTGAAGATTTCACATACTTAGTATGAACAAAAGTGAAAAAATCTCTCACCAATAATTGTATATTGATTACATATATAAATAGTAAATTTTGCATATGTTAGGTTAAATAAAATATATCATTAAAATTAACTTTGCCTGATTTTTCAAAAATCTTTTTATAATTGGCTTTTAGAAAATTTAAAATTATATGTATGACCCTCATTTGTGGTTCATATTGTATGTCTATTGGACAGCCTTACTCTAGACAGAAGTAACAAAAAGAGCAAATAACTAAGAAAATGATCATTCTTAGGAAAATGATAGAAAGCATGATATTTAAAATGACTAATGAGATCAAATGCTATAAACCAGTCCACCATAGTCCACTGTAAGTTTGTTTTCAGAAAAAAAATATGCACTGGAGGATTTTTCCTTGCTCATCCCAGTCTGTGCAAAATTGCCCATCAAGTGAGATTTAAAACTTGAGCAAACTTGTGTAGTGAATGGAAGCACTCTGCTCTGTGCTCAGTCGTGTCTGACTCTGTGACCCCATGAACAGCAGCCCATAAGCCTCCTCTGTCCGTGCGGATTCTCCAAGCAGCAATACTGGACTGGGTTGCGTGCCCACCTCCAGGGGATCCTGCCAATGCAGGGATTGAACCCAGGTCTCCCGCACTGCAGGTGAATCTTTATTGTCCAAGCCACCAGGGAAGCCCTAATGAAAGTGAGATTCCAGGAAAGGCAAGAAGAGTGAAAATATTTCCATAGCGTAACAAGTAGTAAAAGTAATAATGAAAGTATTTATTTATAAAGTAACAAATAGTTAAAGTACTAATTAGAGGATTTATTTATTGTACACAATTTTCTAAGGGAAAATTACTGTATAGTGATATAAGTAAATTTGGGGGCTTGTAAAGATACATTTGAATGTCAAGGATATAATGCTGTTTTCCCCAGTATTTTTTTAAGTAAAACTCTGTATTTTAGATAGAGAATTTTAATTAAACTGGTATAGTTAATACCAAAAAGATTAAGTGGACATGGTCAGTGTATCTTCAACCCTTGCCTTAACAGACTAATGAACACAATTTGAAACACATATGACTCTTCCTCTGATCTATGAAACAGTGAAGGGACCTTTTCAATTATCTAAATATATCAATATAACCAGCTATCAGCATCTAAATATAAAGCTAATCTCTTATAAGTGTTTGAGAAGGGATTCACCATCTCTCTGCAAAGTTTAACTTTCCTTATTCAAGTTCAGTTGTCTCTTTCAAATGGGAAAACAATGATAGTACCTGTTGAACCGGAATTACTGTCAAAATTGAAAAAGCTGACCATATTTGTTTAGCCACAAACCAATCTTACTTAAATCGGGACTGTCCAACAGAATTATTATCCATCAGCCGTTCATGATCTGAATTCTAGTGTATGAGGTCAATTTAAATATGGTACACATAAAAAGTCATGAGACACTTTTGTTTCATAATAAATAAGGCAGTGGCCAACTATTACTCCTTAGTAGCTTTTTTGAGATAAGCTATCAGTTCTTCCCTATCTCCCTTCTTACTGCCAGCAAAGATCATTTTTGTGTCAGGGATGTACTTCTTGGGATTCTCCAGGTACTCCATCAACTTCTCCTCTCCCCACGTGATGCCCTTGTTCTTGTTGGCTCTGTCTAAGAGAATCCAGGAGCCAGGCCTTTCGCTGAATAGACCATGGCGGTTTGGCCCAGTCTTGTACTTGCCTGCCTCTTCCACAGTATGGCACTGGGCACACTTCTGAACAGAAATTGAACCCAGGTTCCGCACGGGGTGAATTTATTGTCAAGCAAGGACCTAATGAAAGTAAATAAAAATAAATATTTCCATAGCGTAACAAGTAGTAAAAGTAATAATGAAAGTATTTATTTATAAAGTAACAAATAGTTAAAGTACTAATTAGAGGATTTATTTATTGTACACAATTTTCTAAGGGAAAATTACTGTATAGTGATATAAGTAAATTTGGGGGCTTGTAAAGATACATTTGAATGTCAAGGATATAATGCTGTTTTCCCCAGTATTTTTTTAAGTAAAACTCTGTATTTTAGATAGAGAATTTTAATTAAACTGGTATAGTTAATACCAAAAAGATTAAGTGGACATGGTCAGTGTATCTTCAACCCTTGCCTTAACAGACTAATGAACACAATTTGAAACACATATGACTCTTCCTCTGATCTATGAAACAGTGAAGGGACCTTTTCAATTATCTAAATATATCAATATAACCAGCTATCAGCATCTAAATATAAAGCTAATCTCTTATAAGTGTTTGAGAAGGGATTCACCATCTCTCTGCAAAGTTTAACTTTCCTTATTCAAGTTCAGTTGTCTCTTTCAAATGGGAAAACAATGATAGTACCTGTTGAACCGGAATTACTGTCAAAATTGAAAAAGCTGACCATATTTGTTTAGCCACAAACCAATCTTACTTAAATCGGGACTGTCCAACAGAATTATTATCCATCAGCCGTTCATGATCTGAATTCTAGTGTATGAGGTCAATTTAAATATGGTACACATAAAAAGTCATGAGACACTTTTGTTTCATAATAAATAAGGCAGTGGCCAACTATTACTCCTTAGTAGCTTTTTTGAGATAAGCTATCAGTTCTTCCCTATCTCCCTTCTTACTGCCAGCAAAGATCATTTTTGTGTCAGGGATGTACTTCTTGGGATTCTCCAGGTACTCCATCAACTTCTCCTCTCCCCACGTGATGCCCTTGTTCTTGTTGGCTCTGTCTAAGAGAATCCAGGAGCCAGGCCTTTCGCTGAATAGACCATGGCGGTTTGGCCCAGTCTTGTACTTGCCTGCCTCTTCCACAGTATGGCACTGGGCACACTTCTGAACAGAAATCTTCTTGCCCTTCTCAAGATCACTCATTTTTAAGTCGTTCTTTTTCTGTGTGTGACCGAGAGGTTCCCGCTCACAAGCCGAATGTCCTGTTCTCCTTCCCCAGTATTTTTAAGTTTAATGATCTTTCTGTAACATCAAGACATCAACACTTAGAGTAGTTCAGTAACTCTCGCCAGGTTGCACGGCGATTCTGAGCTGTAACAGGAACTCAGATCTGGGTGACTTCTGAACTCATGTGACAGGGTGTGTCCGTGATACCTTGCTTTCTGAAGCTACTTTGAAAAATAGTGCTTCTATGCTCAAGAAGTTTTAAGAAAAGCTTCCTATTCTGTTTCCTTCTCAAATATTATCCATTAATTAGCATATTAAAGGTATAAGGAAGTACTGAAAAACAACGTATCTTTGTTATATTTTTTTATCAAACATTTTACCACAGAACATCTGTTTCCCTTCATATGCATCTATGTATTCTAGAACTAACCTAGAGAATACTATTTAGAAATGCTAAAATATATTCAGCTGCTTCCTATCATCTGTCACCCATGTATTCTATAACCTAGAGAATACTGTTTGGAAATGATAAAATATATTCAACTGCCTCCTATCATCTGACATTATTTATTACTGGGAAAAATGATTTTAAGAAAATGAAAATATTCAAGAAAACATGTACTTAAGTGCTCCAATGGCTCACTTCTAACTTGATCAGAGATTCAAACCTAAGATTTAAAAATATACTTAGACAGATTTTTGGGTTATTCTTGTATCTGCAGTGTGTGATCTAGAAAGATTCAAAGAATGCTCCATTTAGACTGATCACCTGTTTGCAGTGGACACACTGTAAGACTTACATATAATGAAGCTACACTTCTGAGGAAGGGCTTTGTGAGATTTGGAAAAGCCCTGGCTAGAAAACAAATCCATCATCATTACCAAAAATGTAAACAAATGCACAGCTGGTGTTGGTTACATGGTGAAGAAAAAATTCTAGTCTGTGTCTCATTTTACACTATTTGATTTTCTGATCTTTTTTCCTATAAATTGTGCTTAAAGCACTATCCGTTCAATTCAGTCACTCAGTTGTGTCTGACTCTTTCTGACTCCATGGACTGCAGCACGCCAAGCTTCCTGGTCCTTCACTATCTCTCAGAGCTTGCTCAAACTCACGCCATTGACTCAGTGATGCCATCAGGGATCATGAAAACAGACTGTCAGTAACAGTTACTATTGCAATGGTATGTTTGTCAGAGTTTCAGTCAGAAATAAAGCTGTGCATTTAACTATTCTGAAAAACTTCTGAACACTTA
This sequence comes from Tragulus kanchil, assembly GCA_022376925.1. Classification (NCBI taxonomy): domain Eukaryota; kingdom Metazoa; phylum Chordata; class Mammalia; order Artiodactyla; family Tragulidae; genus Tragulus; species Tragulus kanchil. The sequence goes on along the minus strand of JAIOJX010000004.1, from coordinate 78,702,520 downwards.
GAGTAGTTCAGTAACTCTCGCCAGGTTGCACGGCGATTCTGAGCTGTAACAGGAACTCAGATCTGGGTGACTTCTGAACTCATGTGACAGGGTGTGTCCGTGATACCTTGCTTTCTGAAGCTACTTTGAAAAATAGTGCTTCTATGCTCAAGAAGTTTTAAGAAAAGCTTCCTATTCTGTTTCCTTCTCAAATATTATCCATTAATTAGCATATTAAAGGTATAAGGAAGTACTGAAAAACAACGTATCTTTGTTATATTTTTTTATCAAACATTTTACCACAGAACATCTGTTTCCCTTCATATGCATCTATGTATTCTAGAACTAACCTAGAGAATACTATTTAGAAATGCTAAAATATATTCAGCTGCTTCCTATCATCTGTCACCCATGTATTCTATAACCTAGAGAATACTGTTTGGAAATGATAAAATATATTCAACTGCCTCCTATCATCTGACATTATTTATTACTGGGAAAAATGATTTTAAGAAAATGAAAATATTCAAGAAAACATGTACTTAAGTGCTCCAATGGCTCACTTCTAACTTGATCAGAGATTCAAACCTAAGATTTAAAAATATACTTAGACAGATTTTTGGGTTATTCTTGTATCTGCAGTGTGTGATCTAGAAAGATTCAAAGAATGCTCCATTTAGACTGATCACCTGTTTGCAGTGGACACACTGTAAGACTTACATATAATGAAGCTACACTTCTGAGGAAGGGCTTTGTGAGATTTGGAAAAGCCCTGGCTAGAAAACAAATCCATCATCATTACCAAAAATGTAAACAAATGCACAGCTGGTGTTGGTTACATGGTGAAGAAAAAATTCTAGTCTGTGTCTCATTTTACACTATTTGATTTTCTGATCTTTTTTCCTATAAATTGTGCTTAAAGCACTATCCGTTCAATTCAGTCACTCAGTTGTGTCTGACTCTTTCTGACTCCATGGACTGCAGCACGCCAAGCTTCCTGGTCCTTCACTATCTCTCAGAGCTTGCTCAAACTCACGTCATTGACTCAGTGATGCCATCAGGGATCATGAAAACAGACTGTCAGTAACAGTTACTATTGCAATGGTATGTTTGTCAGAGTTTCAGTCAGAAATAAAGCTGTGTTCTTATTTAACTATTCTGTATTCTGAAGTTATTAATAAGAATTCTTCAAGAGCACCTCTGCCCTCACTCTGTCCTCTGGCACCTTGGATGCTGTAAACCTACACTAAAGTTTCCAAAGTATCCTAATCACACTGCTTTTATGTCTATCACACTTTGGTTATCTTGGATTCAAAATGTGTCCCTCTACCTTCTTCACAGAGAGAAACAGTTTGGGAACATGAGCTCCATGGTAACGGGTTTCAAGAGCTCATGGCTGGTATTCTCTCAGCCCTGCTTCACCAGACATACTTTTGAGATAGCCAGCTCCCTTAGTTTTGACACTTCGATGAATCCTAAAATAAACTGAACAAGAATATGAGATTGTTGGGCCCTTGATTTCTTTGGGCAGAATTTAGTTTATTGAGAATCCTGCTTTCACCAAGATACGCGCTAAATAGGCTAACAGAAAACTTTTGTATTGGTGTAAGTTATTATTGACCAGGATTGTGTTACCTAGAGGTTAGCTTTAGTTTCTGTTTTGACTTTGCCTCATATCTTGAATTCCTGTAAGGTAGGGCTGTTTTTCTCTTTCCTATTCATCTCACAAATGTATTATGAAGTTCAAATGAGAGCAGGCTTACAAACTAAGATGGAGTGTGAAGTATCATCATGAGATGTACATTTGCTGATGGGCATTGTGAATGAATGGAGCCTTAAATAATCCTTGAGAGACTGTCTGAAACAGTCATATATGAAATCAAATACCTATTTGCATCATCTATGTGAATACTTTCCTGATATTAACTGTATTTATTTGTGAAAATTATGTATTCAAATAATAGTGTCATTAAAGAAAACATTTAAAAATTTTTAAAGCTTAAAATGCCATTAAAAGTATGCTTTTAAGCATCAAGAAAATTAATCTTAGTATTCTGAGAGAAGGAAGGTATGAGTTTCATTTGTTCATAGATGTGTACTGAGAATGCCTTCAGAGGGTAGTTAATCACTATTCTTTGAATGGAAAGAAAACATAAAAGGGATTTAAGACCTTCAGAATCTAAGTACTCTCTTCAAGTACAGTCACATACCTGGGAATCGGTATTTGAATTTAGCTAAAGCTAATTGTTTGGTTTCCTAAACAAGTATCTTGAAGAATTGACATCTGCATAAACTTCTCTTAACCCTAAATACAAAAGTGTCTGCCAAAGAAAGGGGTGATAGCATCTATCCATTCTATATTCATTTTTCAAAATAACAAACTTCTTTTTTTTTTTTACCATAAAATTCCAGCTTATTTTTCATTTGGATATTCAAGCCATGAACAAACGTAGGAGTAAGAATGCATCTCTAAACAACTGTTACCCTGTGAACAGTGTAAGGTAGCTTTGCTGAGCCTGATATGCTCATCTCATTGCTTCACCTTGAACCCTGAAACAACAGAATTATCAAAATCCTTTAAAAGCAAAAGGTATTCTACATGGTGTAATTTGCTTTGGAACCACTACTACTTCAGAAAGAGGATAAAAAGTATATAAAAGAGGTTTAGTTGTTCAGTTTTATATTTTGATATGTAGAAATATATGTTTCCATATTCAATTTGTATTTATAACATATTTTCAGAACTCAGTATTTTTTTTTATTCTTTAAAGATTTTGCAGTGTTTTGTTGTTCACCGACATGTATGTTCCCAGATCATTCATATTCATATCCCTGGTCCCACCACCACCACCCAGATCCCCCCCTGCCTCCCCTCCGGACCATTGCCCCAAGTGATTGTAGGCACTGCTATTCCCTTAGCACAATGACAATAGCTATCTTTTCCACACGTGCCAGTATAGGTTTCAATGTTACTTCCTCTATACCTCCCTCTCACTGTTTGTTCCCCTCAATGTCCTTATGTCTGTTCTCTGTTTTTCTATGAGTTCAGTGCGTGTGTTATCATGACCATCTAACTAAATTCCATATATATGAGTTAGTATACTGTACTTGTCTCTCTCTTTTTGACTTACTTCACTTTTGATGATAGGTTCTAGAGCTAGTCACCTCATTAGGACTGAGTCTCCTGCATTTCTTTTAACAGCTGAGTAGTATTCCATTGGATATATGTGCCAGAGCTTCTGTATCCATTCATTTGTCGACGGACATCTAGGTTGCTTCCATGTTCTGGCTATTGTATAGAGAGCTGCAATGAACGTTGGGATACAGTTGCTTCTTTCAGTGTTCATTTCATCAGGATATAGGCCTAGTAGTGGGATTGCTGGGCCATAAGGTGCTTCTATTTTTAGTTTTTTAAGGAGTCTCCATACTGTCTTCCATAGAGGCTGTATCAATTTACATTCCCACCAGCAATACAAGAGGGTTCCCATTTCTCCACACCCTCTCCAGCATTTATTGTCTGCAGAATTTTTGAAGATGGCCATTCTGACGGGTGTGAGGTGATATCTCATTGTAATTTTAATTTGCATTTCTCTAATAATAAGCGAGGTTGAGCATCATTTCATGTGCTTTTGGGCTATCTGTATGTCCTCTTTGGCGAGGTGTCTCTTTAGATCTTTCTCCCATTTTTGGATTGGGTTGTTTGTTTTTCCGTTGCTGAGTTGTCTGAGTTGCTTATAGATTTTGGAGATTAATTCTTTGTCTGTTATTTCGTTTGCTATGATTTTCTCCCACTCTGTGGGGTGTCTGTTCAGCTTTTTTGTAATTTCTTTTGCTGTACAAAAGCTGTTAAGTTTCATTAGGTCCCATATGTTCATTTTTCTCTTCAGTTCCGCTATTTTAGTAGATGGGTCAGAGAAGATCTTGCTTTGATTGATGTCCTTGAGGATTTTGCCTATATTCTCCTCTAAGAGTTTGATGGTTTCTGGTCTTCCATTTAGGTCTTTAATCCATTTTGAGTTGATCTCTGTGTATGGGGTCAGGGAATGTTCCAACTTCAGTTTTTGCGTGTAGCTGTCCAATTTTCCCAGCACCACTTGTTGAAGAGGCTGTCTTTGTCCCATTTTATAGTTTCTCCTCCTTTGTCAAAAATAAGGTACCCATAGGTGTGTGGGTTTATCTCTGGGTTCTTGATCTTGTTCCATTGATCTATAGTTCTGTTTTTGTGCCAGTACCATACTGTCTTGAGGACTGTTGCTTTGTAGTAGAGTCTCAAGTTGGGGAGGCTGATTCCTCCAGCTCCATTTTTCTTTCTCAGGATTGCTTTGGCTATTCGAGGTCTTCTGTGTTTCCATATGAATGTGTTATTGATTGGTCTAGTTCTGTGAAAAATGTCAATGGTAGTTGGATAGGTATTGCATCTGTAGATGATATTTGGTAGTATGGTCATTTTCACAATATTGATTCTTCCGATCCAGGAACATGGAGTATCTCTCCATCTGTTTAAGTCTTCTTTAATTTCTTTCATAAGTGTCTTGCAATTTTCTGTGTACAGTTCTTTTGTTTCTTTGGGTAGGTTTATTCCTAGATATTTGATTCTTTGGGTTGCAATGGTGAAAGGGATTGCCTCTTTGATTTTGTTTTCTGATTTGTCATTGTTTGTATATAGGAATGCCAGTGATTTCTGTGTGTTGACATTGTATCCTGCGACTTTGCTGAATTCATTGATTAGCTCTAGTAGCTTTGTAACTATGTCTTTGGGGTTTTCTATGTATAATATCATGTTGTCTGCAAAAAGAGAGAGCTTTACTTCTTCCTTTCCAATCTGGATTCCCTTTATTTCTTTCTCTTCTCTTATTGCTGTTGCTAGAACTTCCAGGGCTATGTTGAATAGTAGTGGTGAAAGTGGACACCCCTGTCTTGTTCCTGATCTTAGAGGGAATGCTTTCAGTTTTTCACCGTTGAGGATAATGTTCGCTGTGGGCTTCTCACATATGGCTTTCACAATGTTGAGATAGGTTCCTTCTATGCCCATTTTCTGAAGAGTTTTTATCATAAATGGATGTTGTACTTTGTCGAAGGCTTTTTTCTGCATCTATTGAGATGATCATGTGATTTTTATCTCTCAGTTTGTTGATATGGTATATCACATTGATTGATTTACAGATATTGAAGAATCCTTGCATGCCTGGGATGAACCCGACTTGATCAAGGTGTATGAGCTTTTTGATGTGTTGTTGAATTCTGTTTGCAGGGATTTTGTTGAGGATCTTGGCATCTAAGTTCATCAGTGAAATTGGCCTATAGTTTTCCTTTTTTGTGTTGTCTTTGCCTGGTTTTGGTATCAGGGTGATGGTGGCCTCATAGAATGTGTTTGGAAGTTTTCCTTCCTGTGCACTTTTTTGGAAGAGTTTTAGAAGGACAGGCATTAGCTCTTCTTTAAATGTTTGGTAGAATTCGGCTGTGAAGCCATCTGGTCCTGGGCTTTTATTTTGGGGTAGATTTTTAATCACAAATTCGATTTCTGAGCTTGTGATTGGGTTGTTCAAAGTGTCTGTTTCTTCCTGGCTCAGTCTTGGGAGATTAATCTTACCCAAGAAACTGTCCATTTCTTCCAGGTTGTCCAGTTTGTTGCCATAGAGTTGAATAACAAACTTCTTAAAACAAGTTGCACTCTTGAAAGAACAGAATTTGGTAGCCAGGAGCCTATTGTAGTTTGCCATTATTATCGCTGTTTTATTCTCTTAATAGCACTGTTAGCATACTCTTAAAAGCCTGAGTATAAGTGAAAGGCATTCATAAATATATCTCTTTAATGATGGTGCTTGTGAATAGCAGAAGCTGCCGTTGTAAACATCAACCATTTATTGGTACTTAGTAAGATCCAGGTACTCTACTAAGCAGAGTTATATGATTGCCTTACTAATTAGCACAGAAACCTTCTGTGTTATACGCAATAATTAATTCCATTCACAGATGAGAATGCCGGAGCAGAGAGTGGGGATACACCTAGTAAGTGGTAGAATCAGCTAGGAAGCAAAAGACTGACTGTTCTGACTTCAGAAACTTTGCCTCTCTTCGATGAACAGTTGAACTCAACAGGAGTTGCACACAGCCCTACTAAAAGTTTCAGAGTTTCATGACTTTGATTTTCCTGCCTCCAACATATTCTTGGGCAGTTTTGAGGGTACATGGAGAAACTTGAAGAGGTCATCAGGGCATTAGCTCAAAGCTAGGAATGATATGGTGGTCCTTCTTCATCTTGTGAATCCTCTTCCCAACAACCTTTATCCCCACCTTCATTCATGTTACAAAACACTTCAAGGTAAACTACTTTTCTTTGGTAGTAGGGAGGGATGTAATGGGAAGAGACTTGGAAAGGCTCATAAACAATCAGGGAAAGATGAATCAAAGACATCACCCAGCCACTTCTTATGGAACAAACTGAACTGCTCCTATGTTTGTCTTTCATTCTTAAATTTCTCCATCATTTGTGAATGTATCTAAAATTGATCTTTCCACATGGGTAAATGCTAAGTCACTTTAGTTATGTCCAACTCTTTGTGGCCCTATGCACTATAGCCTGCCAGACTCCTCTGTCCATGGGATTCTTCAGACAAGAGTACAGGAGTGGGTTGCTGTTTCCTTCTCCAGGGAATCTTCCAGACCCAAGGAAGATCTGGACCCAGGGAGTTTTGTTAATGCAGAACTTAACATAGATTATATGCCCAATTAAAATATATAACAAAGATTAGCTGCATTTTAAACAGTGGAGGAAATGAGACTCTTAGAATCTGTAAACCTCAACAAATGAGGAAGTCATTGATCTGCTTGGCCATGTATAGGTGTAATATTGTAATGTTGTCAACCCAATTCTGTGTGTCCAGTGTACAGTAAGACCAAACTAACCCTAATATTGGAGTTTGGAGCAAATAAAGGTTATTGCAGGGTCAAACAAGGAAAATAGGTGGTTTGTGTTCAAAAGACCCAAATTCCCCAGTGGGCTTCAAGAAAGGCTTGTAAAGGTAACATGTGAGGTAGGATGCGTGACTTACGTCTGCTTGGTTGGTGGTGAAGTAACAGGGTGTTGTTTCAGGAATCTTATTAGTCTTCAGGCTCCACCAGATCTGGAGTCTGCCTGTGGTGCTCAGCAGGTTGTCACCACACTTAAGAAGGTTGCAGGTCTTAGTTCCTGCCAAACAACTCAAGGCTGTGCATCAGACTGCTACCTGTAACCTTTAAGTTTGAACTAGGAGTCTGTCTTATCACTGTACTATTGTTCTTTGAGTGCTTTTCCTTTGTTTCTGCATTTCCTCTCCCCTAATTAGTGACTGTTTGAATCTGCTAAAAGGGGTAGGAAACTAAAGCCTTTATCCACAGATTAAGGTGGTCCTTCCATTTTTCCTTCAAAAAAGTTACAAAACACTTCAAGGTAAACTACTTTTCTTTGGTAGTAGGGAGGGATGTAATGGGAAGAGACTTGGAAAGGCTCATAAACAATCAGGGAAAGATGAATCAAAGACATCACCCAGCCACTTCTTATGGAACAAACTGAACTGCTCCTATGTTTGTCTTTCATTCTTAAATTTCTCCATCATTTGTGAATGTATCTAAAATTGATCTTTCCACATGGGTAAATGCTAAGTCACTTTAGTTATGTCCAACTCTTTGTGGCCCTATGCACTATAGCCTGCCAGACTCCTCTGTCCATGGGATTCTTCAGACAAGAGTACAGGAGTGGGTTGCTGTTTCCTTCTCCAGGGAATCTTCCAGACCCAAGGAAGATCTGGACCCAGGAGTTTTGTTAATGCAGAACTTAACATAGATTATATGCCCAATTAAAATATATAACAAAGATTAGCTGCATTTTAAACAGTGGAGGAAATGAGACTCTTAGAATCTGTAAACCTCAACAAATGAGGAAGTCATTGATCTGCTTGGCCATGTATAGGTGTAATATTGTAATGTTGTCAACCCAATTCTGTGTGTCCAGTGTACAGTAAGACCAAACTAACCCTAATATTGGAGTTTGGAGCAAATAAAGGTTATTGCAGGGTCAAACAAGGAAAATAGGTGGTTTGTGTTCAAAAGACCCAAATTCCCCAGTGGGCTTCAAGAAAGGCTTGTAAAGGTAACATGTGAGGTAGGATGCGTGACTTACGTCTGCTTGGTTGGTGGTGAAGTAACAGGGTGTTGTTTCAGGAATCTTATTAGTCTTCAGGCTCCACCAGATCTGGAGTCTGCCTGTGGTGCTCAGCAGGTTGTCACCACACTTAAGAAGGTTGCAGGTCTTAGTTCCTGCCAAACAACTCAAGGCTGTGCATCAGACTGCTACCTGTAACCTTTAAGTTTGAACTAGGAGTCTGTCTTATCACTGTACTATTGTTCTTTGAGTGCTTTTCCTTTGTTTCTGCATTTCCTCTCTCCCCTAATTAGTGACTGTTTGAATCTGCTCAGCAGAGAGAAAGCCTAGGAAACTAAAGCCTTTATCCACAGATTAGAGAAGGGAATGGCAATCCATTCCAGTACTCTTGCCTGAAAAATCCCATGGAAAGAGGAACCTGTTGGGCTGTAGTCCATGGGATTGCAAAGAGTCAGACATGACTTAGTGACTAACACACACAGACAAGAAGCAGGGAACACAGAGGAGATTTTGTACCCAGGAGGACTCTGCAAGGTCATGCATGGTTTCAGTAACATACTGTAAAGATACTGGAGGTAACTATCAACTAATATTCCTGTATTTTAACAAAAGGGAAAGCATTTCAGTTTACCAGCATTTTTTCTGGGTAGTATCTCAGTATAGGACATACTAGACTCCAACTTGTGTATAAGATGCTAAATTTTTTAAATTAAGTTTCATTATGTTTTATAACTATGTACTTGAAATATCCAACTTTCTGTCCCCCTTTTCTGTTTTCAATTTTTAATCCAACTGCCTAGGGGGTGGGTGGCTTTAGTGGTAAAGAACCCATTTGCTGATGCAGGAGACATAAGAGATGTGGGTTCCATCCCTGCGTTGAGAAGATCCCTGGAGAAGTAAATGGCAGCCCTTTCCAGTATTCTTGTCTGGAGAATCTCATGGACAGAGGAGTCTGCTGGGTACGATCAATGGGGTTGTAAAGAGTTGGGACATGACTGAAGTGGCTTAGCACGTAGATCAAATAATGTAAACACAACAATCTATGAAATGAAATTTCAAAGAATTCTGTAAGTAAGAGCTTTTGATAAGAGATCAGATTGCAGATTACTGTCTCAAGCAAGAATGAGGATTAATTTGGGGTTGTTTGTAAAATGGGCTTCCCTGGTCATTCGGTGGTAAAGAGTCTGCCTGAAAATACAGGGGATGTGGGTTTGATCCCTCAGTGTGGAAGGTCCACTGGAAAAGGACATGACAGCCATCTCCAGTATTCTTGTCTGGAGAATCCCATGGACGGAGAAGCCTGGCAGGCTACAGTCCATGGGGGTCACAAAGAGGCAGACATGACTTAGAGACTCAGCATGCGTGCATGTACATTTGTAAATTATGCTCACAGAAAATAATACTATATGTAAATATTTTGGATGTAAAACACGAAATCTAAGAGTAGAAAATTTAAGAGGCACACAAGCTTGATTTACCGAGGAACTGGGTAGGGGCAGGGTGGACAGGCAGCTTGTCTTTGGAAAGCTTCTTCAGCCTTCTCCCCTCTCTGTGTCTCCCTTTCTCCTCAAAGCCAAAATCATTATTCTCCTTCATAGAATCTGCTCACAGTAAATTGTAAAAAATGGTGAAGACTTAAAAGTGTGACTAAATAATTAGATGTGAACTAATGCTTTTTCCCCTCAGGAACTTCTGCATTCTCACATAAATAGAGCATTGAATAAACAGACTGTAAAGTCTATAATTAAAGTATTAAAAATTCATTTGTTTTTATAAAGGACATACTAGACTCCAACTTGTGTATAAGATGCTAAATTTTTTAAATTAAGTTTCATTATGTTTTATAACTATGTACTTGAAATATCCAACTTTCTGTCCCCCTTTTCTGTTTTCAATTTTTAATCCAACTGCCTAGGGGGTGGGTGGCTTTAGTGGTAAAGAACCCATTTGCTGATGCAGGAGACATAAGAGATGTGGGTTCCATCCCTGCGTTGAGAAGATCCCTGGAGAAGTAAATGGCAGCCCTTTCCAGTATTCTTGTCTGGAGAATCTCATGGACAGAGGAGTCTGCTGGCACGATCAATGGGGTTGTAAAGAGTTGGGACATGACTGAAGTGGCTTAGCACGTAGATCAAATAATGTAAACACAACAATCTATGAAATGAAATTTCAAAGAATTCTGTAAGTAAGAGCTTTTGATAAGAGATCAGATTGCAGATTACTGTCTCAAGCAAGAATGAGGATTAATTTGGGGTTGTTTGTAAAATGGGCTTCCCTGGTCATTCGGTGGTAAAGAGTCTGCCTGAAAATACAGGGGATGTGGGTTTGATCCCTCAGTGTGGAAGGTCCACTGGAAAAGGACATGACAGCCATCTCCAGTATTCTTGTCTGGAGAATCCCATGGACGGAGAAGCCTGGCAGGCTACAGTCCATGGGGGTCACAAAGAGGCAGACATGACTTAGAGACTCAGCATGCGTGCATGTACATTTGTAAATTATGCTCACAGAAAATAATACTATATGTAAATATTTTGGATGTAAAACACGAAATCTAAGAGTAGAAAATTTAAGAGGCACACAAGCTTGATTTACCGAGGAACTGGGTAGGGGCAGGGTGGACAGGCAGCTTGTCTTTGGAAAGCTTCTTCAGCCTTCTCCCCTCTCTGTGTCTCCCTTTCTCCTCAAAGCCAAAATCATTATTCTCCTTCATAGAATCTGCTCACAGTAAATTGTAAAAAATGGTGAAGACTTAAAAGTGTGACTAAATAATTAGATGTGAACTAATGCTTTTTCCCCTCAGGAACTTCTGCATTCTCACATAAATAGAGCATTGAATAAACAGACTGAATCCTTAATAGGGCCACATCCTGTGTCAAGCACTTCCTAGTGGACAGTGGGGTTGTCAAGCATGCCAGGCAGTCATCTACTAGGAAGGTCCATACGGTGAAGATGGCGATGGGGAAGAAGAAGAAAAGGCCAGAAAAGAGAAAAGGGATGAGATTTTGATACATTAAGTGCAGCTTATAGGCTTAGCCTTGTGCTGACCATCTTGGGTGGTCATTTGGTCAATCCTCACCACCTCTAAGAGGTGGTGTTACCATCACACACCCATACCCACATACATACACACACCCTTTTGTCCATAGCTGTGAAAGCAGAAGTCCTGTGGGCCACAACTTGCTGAGGGTCATCTGTTGCTAGTGAGTTTCTAGTGAAGTGAGGCTTGAGCCCTGGTCTGCTTAGCTATGCAGCTAAACTTTTTTTTAAACTATACCTATTTCTTATACCCACAATGAAAAATACATTTCCAAAAATATGATAAGAGCCATAAATAGGAATAAAGAAAAATCATCCCAAAATAGCTCGATTGAAGTTATGACGGATAGGAGAATGGAAATAAATGCATTTTTTTTTTTCTACAAGAGTTTCGTCTGAGGATCACTTTCTCTGTCTGTCTGGCCTTGTGAAATTAGACCTTCCCTGATGGCTTGGAGCTGAATGTGTCCTCTTTGTCAAGGGCAGCTTGAAGTTCATGGAATAGTTTATTTGTAGCTTGTTAGTGCCAGTTTCAGGAGGCAAGATACTACTTTCAGAGACCAAATTGGTTTTCTTCAGAGTCACAGCAAAAAGCCATACAACGAAATTGATTACCTGAAAGTGCCTTCTCAGTTTTTTTATTGCTTCTTGAGCCAATTTATTTTCCCCAGTGGTACCTCTGTTACAGAAGTTAGTCTATTCTGTATTCTCATTTTATGAATAGGAATCCTCTGTCTAGATGTCCATAGACATCTAGTTGAGACCATTTTTCTTAGAACTACAAAGATGGGGAACATTCTCAACTGTACTTCTTCCAAATGGCAGGAAGAAGTATCTTAAGAACTTATTTCTGTAATATTTTAAACTATGTATGTTATGTAGATGAATACTACCATTGGTTGTAAGCATGCTTATATCTCGTCATTGAAAAAGGCCTGGGTAAAGTTGTGATAAAACCAAGGCAGTCTGCTGCCATCTAGCTTTTCCTGTTTCCATCTTCAGTTCACCCAAGAGTTTTACAGATTTTTTTAAAAGAAGCAATTCTTTCATCCAGAGCAGGGAGACACACTTGTAATGGTAGTGCAGAATCTCTCTCATTTGTAAAGTTGTCCTTATTTTACTTGTGTCTTTATTTTGTATTCTTATTTTACTTGTGTCTTTATTTTAAGATGAACGGTCTAAACCCATGATAATAACGAAACATCAACCCATCCTTAACAGGAGCAAAGTTTTTTTTTCAATACTAAAGATTAATAGCCACCACCATGACCCTTGGTGAGACCCTGAAACAGATGCAGTTCTCTTTTGCCCTCTTCCCTGTCTTTCCAGAGTCTGGGCCCTTTCCAGTTGCAGCTGTCTCCTCTGAAATGTGTGTATTTTTCTGTTTGAAGACTCCTACTATTGCTACTCTTCAGGGCCTGGTTCCCATGCTCTAAGCCAGGAAGGCAATATGAGCTCTACTACTTGATACACCTCTCCAGCTCTTATACTATCCTATACTAGATTCTGCTAGGCTCTGAGGAGACAGAGAGGAATAAAAAAAAACGTGGCTCCTGCCCTCCAGCATCGGACAAATCTTAAACGTGTCATCCCCAAATGAAATGCATGGGAAGATGAAGCACATCGAAGGAGAAGTAAAGATTCCAAAACATAAAGAGGAGAGCCAGTTAATTTGGGGGTGGGAAATCAAAACTTCTCGGAGGAAATATGCAAACTGAGAAATGAAGTGTGAACAAGAATTAGCCAGGTGAAAAAACAGTGATAGAATATTCAGTATGAGGGAAATATATATACCAGTAACACTTCCAAAAGAGGTGGGGAATGTCAGAAGACTTCTGTCATTTTTCCTAACATGTGCCTGACTGGTATATCTCTTCATGGATGATATGCATACAGTGTAATTACTTAGCTCTAACCCACTCCAGTGTTCTTGCTGGGAGAATTTCTGTGGACTGAGGAGCTGCAGTCTATCGGGTCGCAAAGAGTTGGACATGACTGAGAGACTAAGCACAGCTCACACACAAAAAGAATTTTATTCTCAGGCATGGGGAGCTGAGGAGAAGGCCTTATTAGTGTTATGTGATCATGTTCATATAGTTCTGCTTTGCTTGAAACCCAACAGTTTTTAAAAGAAGCAATTCTTTCATCCAGAGCAGGGAGACACACTTGTGTCAGAATCTCTCTCATTTGTAAAGTTGTCCTTATTTTACTTGTGTCTTTATTTTGTATTCTTATTTTACTTGTGTCTTTATTTTAAGATGAACGGTCTAAACCCATGATAATAACGAAACATCAACCCATCCTTAACAGGAGCAAAGTTTTTTTTTCAATACTAAAGATTAATAGCCACCACCATGACCCTTGGTGAGACCCTGAAACAGATGCAGTTCTCTTTTGCCCTCTTCCCTGTCTTTCCAGAGTCTGGGCCCTTTCCAGTTGCAGCTGTCTCCTCTGAAATGTGTGTATTTTTCTGTTTGAAGACTCCTACTATTGCTACTCTTCAGGGCCTGGTTCCCATGCTCTAAGCCAGGAAGGCAATATGAGCTCTACTACTTGATACACCTCTCCAGCTCTTATACTATCCTATACTAGATTCTGCTAGGCTCTGAGGAGACAGAGAGGAATAAAAAACGTGGCTCCTGCCCTCCAGCATCGGACAAATCTTAAACGTGTCATCCCCAAATGAAATGCATGGGAAGATGAAGCACATCGAAGGAGAAGTAAAGATTCCAAAACATAAAGAGGAGAGCCAGTTAATTTGGGGGTGGGAAATCAAAACTTCTCGGAGGAAATATGCAAACTGAGAAATGAAGTGTGAACAAGAATTAGCCAGGTGAAAAAACAGTGATAGAATATTCAGTATGAGGGAAATATATATACCAGTAACACTTCCAAAAGAGGTGGGGAATGTCAGAAGACTTCTGTCATTTTTCCTAACATGTGCCTGACTGGTATATCTCTTCATGGATGATATGCATACAGTGTAATTACTTAGCTCTAACCCACTCCAGTGTTCTTGCTGGGAGAATTTCTGTGGACTGAGGAGCTGCAGTCTATCGGGTCGCAAAGAGTTGGACATGACTGAGAGACTAAGCACAGCTCACACACAAAAAGAATTTTATTCTCAGGCATGGGGAGCTGAGGAGAAGGCCTTATTAGTGTTATGTGATCATGTTCATATAGTTCTGCTTTGCTTGGAAACCCAACAGTGGCACCAAAGAATGGTTGCTTTAGTTTTCTCAATGTACCCTAGCTAACATAAAATCTAAATTCTGTGTAACTTAGGAAGCTTAACTAGCAAACAGGATCAAGAGAACTTCTCCGGATCATCTCCTCCAATTGGTTGACCCTAATTCCTTCTCACTGCGCTGCTTTTGTCAAATTGGCAGCCCTTCAAAGGCTATCAGATTTAGCTAGAAAGGACACTATTAAATTTGGATCTGCTAAGATATGTAATGAGTCTGTGTGGTTTGTGTGTAAGCTTTATATAAAATTGTTTGTATCTAAAATAGCCCCATAACTTGGCATTAAATGAACAAGTGAGGCTACCTATGTTCAGATAAGCAGTTGTGCAGTCGCTCAGTCGTGTCCAGCTCTTTTCAACCCCATGAACTGCTTCATCTCACCAGGCTTCCCTGTCCTTCTCCATCTTCCATAGTTTGCTGAAACTCATGGCCATCAAGTGGGTGATGCCATCCAGCCATGCCATCCTCTGTCGTCCCCTTTTCCTTCTGCCTTCAATCTTTCCCAGCGTTGGATCAATATAAATAAAACCTTTATATGACATCCCTTATATGCTGAATCTAAAAAGGAATGATACAAATGATCTTATTTACAAAACAGAAACAGATTCACAGACATAGAGAACACACTTATGGCTGCCAGGGGAGAAGATGGGGGAAAGAAATGCATAGGGAGTTTGGGGTGGACATGTACACACTGCTGTATTTAAAATGGATAACCAGGGCTTCCCTGGTGGTCCAGTGGGTAAGGACCCGACCTAATATTCATAAAAATAAACCAGTAACACTTCCAAAGAGGTGGGAATGTCAGAAGACTTCTGTCATTTTTCCTAACATGTGCCTGACTGGTATATCTCTTCATGGATGATATGCATACAGTGTAATTACTTAGCTCTAACCCACTCCAGTGTTCTTGCTGGGAGAATTTCTGTGGACTGAGGAGCTGCAGTCTATCGGGTCGCAAAGAGTTGGACATGACTGAGAGACTAAGCACAGCTCACACACAAAAAGAATTTTATTCTCAGGCATGGGGAGCTGAGGAGAAGGCCTTATTAGTGTTATGTGATCATGTTCATATAGTTCTGCTTTGCTTGGAAACCCAACAGTGGCACCAAAGAATGGTTGCTTTAGTTTTCTCAATGTACCCTAGCTAACATAAAATCTAAATTCTGTGTAACTTAGGAAGCTTAACTAGCAAACAGGATCAAGAGAACTTCTCCGGATCATCTCCTCCAATTGGTTGACCCTAATTCCTTCTCACTGCGCTGCTTTTGTCAAATTGGCAGCCCTTCAAAGGCTATCAGATTTAGCTAGAAAGGACACTATTAAATTTGGATCTGCTAAGATATGTAATGAGTCTGTGTGGTTTGTGTGTAAGCTTTATATAAAATTGTTTGTATCTAAAATAGCCCCATAACTTGGCATTAAATGAACAAGTGAGGCTACCTATGTTCAGATAAGCAGTTGTGCAGTCGCTCAGTCGTGTCCAGCTCTTTTCAACCCCATGAACTGCTTCATCTCACCAGGCTTCCCTGTCCTTCTCCATCTTCCATAGTTTGCTGAAACTCATGGCCATCAAGTGGGTGATGCCATCCAGCCATGCCATCCTCTGTCGTCCCCTTTTCCTTCTGCCTTCAATCTTTCCCAGCGTTGGATCAATATAAATAAAACCTTTATATGACATCCCTTATATGCTGAATCTAAAAAGGAATGATACAAATGATCTTATTTACAAAACAGAAACAGATTCACAGACATAGAGAACACACTTATGGCTGCCAGGGGAGAAGATGGGGGAAAGAAATGCATAGGGAGTTTGGGGTGGACATGTACACACTGCTGTATTTAAAATGGATAACCAGGGCTTCCCTGGTGGTCCAGTGGGTAAGGACCCCGCCTCACAGTGCAAGGGGCGCCAGTTCGATCCCTGGCCTGGGAAGATCCCACGTGCCACAGAGCAACTGGACGGATGTGTCCAATTACCAAGTGGGAGCTCTGGAGCGCATGCGCCCAGAGCCGGTGCTTTGTGACAACAGAGGCCGCCGCGATGGGAGGCCCACACAGGCCCACACAGGCCAAAGAACAAAGATGGATGAAAATAGATAAATGAAAGACCAATAGAAGTGGCCTACCCGCCCTCCTCCGTCCCCAACCCGCCCCCCCAAAAAAAAATAATAAAATAAAATAAAATTAAGATGGATAATCAACAAGGTCCTACTGTATAGCACAGGGAACTCTGCTCAAGGTTATGTGGCAGCCTGGATAGGAGGGGAGTTTGGGGGAGAATGAACATATTTGTATGTATGGCTGAATCCCTTTGCTGTTCACATGAAACTGTCATAACATCCAAATAAAAAGCCTAAACATCACATATATTCTTTGAGATTGTACTGCTTTAATTGTAACATATGCAGTTTTGTACATACTCAATGAGATTACTGTCCTGGGGTTTGAGGACGTGTATAAAATACAATTAAGGCATTCAAATTAAACATATATTATCCCCACTGGAAAATACTCCTAGCTGGTTATTTACTAAAGCATCTTGAATCTAGCGGATCAAGGAAAAACTCCCCAAGGAGACTTATAAAGGACTAATTAGCAACATGAACTGCTTCATCTCACCAGGCTTCCCTGTCCTTCTCCATCTTCCATAGTTTGCTGAAACTCATGGCCATCAAGTGGGTGATGCCATCCAGCCATGCCATCCTCTGTCGTCCCCTTTTCCTTCTGCCTTCAATCTTTCCCAGCGTTGGATCAATATAAATAAAACCTTTATATGACATCCCTTATATGCTGAATCTAAAAAGGAATGATACAAATGATCTTATTTACAAAACAGAAACAGATTCACAGACATAGAGAACACACTTATGGCTGCCAGGGGAGAAGATGGGGGAAAGAAATGCATAGGGAGTTTGGGGTGGACATGTACACACTGCTGTATTTAAAATGGATAACCAGGGCTTCCCTGGTGGTCCAGTGGGTAAGGACCCCGCCTCACAGTGCAAGGGGCGCCAGTTCGATCCCTGGCCTGGGAAGATCCCACGTGCCACAGAGCAACTGGACGGATGTGTCCAATTACCAAGTGGGAGCTCTGGAGCGCATGCGCCCAGAGCCGGTGCTTTGTGACAACAGAGGCCGCCGCGATGGGAGGCCCACACAGGCCCACACAGGCCAAAGAACAAAGATGGATGAAAATAGATAAATGAAAGACCAATAGAAGTGGCCTACCCGCCCTCCTCCGTCCCCAACCCGCCCCCCCAAAAAAAAATAATAAAATAAAATAAAATTAAGATGGATAACCAACAAGGACCTACTGTATAGTACAGGGAACTCTGCTCAAGGTTATGTGGCAGCCTGGATAGGAGGGGAGTTTGGGGGAGAATGAACATATTTGTATGTATGGCTGAATCCCTTTGCTGTTCACATGAAACTGTCATAACATCCAAATAAAAAGCCTAAACATCACATATATTCTTTGAGATTGTACTGCTTTAATTGTAACATATGCAGTTTTGTACATACTCAATGAGATTACTGTCCTGGGGTTTGAGGACGTGTATAAAATACAATTAAGGCATTCAAATTAAACATATATTATCCCCACTGGAAAATACTCCTAGCTGGTTATTTACTAAAGCATCTTGAATCTAGCGGATCAAGGAAAAACTCCCCAAGGAGACTTTAATTAGAACTCTTTAGGACTTGGCATAATAAATTATAAAATCTGAAGCTCTAAAAGTAACATTATGACAGCTGATTTTAATTGTTCTGATAATGAACTGGAAAGAGGCACACCCCACTTCCTCAATATCTGGTAGAAATAAATGGGACTCTTGCCAACTGGGGATCCCTGTTAGGATGTGCTCTGCCCAAGGAATGCAAAACATTTTCTTAAAAATTAAAAAAGAAAAAACAGGTAGATGGCAGATATTCTATGCCTTCTTCACTCCTGGAGAAGGAGATTGCTGTAATGTTTATGTGAAGGCTACCAATGGATTTCTCACAAGGTCCTTCCTATCCATCTAAGTTTTAACATTGTCCCTTTTTGAAAAAAATTCTTAATTATAGTCTCTGAGGGAAAAGAAAGAGGATAACAGAAATTCTCTTAATGAGGAGTGATTTATGCTGAAACAGCCAACTCACTCGCCCTCACTTCCTTTTTTTTTTTTAATTGGGGTATATTTGTCTTACAATGTTGTGTTAGCTTCAGGTGTACAGTGAAATTATGGTTGTATGCTTTTACAGAGTTTTCTTGTTTACAAGTATACATCATCCCCAAACAGTCATAGGTATATCCCTGACTCCTCCCACCTGAGCCCTCCCTCCCTTTTCCCCCTTCCCACCATCCCAGGTTGATGGTTAGTCCCCATGTAGGTTCCTTTAGTCTTACAGCTTAACCACAATGGTTCTCTCTATTACATATGATCATGTAGGTTTCCTTGTTGCTCTTTCCATACCTCTCGTCCGATCTTCCTCATTTCCTTTTTTGGAGGATGGGAGGGCTGGGTTGGGGGAGGCTTCCTATGTGGCTCAGTGGCAAAGAATCCACCTGCAATATATGAGATACAGGTTCAATCCCTTGTTAGGGAACATCTCCTAGAGAAGGAAATGGCAACCCATTCCAGCATCCTTACCTGGGAAATCCCATGGACAGAGGAGCCTGGCCAGCTACGTGCCATAGGATCTCAAAAAAGAGTCAGACATGACAGAGTGACTAAACAATAACAACATATATTTTTTTATGTTATGTATTTTTAAAATTGAGGTATGGTTGATTTACAAAGTTGTGTTTGTTTCAGGTGTATGGCACAGTGATTCAGTTATATGTGTGTGTATATATATATATTTATGTGTGTGTGTTTGTATACACACACATATACTTTTTCGGATTCTTTTCCCTTATAGGTTATTGCAAAATACCAAGAATAATTCCTTGTGCTGCATAATAGGTCATTGTGGTCTGTTGCTTCCTTTTGACCTAGAGAGTGGGATGTGTGGGCTTCTAACTGGATTTTGATTAAGGAACACATTCTGTGGCCGTAGAAAAGGTTTTATTTCTGTAAAACCCAAACAATCAGCTTTGCTGTGTTAGTTTTCAGTGCTTTCAACTATGAGTAACAAGAAACCCGGATCAACAATGACTTGAACAAATAGGGGTTACTTAAAAAGAACTTTATATTTTGTATTGGGGTATAGCTGATTAGAGCTTCCTGTATGGCACTAGTGGTAAAGAACCTGCCTGCTGATACAGGTTACATGTAAGAGATGAAGGTTTGATCCCCGGTTCGTTAAGATCACTTGGAGGAGGGCATGGTAATCCACTCCAGTATTCTTGCCTGGAGAATCCCACAGAGAGAAGTCTGGCAGACTACAATGCATAGAGTCCCACAGAGCTGAACATAACTAAAGCAACTTAGCATGCATGCATGCATATAGCTGATTAACAATGCTGTCATAGTTTCAGGTGAATAATGAAGGGACTCAGCCATACATATATAGGTATCAGTTCTCTCCCAAACTCCATCTAAGCTGTCACATAACACTGAGCTGAGTTCCATGTCCTATACTGTAGGACCTGTTGATTATCCATCTTAAATATAGCTGTGTGTACATGTCAGTCCGTAATTCTCTAACTCTCCCTTCTCCCCATCCTTCCCCCCAGAAATCATAAGCTCCTTCTCAAACTCTGCGAGTCTGTTTCTGTTTTATAAGTTCATTTCTATCATTTCTTTTTAGATTCCACATATGAGGGATATTGCACGATATTTCTCCTTCTCTGTCTGACTTGTCTTACTCAGTATGACACTCTCTAGGTCCATCCATATTACTGCAAATGGCATTATTTCATTCTTTTTAATGACTAAGTAATATTCTATTGTATATTGTGTGCATCTTCTTTATCCATTCCTCTGTCAATGGACATTTAAGTTTCTTCCATGTCTTGGCTATTGTAAACAGTGTTATAATGAACATTCAGTTCAGTTCAATCACTCAGTTGTGTCTGACTTTTCGTGATGCCATGGACTGTAGCACACCAGACTTCTCTATCCTTCACCATCTCCAAGAGTTTGCTCAAACTCATGTCCATTGGCTCAGTGATGCCATCCAACCATCTCATCCTCTGTTGTCCCTTTCTCCTTCTGCCTTCTGTTTTTCCCAGCATCAGGGTCTTTTCCGATGAGTCGTCTCTTCATATCACGTGGCCAGAGAACACACTGGAGCTTCAGCTTCAGCATCAGTCCTTCCAATGAATATTCAGGGTTG
This sequence comes from Tragulus kanchil, assembly GCA_022376925.1. Lineage (NCBI taxonomy): Eukaryota > Metazoa > Chordata > Mammalia > Artiodactyla > Tragulidae > Tragulus > Tragulus kanchil. Next base: position 78,681,853 of record JAIOJX010000004.1, on the reverse strand, counting down.
ATTTCCTTTAGGATTGACTAGTTTGATCTCCTTTCTATCCAAGGGTCTCTCAAGAGTCTTCTCTAACACCCCAGTTTGAAGGTATCAATTCTTTGGCCCTCAGCCTTCTTTATGGTCTGACTCTCACATCATACATGACTACTGGAAAATGAACATTGGAGTGCATGTATCTTTTCAGATCATGTTTTTCTCTAGATATTTGCCCAGGAGTGGGATTGCAGGGTCATACTGTGGTTCTGTTTTTAGTTAAGGAACCTCCATACTGTTCTCCATAGTGGCTGTGCCAGTTTACATTCCACCAACGGTGTAGGAGAGTTCAAATAAAGGTCACTTTTAAACAGGTGGCCACTGCAGGCATTTCATTATTGTATAGTGTTACCACCATTCGCAGAAGGCCACCATCTAGGAAATTTTCTTGGCCTTTCCTCATGCTGGTAAGATGGCTACTGCAGCTTTAGACATCATATCTGTGTTCCATGCAGAGAGGAGAGTGTGAGGGGAGGGAAGGAACAGCTCTAGTCATATCAACCCAATTAGCAGGAACTCAGAAACCTTCCCAAAGCCTTCAAAGACTTCCAGTTATAGCCATCAACCAGAACTATGCTGTATGGCCATCTCTAGTCAGAAGGAGATTAGAAAGTTAATATTTATGTTCTGGTTTCTATAATACAGGCAGAAAGGATTAAGTGAGTTGGAAAAGGCTATGAACTAGACTATCAAAAATTTGGCCACATTTGGTCTATATTAATATATTATTTTAAGAAATTTAAGTTAATACATTAAGGTTTCTGTAGGACAAAATGATAGAAAAGAATTAAGACCTTTGTTCCAACTGCAGAGTAAACCTTGAAAAGAGTAAAGTAGAAGAGGAAATAAGCAAGAATTAATCTGCAAGTGCCTTTAAATCAGGTCTTACAAAATTTTGGCAAACCAGTCATACTCTTAAGTTTCTTTAATCTATAATATAGATAATAAGAACATTTCTGCTAGTTTTCACAGATATAACAAAAAGTTCTGGTTAATTTTGTGTCTCTCTGTGTGTGTGTATATATATGTGTGTGTAACATTAATAGTCTATACTTTTTTTTTTTTAAGATTTATTTATTTATTTGGGGGGGGGGTCGGGTTTGGGAGGGAGGGAAGCGGGCGGGCCACTTCTATTGGTCTTTCATTTCTCTATTTTCGTCCGTCTTTGTTCTTTGGCTCCTGTGGGTGTCCCATCGCAGTGGCGTCCATTGTCGCAGAGCACCGGCTCTGGGCGCATGCGCTCCAGAGCTCTGGCTCGGTAATTGGACACATCAGTCCAGCCGCTCCGCGGCACGTGGGATCTTCCCAGACCAGGGATCGAACCGGCGCCCCTTGCACTGCAAGGCGGTGTCCTTACCCACTTGGCCACAAGGGGAAGCCCTATACTTTTTTAAAGTAAAAAGAAAATTTATATTATTGGTGAGGGGATAAAAGTAATCAACCGAAATAATCATTACTGATTCTTGGTCATCAAGCCATGATTTATGCCATGTCTGTAAGATGAACAAAATAATAATTGATAGTTGTTTTAAATACTTTAATCATACTGATCCCTGAAACAATTGATGTCAAAAAGACTGGCTTTAATCAACTCAATCAGTATCCATGATACTATGAGCCCTCTGCTAAAGAGGTGCTGAGAATCTAGGGAGTGAGAAAACTGGCAGAGGAAAAGAAAATAAGAGAGGGCTAGGTAAATGTACTGTAACTCAGGAACCAGGAAACAGAGTTGTTTGGAAAGATGTGTAAGAAGCTGATGAAAGGTGATGATAGGAAAGTAAACTAACTTTTGCTTAGAGATTTGAAAGATGATGCCATTCTTAGAAATATATACATGGGAATAACAGAAAGAGGATAGAGAAGTCTGTGTTTGAGTTATTTAGAGTGACTTTGCTTTATTAGAATGATAGGAAAGGAAACTTGAAAATGGAAATCTGGATTATAGAGGAGCTTGAATGAGAAAATGAGGAAACTAACATGGGATAGTGAGCCTTTGGATTCTGAAGAGAAAGCCTTTGTTTAAGGGAGAATCTGCAGTTGTTGTGGGGAAAATATACTATGACATTCTGAGATGAAAACTGTGCCATAAGAGAAATATGGGCTTTATAGACTGAATTGTGTCTTCTTCAGATGGATATATTGAAGTCCTAACTTCAGTACCTAAATATATATTTGGAGATGGGGCCTTTAAGCAGGTGACTAAGGTAAAGTGAGATCATATGGATGGGTAAGTTTTGCTGTGTTAGTCACTCAGTCGTGTCTGACTCTGCGACCCCACGCGTGGAGTCCTCTGTCCATGGAATTCTCCAGGTAAGAATACTAGAGTGAGTTGACAGTTCCTTCTCCAGGGAAGCTTCCCAACCCAGGGATGGAACCCAGGTCTCCTACATTGAAGGCAGATTGTTTACCATCTGAGCAGCCAATGAAGCCATTGTATGGATGGGTCCTAATCCAGTTTGACTGATGCCCCAATAAAAAGATTAAATTGGGACATAGGCACAGAAAGACCGTGTGATGATAAAGAAAGAAGGTGGTCATCTATACGTCAAGGAGAGAGGTCAGCAGATGAAACCAATCCTGCCCACAACTTGATCTTGGATTTCCAGCCTCTAGAACTATGAGAAGATAAATTTCTGTTATTTTAGGCCCCCCAGTCTGTGGTATTTGTTATGGCAGTCCTAGCAAACTAACACAATGAGTAAACATTATTTTTGTTAAGAAATGTAATGAGATAAATCCTTTCCTTGGACATGGACATAGAAAGTAGGCAGTTTCTGGAAACACTGTATAGGGTATAGCATCTTGAAATTTGCAATGAATGCAATGGGGTATGGAGGTGAAAAGTCAGTCATGACTGAACTAAAGACTGGAAAATAGAAAGTCTAGAAGGGCAGTGTATTGATGGAAGAGAAGGATGGATATGATTCTAACCATGTTCTCATTGAGGAGGGGCTGGGTCCTCAGAGTAGAGACCTCCATCAGAAAGTCAAAAAAGTGTATCAGACATGAAGACACTGATGAGATGGCCAAGGAGGCCAATGCTGAGTATAAACAGAGAAGCACCACAGCTTGAAGAACCATTCAGTGAATTGTGCAGCTTGTTTTAAGTCATTAAAATCACATGATTAAGTTGGTCAATGTAGTTTATATATGTACTTTCAGTAACAGGCAAATTTATTTTATCTTAAAACCAAATAAGCAGGCTAAGAGATCTTTATCTTCCTGATGTCCAATGCTTACCATTTCTTTAGAAAAGGAAAAAAAAATGCTTTTGCATTTGACCTTTTTATTATTTTGGCTTTACCTTTTTGCACAGAGGTAAGATGAAAAAGGCAAAAAGATAGAATAATGAATTGAATCCCTACAAGTATCAATATCTGAATCAACCCTGAGTATTCATTGGTAAAGCTGATGCTGAAGCTCCAATACTATGGCCACCCAGGTCTCCTACATTGAAGGCAGATTGTTTACCATCTGAGCAGCCAATGAAGCCATTGTATGGATGGGTCCTAATCCAGTTTGACTGATGCCCCAATAAAAAGATTAAATTGGGACATAGGCACAGAAAGACCGTGTGATGATAAAGAAAGAAGGTGGTCATCTATACGTCAAGGAGAGAGGTCAGCAGATGAAACCAATCCTGCCCACAACTTGATCTTGGATTTCCAGCCTCTAGAACTATGAGAAGATAAATTTCTGTTATTTTAGGCCCCCCAGTCTGTGGTATTTGTTATGGCAGTCCTAGCAAACTAACACAATGAGTAAACATTATTTTTGTTAAGAAATGTAATGAGATAAATCCTTTCCTTGGACATGGACATAGAAAGTAGGCAGTTTCTGGAAACACTGTATAGGGTATAGCATCTTGAAATTTGCAATGAATGCAATGGGGTATGGAGGTGAAAAGTCAGTCATGACTGAACTAAAGACTGGAAAATAGAAAGTCTAGAAGGGCAGTGTATTGATGGAAGAGAAGGATGGATATGATTCTAACCATGTTCTCATTGAGGAGGGGCTGGGTCCTCAGAGTAGAGACCTCCATCAGAAAGTCAAAAATGTGTATCAGACATGAAGACACTGATGAGATGGCCAAGGAGGCCAATGCTGAGTATAAACAGAGAAGCACCACAGCTTGAAGAACCATTCAGTGAATTGTGCAGCTTGTTTTAAGTCATTAAAATCACATGATTAAGTTGGTCAATGTAGTTTATATATGTACTTTCAGTAACAGGCAAATTTATTTTATCTTAAAACCAAATAAGCAGGCTAAGAGATCTTTATCTTCCTGATGTCCAATGCTTACCATTTCTTTAGAAAAGGAAAAAAAAATGCTTTTGCATTTGACCTTTTTATTATTTTGGCTTTACCTTTTTGCACAGAGGTAAGATGAAAAAGGCAAAAAGATAGAATAATGAATTGAATCCCTACAAGTATCAATATCTGAATCAACCCTGAGTATTCATTGGTAAAGCTGATGCTGAAGCTCCAATACTATGGCCACCTGATGCGAAGTGACAACTCATTGGAAAAGACCCTGTTGCTGGGTGAAATAGAAGGCAGAAGGAGAAGGGGACAACCGAGGACAAGATGGTTGGTTGGCATCGCTGAGTCAGTGGACATGAGTTTGGGCAACCTCTAGAAGATGATGAAGGACAGGGAAGTCTGGTGTGCTGCAGTCCCTGGGATTGCAAAGAGTTGGACACAACTGAGCGACTGAATTGAACTGAACTGATGAATATCTGAGCTTAGATTCTTTCCCAGGAACAGATTTTCTTGTTGGCATTAGTTGGGAGTGAGAGAATCTCAAGACATTCTTCTCACCCCTCTACCCCCACAGCAAAGCATGTTCTGGGAGGAAGTGACATGAGTGCCACAAACAGCAGGTCACCTGGGGCCAGTTTCAGGACGGCATTCAAAGCATCCCCCCATAGTGAAAGGATCTCATTTTCCCTACCAAGGGAAAGTTGACTTCAATTACACATTTCACTTCTGTTCCAGATTTTGCTTAAATGCGACCCTCTGGGAAAATCAAGACATTTAGAATTAGTTTTCCAAATCAAGAGAGTACTCCCTGCTTTTAGCTCTCATTTCTGAAATGACCTGTTGATCCCCAAGAGTAATGTTTGGCTGATGTACTTGCATCAATTGTTTACATTGTTCATTAATTAATGTGATAAACATATTAAAAATAGGACTCCCAGTTTTCATCCTGAGGCTAACACATAATAGCAACAACCTTTAGCAAGCACCACAGCTTGAAGAACCATTCAGTGAATTGTGCAGCTTGTTTTAAGTCATTAAAATCACATGATTAAGTTGGTCAATGTAGTTTATCTATGTACTTTCAGTAACAGGCAAATTTATTTTATCTTAAAACCAAATAAGCAGGCTAAGAGATCTTTATCTTCCTGATGTCCAATGCTTACCATTTCTTTAGAAAAGGAAAAAAAAATGCTTTTGCATTTGACCTTTTTATTATTTTGGCTTTACCTTTTTGCACAGAGGTAAGATGAAAAAGGCAAAAAGATAGAATAATGAATTGAATCCCTACAAGTATCAATATCTGAATCAACCCTGAGTATTCATTGGTAAAGCTGATGCTGAAGCTCCAATACTATGGCCACCTGATGCGAAGTGACAACTCATTGGAAAAGACCCTGTTGCTGGGTGAAATAGAAGGCAGAAGGAGAAGGGGACAACCGAGGACAAGATGGTTGGTTGGCATCGCTGAGTCAGTGGACATGAGTTTGGGCAACCTCTAGAAGATGATGAAGGACAGGGAAGTCTGGTGTGCTGCAGTCCCTGGGATTGCAAAGAGTTGGACACAACTGAGCGACTGAATTGAACTGAACTGATGAATATCTGAGCTTAGATTCTTTCCCAGGAACAGATTTTCTTGTTGGCATTAGTTGGGAGTGAGAGAATCTCAAGACATTCTTCTCACCCCTCTACCCCCACAGCAAAGCATGTTCTGGGAGGAAGTGACATGAGTGCCACAAACAGCAGGTCACCTGGGGCCAGTTTCAGGACGGCATTCAAAGCATCCCCCCATAGTGAAAGGATCTCATTTTCCCTACCAAGGGAAAGTTGACTTCAATTACACATTTCACTTCTGTTCCAGATTTTGCTTAAATGCGACCCTCTGGGAAAATCAAGACATTTAGAATTAGTTTTCCAAATCAAGAGAGTACTCCCTGCTTTTAGCTCTCATTTCTGAAATGACCTGTTGATCCCCAAGAGTAATGTTTGGCTGATGTACTTGCATCAATTGTTTACATTGTTCATTAATTAATGTGATAAACATATTAAAAATAGGACTCCCAGTTTTCATCCTGAGGCTAACACATAATAGCAACAACCTTTAGCAAAGTACTATGTTATTTATTTATACAAGGATTTTGACTCATTTAATAGCACTGTGCAATTAGACTACTTTTTGACTTTGCAGTTATGCTTTGGCATTATGTTCCTACAAAGAAAAATATTTTTGTCATTGTTGTTTAGTATTGATCAGTTTCTCTTAATGTGTTCAGGACTATTATGGCTATAGGTAAATGTAAGTAGTAGCTTAATTAAAATGATCCAAATCTTCCAGATATGCATTTATTTCATAAATACTTTGAATATCCATCATGTTTTGGGCAATGCTTTAGGTGTTGGGGAGATGATGCTGCATGAGAACCTGCTGTTGCTTGTTTTATCATCTTTTGCATACTGGTACAATTCTTAGTTTAAGTTCAAATTGTTGGAGGAAGGACCAAAAGCAAAGAATGAAGGATGATAAGAGAATTTTTTAAACCATCTTATCTTGTCCTAGAGTGAATACAGATGTGCTCAATTTTATTCATTCAGTACCCAAAGTCTTATCATGGTTGTTAATCCAAATCATGAGCTTCAGGTATTACACTAAGCTTAGTAATAAAAGAATAACCTCTGTCTGGTATATTCTATGGTTGTAATATATTTAAGGATTTCTGTGAGTATTTAGAGGAAAGAAAAGCAAAAAAATTTTGGGTTTTTAAAACAAAATGTTTAATTTTCTGAGAAAGGACTTTCTTTCTGGGAGGAAGTGACATNAGTGCCACAAACNGCANGTCACCNGGGGCCAGTTTCAGGACGGCATTCAAAGCATCCCCCCATAGTGAAAGGATCTCATTTTCCCTACCAAGGGAAAGTTGACTTCAATTACACATTTCACTTCTGTTCCAGATTTTGCTTAAATGCGACCCTCTGGGAAAATCAAGACATTTAGAATTAGTTTTCCAAATCAAGAGAGTACTCCCTGCTTTTAGCTCTCATTTCTGAAATGACCTGTTGATCCCCAAGAGTAATGTTTGGCTGATGTACTTGCATCAATTGTTTACATTGTTCATTAATTAATGTGATAAACATATTAAAAATAGGACTCCCAGTTTTCATCCTGAGGCTAACACATAATAGCAACAACCTTTAGCAAAGTACTATGTTATTTATTTATACAAGGATTTTGACTCATTTAATAGCACTGTGCAATTAGACTACTTTTTGACTTTGCAGTTATGCTTTGGCATTATGTTCCTACAAAGAAAAATATTTTTGTCATTGTTGTTTAGTATTGATCAGTTTCTCTTAATGTGTTCAGGACTATTATGGCTATAGGTAAATGTAAGTAGTAGCTTAATTAAAATGATCCAAATCTTCCAGATATGCATTTATTTCATAAATACTTTGAATATCCATCATGTTTTGGGCAATGCTTTAGGTGTTGGGGAGATGATGCTGCATGAGAACCTGCTGTTGCTTGTTTTATCATCTTTTGCATACTGGTACAATTCTTAGTTTAAGTTCAAATTGTTGGAGGAAGGACCAAAAGCAAAGAATGAAGGATGATAAGAGAATTTTTTAAACCATCTTATCTTGTCCTAGAGTGAATACAGATGTGCTCAATTTTATTCATTCAGTACCCAAAGTCTTATCATGGTTGTTAATCCAAATCATGAGCTTCAGGTATTACACTAAGCTTAGTAATAAAAGAATAACCTCTGTCTGGTATATTCTATGGTTGTAATATATTTAAGGATTTCTGTGAGTATTTAGAGGAAAGAAAGCAACTTGATCAAACAATGTAATTTCTGAGAGACTTTTCTTTCTGAAACAAGCATAAAGATTAGATTTAACTTGGGTCTTACAAGATGGTGTATGTCAACACATTTCTCTAGGGGGTTTCCTAGCTAATACCTCCTTAAAAACATTTGCATGGAACTCTCATCTCTGCCCTGTTTGCCTTATCTTAGGCTCTAAATCAGCAATGGTGATTTTGCAGGTGATCAAATTAGATAAGAATCAGCTCAAGACTTTCTTGTCCAGTAGGTGTAGCCTCATGGAAAATCACTTATGAATCCAGCAAACACCATGATACAACAATTAGTTGTAGTCTAGAATCCTAGGGGAAGTCCCTTACTAACCTTTCTTCTTCACACTCCTGAACTTGCCAAATCAACCAAAATGGCTTTCTTTCCAAGGAAGACAGAGTCAGTGATTCAGTTACTGACAGCTATTTGTAGAAGACATGGCCTGGCCACAACCCAGGGCCTGAGATATCGACTGAACTGAGGAACTGACCCTCTGAATCCTTCTAGGCTACCAGTTGGCTCAGATGAAAGGCTCCAGCTTAAGCATTGCCAGAGAGTATTTGGCAAAGAGCCTGCCTGTTTTTTGCAAGTACAAGTATTCAATTGACTTGATTCCTCAAAGAGATATGTGAGGGTGAAATTAAGTTCATTGTTGACCTTTCATCGTTCTGGACTTCTACTGAGGTAATGGATGTGAATGTGATTTTTAAAAGTTGCAATACAAGTACAGGATACTTCCAGTGGTTATTTCAGTACCTGAAAGAAAAAAATGTAAAAATAAAGAGAGCCACAAATTTTACCAAGGTCCCAAATGAGTGTCCTCTGGCTCACTGTGTATTTCAGTCTTCTATAAAATGTGAGCTCATCTAAACTGTCGTTTATGAATTATGTGCTGAATTACTGTTCTTTGTTCTCCCAGGATGCACTTGGGGAACTTCCAGTATGTGCATGTGAGAAATCTATGCTATTTTTCAAACAATGCAGAACAAATACTAGTCAACAGCCTAGAGTTTAAATAAGGCATATAGAATGAATGCCTAAGTAACAGCTGCACTAATATAATATTTCTGTGTGCTAGCCCCATTCTAATGTGTTGATTCCTCACAATAACCTATTAGGTATGTACTATTATTATTCCCATTATACAGATATGGTAAATAAAGAATACAGAGATGAAGTGATCAGTTTCAAATCACACATGTACTAAATGGTAGAGTCAGAATTCAGCTCCTACTATTCCATCTCTGGAATCCATACAATTAACCATTATATCATATTATTGTAAATATTAGTGTTATGAAAATTGTGCTATTTCTAATAGGAGACATAATATTTTGTTATATATATTTCTTCATTGACTTCTCCTTTGGGTGAATCTAGGGTCATGTGTAACTTGACCAGCTTTTAGCTCGAGGAGACTTCTTTTTTGAAAATTTTAATTACATTGTTAAATGTTTTACTTTACCTTTATCTCATTTAGAATCTAGGGAAGTCCCTTACTAACCTTTCTTCTTCACACTCCTGAACTTGCCAAATCAACCAAAATGGCTTTCTTTCCAAGGAAGACAGAGTCAGTGATTCAGTTACTGACAGCTATTTGTAGAAGACATGGCCTGGCCACAACCCAGGGCCTGAGATATCGACTGAACTGAGGAACTGACCCTCTGAATCCTTCTAGGCTACCAGTTGGCTCAGATGAAAGGCTCCAGCTTAAGCATTGCCAGAGAGTATTTGGCAAAGAGCCTGCCTGTTTTTTGCAAGTACAAGTATTCAATTGACTTGATTCCTCAAAGAGATATGTGAGGGTGAAATTAAGTTCATTGTTGACCTTTCATCGTTCTGGACTTCTACTGAGGTAATGGATGTGAATGTGATTTTTAAAAGTTGCAATACAAGTACAGGATACTTCCAGTGGTTATTTCAGTACCTGAAAGAAAAAAATGTAAAAATAAAGAGAGCCACAAATTTTACCAAGGTCCCAAATGAGTGTCCTCTGGCTCACTGTGTATTTCAGTCTTCTATAAAATGTGAGCTCATCTAAACTGTCGTTTATGAATTATGTGCTGAATTACTGTTCTTTGTTCTCCCAGGATGCACTTGGGGAACTTCCAGTATGTGCATGTGAGAAATCTATGCTATTTTTCAAACAATGCAGAACAAATACTAGTCAACAGCCTAGAGTTTAAATAAGGCATATAGAATGAATGCCTAAGTAACAGCTGCACTAATATAATATTTCTGTGTGCTAGCCCCATTCTAATGTGTTGATTCCTCACAATAACCTATTAGGTATGTACTATTATTATTCCCATTATACAGATATGGTAAATAAAGAATACAGAGATGAAGTGATCAGTTTCAAATCACACATGTACTAAATGGTAGAGTCAGAATTCAGCTCCTACTATTCCATCTCTGGAATCCATACAATTAACCATTATATCATATTATTGTAAATATTAGTGTTATGAAAATTGTGCTATTTCTAATAGGAGACATAATATTTTGTTATATATATTTCTTCATTGACTTCTCCTTTGGGTGAATCTAGGGTCATGTGTAACTTGACCAGATTTTAGCTCCGAGGAGACTTCTGTGATGATTATGTATGAAATAATCTACATTTGTAGAACATGTGTACATTGTTAAATGTTTTACTTTACCTTTATCTCATTTGGCCCCTTCACTAGCCCTTGAATGTATGAGACACTATCCTTATTTATCAGATGAAGAAACAGATCAGAATGTGAAAGTTTGTTGTATTTCACGTCACAAGTATCAGCAATTCTCAGAAATCAAATTTACTAACTGTTGGTCTTCGGCACTCTTCCCAGTATATCAGACTGTTTGCTGATTTGAGTTTGGAAAAAGAAACTGAAAAGAAGTTCAAGAATCTCAATAAAATTGGAGAAGCACGTTTTAGAAATATTTGTAGCAATTTGAGAGCACTCCTCACTAAAGCGGAAGTTGAAAATGCATTCCATGAACAGCGAACTTGGTTAAGCAAACAGCTAGGTTCCGGCTTGGTGATCTTCAGTGTCTCATTTCTCAGCCTGCACTGTGTGAATATTTTGATGGGATGAGTCTCAAGTGCTCTGTTGCATTGTGCTACTGCTTTTTTAAGGCAGCTCATTTGCACTTGTTCATCATTCTCTTTCTTCACTCAATCCCAGAACCTGTGTTGCTAATTAGTGACCCAGGCAAGCCTCAAAGAGGACAAAGGCAGCTAAAATTGGCAGTGCTCTTGACATAGAATCACAATACAATTACCATTTTTCAGAAAGAGAAAGGCATTTTTAGCTGAAGGGCTCAGAGACTCTTCAGTTATATGGAAACTTGAGTTTCTGCTAAAGAATCACAACTCAGTTTTTTTTTTTTTTTTTTTTTTTAATTCTTTTGGTATTTCATTCACAGCCAGATTCTTGGAGTGTGTGTGTCTGAGAGAGAGAGGGAGAGAAATAAAGACAGAAATAGAGACAAAGACAGGGAGATAAGTTTTTCCCCTCTGAATCAACATGTAAGACATATAATTAATATTAATTAATTTAATACATATTTTCTTGAAGACTTACTGAGAATAAATAATACTACTAAATAAAGTGGAGATGTTTGGTGTCCAATTACCTTACCACAGGACCTGACACGTGATAGATGCTCCAGAAATATTAAATAGAAATGAGCTGTACTATGAACTTGGAATCTATTCAAGAAATTATGAAGTCATTAAATGTTTGAGAATTGGAAAGGAATTTAGAAACCATCTCATGCAGCTCTTTTATTTGAGAGGTGGAGCAATCAAGATTCAGACAGGTTCTATGAATTTTCCAAGAGCTCATCTATTTAGAAGGAGCAAGCTTTTTTCATCATAACATGTTTCAGAGATTATACATATGTCAGTGTCTACAATGCAGGGTATCACGTGAGGAGATCTCATGACTATTCTGTAACAATGCTACGTAATGGAAATATCATGCATACACATATTATTAAAAAAATTAATAAGTGTATTTAAAATTCTGAAACTTAATTATAAGAGTATATTTTAATTTAATATATCTAAAATATTTTAAGCTCAATATGCAATCAATATAAAAATTGTTCATGAGTTATCTTATATACTTTCAAACCATTTCAATTTGGACTAGCCCTGTTTCAAGTACTTAGTAGTTATGTCTGGCTTTGGGCTACATAGTTCCAGAATTGTCAGGGAAAACAATTAGTATAGTTTTAGACTCATCAGGGAAAATGGCTATGTATTTTTAAAGCTGTAGTACCTTTATTATTGCTTCTTGTTACAGTTTGATTCTGATATAAAACCACAATTATTAGAAAATTGAGTCAATAGTTACAATTTTAATGCCTCCGAAAAATGAAAAAATAAATAAGCCATCAAAAATGTTGAGTTATGTAGAGAAAAATGCATATGAGTCACTCCTGATGAGGGGAAGAATCTAGAGTCTGTTTGCAGGGTGGAGTGGATCAGAGGGAGAAAAAATGAATATACTGTACTGGCACATGTGGGGAACCTGGAGAGATGGTATTGATGGGTGCATATTTGGAGCTGAGGTGGAGGGGCAGACCTAGAGAACCGGCATGGGGACTCGGGGGGTGAAGGAGGAATGGGGGAGATATATAGCAAGAGTAACATGGAAACTTACATTACCATATGTAAAAGAGACAACCAATGTGAACATGCTATAAAACTAAGGGGACTTACACGGGGGCTATGCAAAACCTGGAAGGGTGGGAGGGGAGGGAGGTGGAGAGGAGGTTCAGGTGGGAGAGGTCAAGGGTATACCTGTGACTGATTCAGGTTTACATATAGCGGTAAATGACAAAACTCTGTAAAAGCAAAATAAAAATAAATTATTTTTAAAAATGCTGGCTCAGATAGGCTCATACTTCTACCAAAACTTCAAGGAAGATACAGATTCTGCCTTATACAACTTGTCTCATTTTATAAGTAACTGTTCACAAGTATACAATCAGTTCTATTTGCAGCACTAATAGAATCTCAAATTGTTAACCAGCTTTTTAGAAATGTGTTCAGACAGTAATCTTGTTCCAGTAATATGGAGCAATATCCAAATTCATTTCCTTATGGAAATGGAGAGTTGGTTCTATTTTGATGAATGTCAGGGAGCTGCTGTTTAATAATCAGCGACCTCTGTCCTACCTTGGAGTAGGAATACTCCAGTATTCTTGCCTGGAGAATACCATGGACTGAGGGGCCTGGTGGGCTTTGGTGCATGGGATTGCAAAGAGCTGGACATGACTAAGTGGCTAACACTCTGTCCTCCCTGCCGTCTACTTAATATTAAACAGATAAAAAATGAAGGTAGGAAGAAGCTTCCTATTCTTGGAATCAGAGTTCAGCAAAATTTTTTGGAAATGGCTATGTATTTTTAAAGCTGTAGTACCTTTATTATTGCTTCTTGTTACAGTTTGATTCTGATATAAAACCACAATTATTAGAAAATTGAGTCAATAGTTACAATTTTAATGCCTCCGAAAAATGAAAAAATAAATAAGCCATCAAAAATGTTGAGTTATGTAGAGAAAAATGCATATGAGTCACTCCTGATGAGGGGAAGAATCTAGAGTCTGTTTGCAGGGTGGAGTGGATCAGAGGGAGAAAAAATGAATATACTGTACTGGCACATGTGGGGAACCTGGAGAGATGGTATTGATGGGTGCATATTTGGAGCTGAGGTGGAGGGGCAGACCTAGAGAACCGGCATGGGGACTCGGGGGGTGAAGGAGGAATGGGGGAGATATATAGCAAGAGTAACATGGAAACTTACATTACCATATGTAAAAGAGACAACCAATGTGAACATGCTATAAAACTAAGGGGACTTACACGGGGGCTATGCAAAACCTGGAAGGGTGGGAGGGGAGGGAGGTGGAGAGGAGGTTCAGGTGGGAGAGGTCAAGGGTATACCTGTGACTGATTCAGGTTTACATATAGCGGTAAATGACAAAACTCTGTAAAAGCAAAATAAAAATAAATTATTTTTAAAAATGCTGGCTCAGATAGGCTCATACTTCTACCAAAACTTCAAGGAAGATACAGATTCTGCCTTATACAACTTGTCTCATTTTATAAGTAACTGTTCACAAGTATACAATCAGTTCTATTTGCAGCACTAATAGAATCTCAAATTGTTAACCAGCTTTTTAGAAATGTGTTCAGACAGTAATCTTGTTCCAGTAATATGGAGCAATATCCAAATTCATTTCCTTATGGAAATGGAGAGTTGGTTCTATTTTGATGAATGTCAGGGAGCTGCTGTTTAATAATCAGCGACCTCTGTCCTACCTTGGAGTAGGAATACTCCAGTATTCTTGCCTGGAGAATACCATGGACTGAGGGGCCTGGTGGGCTTTGGTGCATGGGATTGCAAAGAGCTGGACATGACTAAGTGGCTAACACTCTGTCCTCCCTGCCGTCTACTTAATATTAAACAGATAAAAAATGAAGGTAGGAAGAAGCTTCCTATTCTTGGAATCAGAGTTCAGCAATTATTTTTAGAGATTTATAGACCAAAAATAGAGGATTTTTTTTCTTGCTATTTTCCACGTTCCTTTTTCTAACAAGAAGTTCTCCAGAAGCAGAGAGCTTACTGCATTGTTCAATGTTCAGATCCACAAAAGCTAATGGGACTGTGGATTTGAGTATCATCTTGACCTTTTCTTGGATCTTTATTCAGAGCTTAGGTGAAGATGTTGGTGGGATTTTCCTCTTTTAAGTTCTTCATCTCTTGAAGTAAAACTCGGGCTGGCATGAGAAAGAAAGGGAAGGGCAAGGGACTAAACAAAAAATAAATTAGGTCACATTTCTAGAGACTTCTGAATTTGGTACAGTACAATCCCTGTGATCACTTCATATCCAGCTTTTGAAAGGACTGTTAATGGTTCGTTTTCTTCTCTGGTCCAAAGAGTAAGTTGGGAGACTTCTACAGCCTTGCCTCAAAAACTGATTCTGATTCTGTATATAGTATCACATTAATGATCATTTTCTTTATCAGTTGTCTTATGGCAGTTGCGGCCTTCTAAGTTGTTTTCTTTAAATTTTTAGTCCTTTTACTGCTCCTATTTATAAGCATAAATTCTTCATAATATCAGTACAGTGAGGAAGCTAGATAGGTGTTTAAGTTAGAATGTTTACAACTATAACAGGAAACAAACTCAACTGACTTTGACCCTACGCACTCCCAGTTGGGGAGGCTAGTCTCAAATTGTTAACCAGCTTTTTAGAAATGTGTTCAGACAGTAATCTTGTTCCAGTAATATGGAGCAATATCCAAATTCATTTCCTTATGGAAATGGAGAGTTGGTTCTATTTTGATGAATGTCAGGGAGCTGCTGTTTAATAATCAGCGACCTCTGTCCTACCTTGGAGTAGGAATACTCCAGTATTCTTGCCTGGAGAATACCATGGACTGAGGGGCCTGGTGGGCTTTGGTGCATGGGATTGCAAAGAGCTGGACATGACTAAGTGGCTAACACTCTGTCCTCCCTGCCGTCTACTTAATATTAAACAGATAAAAAATGAAGGTAGGAAGAAGCTTCCTATTCTTGGAATCAGAGTTCAGCAATTATTTTTAGAGATTTATAGACCAAAAATAGAGGATTTTTTTTCTTGCTATTTTCCACGTTCCTTTTTCTAACAAGAAGTTCTCCAGAAGCAGAGAGCTTACTGCATTGTTCAATGTTCAGATCCACAAAAGCTAATGGGACTGTGGATTTGAGTATCATCTTGACCTTTTCTTGGATCTTTATTCAGAGCTTAGGTGAAGATGTTGGTGGGATTTTCCTCTTTTAAGTTCTTCATCTCTTGAAGTAAAACTCGGGCTGGCATGAGAAAGAAAGGGAAGGGCAAGGGACTAAACAAAAAATAAATTAGGTCACATTTCTAGAGACTTCTGAATTTGGTACAGTACAATCCCTGTGATCACTTCATATCCAGCTTTTGAAAGGACTGTTAATGGTTCGTTTTCTTCTCTGGTCCAAAGAGTAAGTTGGGAGACTTCTACAGCCTTGCCTCAAAAACTGATTCTGATTCTGTATATAGTATCACATTAATGATCATTTTCTTTATCAGTTGTCTTATGGCAGTTGCGGCCTTCTAAGTTGTTTTCTTTAAATTTTTAGTCCTTTTACTGCTCCTATTTATAAGCATAAATTCTTCATAATATCAGTACAGTGAGGAAGCTAGATAGGTGTTTAAGTTAGAATGTTTACAACTATAACAGGAAACAAACTCAACTGACTTTGACCCTACGCACTCCCAGTTGGGGAGGCTAGGAACAGCTCAGGTCAGTCAGTAACTCTGACATAATCAAAGGCCTGAGAATCTTTTCAATCTTTATTTTTTGCCTTCCTCAAGGGTTGGTGGTTTTTCTGACTTCTTCCTCCGTGATCTTATGATGTCTGTCACAAGTCTCCTATCAAAGGCAGATATCCATGACCAGTGAAAAAAAAAAGAAAGAAAGAAAGAAAAGATCTTCTTTTCCTTATACTTTTTTTTTAAGAGACAGAAATCTTCTTCCCAGACTCCTTTAACTTTTCTTCAACGTATCGTAGGTCAGAATTGCATCCCATGCCAGTGTCTTAATCACTATTGCAGCAAAGGTATCTTTATGATTAGCTGAGACAATGAGGTTTCTTTCATGGGAGCTGGGGCTGAGGCCCAGCTTCCCATAGGAACATGGTTACAAACATGTGCAGATATTTGATTTATACTAAGGGTCTAGTTAGATGATGCAATGGCTCTTGGCTCTTGGAGAGAGTCACCTGCAAATTGATCATAAATTGTGGGATAAAAATAATAAGTGCTGTCTGGAAGCATGTACATCCAAGATACTGTAGAGACACATGAGGGGCATTTTCCAGGCCAATCAGAGCAAGGGGGAAAGGAAAGAGTGGTCTTCTAGAGAAAGTGTCATTTGACGTAAGACATATAATACAAGAGGAAATAATCAAGGGAAAGGTCATGGGAAGGAAAAAGTGGATCAAAAGGAGAGAACACCATGTGCAAATAAGTGGAGATAAGAGAGAATGCAATGGGTTTGGGGAGATGCATAAAAGTCAGTCTTTTTTAAGAAAGAGAACACGAAGTGGGCATTAATCAGAAATAGGCTAGAGAAGTTTACTAAACTAAATAATAAAAGGTCTAATAAGTCAAATAGACACTTCATCCTCCTGCAGTGGGGAGCCAATGAAACATTTTAAGATCAAATGACATAATCATATACTAACTTTTAAAAAAAACTGGTTGCTGTGGGGAATTGGTTTGCAAATGGCTAAGGCTGGAGATACGTAGAACAAGTGAGAATCCATTGCAGTCATTCTGTGGGGACTTGGATGGGGATGGGGATGGGGCTGCAGAGAGGTGGATAGATTTACTTGGTACCCAAAAATCCTAAGTAGGAGTTTTTGATGAAACAGAGCTTAGTTCATAGGAGGTGAGAAGGGTAGAGATCCATAATCACTTAGACTCTGGATTGGGCAACTAGGAAAATGGAGAAAACATTTATTGAGTTAAGGTTTATAAAGGCAAAGCAGATTTGGAGGGGAAGAGGGTTGATTTAAATTATACCTGATTCATTTGAGGGACTTATTCTTTTTGAAATTCAAGATAAATATTCCTGTCTTAAAATTCTTTTAGATGCTAAAGGATATATTAACTAGTCAGTGATGCAGGAGAGTCCTAGAGTACTATAATTTGTTGCAGAAGGTGATATGCCAAAGAGAGGCATACCATTAAGAGAAGGAAGTGCTTCCTTATGAGAGATGAAAGAGTAGGAGAATTTGAAATGCCTTACAAAAGATAAAAGATTTAGTTGAATCTTGCCTGTGAAAATTAGACAAGTGGGAATTGGAAAGGGCTTGGAGCACTGTATTCTACATAAGACAGATTTAAGGAATGGTATTGGCTGGATTTCTAGGGCAAGTTGAATAGATATAACAACATATAAAGCTTGTAGATTGATTGAATTAGTCAGAACTCTTGGGATCCTAAAAGAAAATGATTATACATATTAACTATGTTGGTCTTTTATTGCAAGATTTGTTAGTTAACTGTCAATACAGCAATGCTACATAGCAAATGCTACATAGCAACAACACACAAAATACCAGTGTGTGCATGCTAAGTTGCTTCAGCTGTGTCTCTTTGCAACTCCATGGACTATAGCCCACCTTCTGTTCATGGAATTCTCTAGGCAAGAATACTGGAGTCTGTGTCCTCCTCCTTACCAACCCAGGGATTGAACCTATGTCTCTTCTGTCTCCTGCACTGAGCAGTGGGGAGCCAATGAAACATTTTAAGATCAAATGACATAATCATATACTAACTTTTAAAAAAAACTGGTTGCTGTGGGGAATTGGTTTGCAAATGGCTAAGGCTGGAGATACGTAGAACAAGTGAGAATCCATTGCAGTCATTCTGTGGGGACTTGGATGGGGATGGGGATGGGGCTGCAGAGAGGTGGATAGATTTACTTGGTACCCAAAAATCCTAAGTAGGAGTTTTGATGAAACAGAGCTTAGTTCATAGGAGGTGAGAAGGGTAGAGATCCATAATCACTTAGACTCTGGATTGGGCAACTAGGAAAATGGAGAAAACATTTATTGAGTTAAGGTTTATAAAGGCAAAGCAGATTTGGAGGGGAAGAGGGTTGATTTAAATTATACCTGATTCATTTGAGGGACTTATTCTTTTTGAAATTCAAGATAAATATTCCTGTCTTAAAATTCTTTTAGATGCTAAAGGATATATTAACTAGTCAGTGATGCAGGAGAGTCCTAGAGTACTATAATTTGTTGCAGAAGGTGATATGCCAAAGAGAGGCATACCATTAAGAGAAGGAAGTGCTTCCTTATGAGAGATGAAAGAGTAGGAGAATTTGAAATGCCTTACAAAAGATAAAAGATTTAGTTGAATCTTGCCTGTGAAAATTAGACAAGTGGGAATTGGAAAGGGCTTGGAGCACTGTATTCTACATAAGACAGATTTAAGGAATGGTATTGGCTGGATTTCTAGGGCAAGTTGAATAGATATAACAACATATAAAGCTTGTAGATTGATTGAATTAGTCAGAACTCTTGGGATCCTAAAAGAAAATGATTATACATATTAACTATGTTGGTCTTTTATTGCAAGATTTGTTAGTTAACTGTCAATACAGCAATGCTACATAGCAAATGCTACATAGCAACAACACACAAAATACCAGTGTGTGCATGCTAAGTTGCTTCAGCTGTGTCTCTTTGCAACTCCATGGACTATAGCCCACCTTCTGTTCATGGAATTCTCTAGGCAAGAATACTGGAGTCTGTGTCCTCCTCCAGGAGATCTTACCAACCCAGGGATTGAACCTATGTCTCTTCTGTCTCCTGCACTGAGCAGTAGGTTCTTTAGCACTAGTGCCAACTGGTAAACTGACAACAGGCATTTTTTTTTTGGCTCATAGATGCTTCAGGTGGCACATTGCCTTCTTGTTTGTTCTTGTGTTTTTTCTTCTTCTTGGACCAGTCAGCTGTTAGGACCCGTTCTTGTCATGGCATAGTTAACAATTCCCAGAGTGACAAGAGGAATCACTTTGTAGATTGTAGGGTCTCAGCTTGGAAGAGGTGGCTGTCATTTGAGCCCACATTCTGTTCGTCCATCTACATAATATGGCCAAGCTCAATATCATTCAAAGGGTAGACCGGAGAGGAATGCAGTGAATGTTTGATAAATAACCACCTAATTCATGATAATGTGGTTAAGAAAAACCTGAGATATCCTGGAATTGGAGCCATCAGCCACAAAACTGATGGAACACCAGGTTTCTCAACTGTGGAGCACCCAATGAGCTTCGTAAAACTTAGGAAAACAAACGATGCTTCTTTTTTGCCCTATGCATCTGCTTTCCAAAGAAATGCCATGGACTCATAAATTGCTCATTGAGCTGATTAATTGTGGGTCAGAATTCGAACCAGTGGTGCCATGACTATCCTTGGGCGTGATGTGTTCTCTTTGGTCTCATGCAACAGTATCAAGTCCTTTTTCTAGGACTAGTTAGAGGTCGATATTACCTCCCTCACCAGCACTATTTAAGGAAAATGGTATTGGCTGGATTTCTAGGGCAAGTTGAATAGATATAACAACATATAAAGCTTGTAGATTGATTGAATTAGTCAGAACTCTTGGGATCCTAAAAGAAAATGATTATACATATTAACTATGTTGGTCTTTTATTGCAAGATTTGTTAGTTAACTGTCAATACAGCAATGCTACATAGCAAATGCTACATAGCAACAACACACAAAATACCAGTGTGTGCATGCTAAGTTGCTTCAGCTGTGTCTCTTTGCAACTCCATGGACTATAGCCCACCTTCTGTTCATGGAATTCTCTAGGCAAGAATACTGGAGTCTGTGTCCTCCTCCAGGAGATCTTACCAACCCAGGGATTGAACCTATGTCTCTTCTGTCTCCTGCACTGAGCAGTAGGTTCTTTAGCACTAGTGCCAACTGGTAAACTGACAACAGGCATTTTTTTTTTGGCTCATAGATGCTTCAGGTGGCACATTGCCTTCTTGTTTGTTCTTGTGTTTTTTCTTCTTCTTGGACCAGTCAGCTGTTAGGACCCGTTCTTGTCATGGCATAGTTAACAATTCCCAGAGTGACAAGAGGAATCACTTTGTAGATTGTAGGGTCTCAGCTTGGAAGAGGTGGCTGTCATTTGAGCCCACATTCTGTTCGTCCATCTACATAATATGGCCAAGCTCAATATCATTCAAAGGGTAGACCGGAGAGGAATGCAGTGAATGTTTGATAAATAACCACCTAATTCATGATAATGTGGTTAAGAAAAACCTGAGATATCCTGGAATTGGAGCCATCAGCCACAAAACTGATGGAACACCAGGTTTCTCAACTGTGGAGCACCCAATGAGCTTCGTAAAACTTAGGAAAACAAACGATGCTTCTTTTTTGCCCTATGCATCTGCTTTCCAAAGAAATGCCATGGACTCATAAATTGCTCATTGAGCTGATTAATTGTGGGTCAGAATTCGAACCAGTGGTGCCATGACTATCCTTGGGCGTGATGTGTTCTCTTTGGTCTCATGCAACAGTATCAAGTCCTTTTTCTAGGACTAGTTAGAGGTCGATATTACCTCCCTCACCAGCACTAATGAGTGAGTGATAAGAACTAAAGAAATAAAGAATGATTGTATTATTTTCCTTAACATGTATTTTTTGGACTTCTTCCAAAAAAAACAGCACATTTATGAAAGCCAAGCTAAGGCATTGTGCTGGTTATTGGACCAATAATGTGTCTTAATTATCTGTGAGAAAAAAATACACTGCCCATGGGAGTGGCATAATTTTCTCACCACTGTAGAGCTACACTGTATACCTGAGGCTTGAAAACATCCTCAAACTGTTATCTCCAAATCTCTACCGAACTGTTTCATAAACAGGAGATGTAACCATTTCTTAAGTTCCTCAGTTGAAGACAACTGCAGCTAGATTAATTGATCTATAAATCCTCAAACACAAAGAGTCTCATGATCCTTGAGTAGAACCTATAGAGTGTGTGTGTGTGTGTGTGTGTGTGTGTGTGTGTGCTGTTTTAGAAGATCTTTTAATATGATTACTGGTGGTATGCTCATTTTGGAGAAGGAAATGGCAACCCACTCCAGTATTCTTTCCTGAAGAATTCTACAGACAGAGGAGCCTGGCAGGCTACAGTCCATAGGGTCTCACAGAGTTAGATAGGACTAAAGCAACTTGGTATGATGTGGTCATATAATACGTCAGGAGAGCTCACTTCCTGCTTCTTTATCCTTCCCAAATTCCACTCAACACTTTTCTTGCTTCATTCTGTGACTTCTATGCCACTAGTAATGACTCAAGAAGGCTGCAAACAATGTGGTTTTAAGAAAAACCTGAGATATCCTGGAATTGGAGCCATCAGCCACAAAACTGATGGAACACCAGGTTTCTCAACTGTGGAGCACCCAATGAGCTTCGAAACTTAGGAAAACAAACGATGCTTCTTTTTTGCCCTATGCATCTGCTTTCCAAAGAAATGCCATGGACTCATAAATTGCTCATTGAGCTGATTAATTGTGGGTCAGAATTCGAACCAGTGGTGCCATGACTATCCTTGGGCGTGATGTGTTCTCTTTGGTCTCATGCAACAGTATCAAGTCCTTTTTCTAGGACTAGTTAGAGGTCGATATTACCTCCCTCACCAGCACTAATGAGTGAGTGATAAGAACTAAAGAAATAAAGAATGATTGTATTATTTTCCTTAACATGTATTTTTTGGACTTCTTCCAAAAAAAACAGCACATTTATGAAAGCCAAGCTAAGGCATTGTGCTGGTTATTGGACCAATAATGTGTCTTAATTATCTGTGAGAAAAAAATACACTGCCCATGGGAGTGGCATAATTTTCTCACCACTGTAGAGCTACACTGTATACCTGAGGCTTGAAAACATCCTCAAACTGTTATCTCCAAATCTCTACCGAACTGTTTCATAAACAGGAGATGTAACCATTTCTTAAGTTCCTCAGTTGAAGACAACTGCAGCTAGATTAATTGATCTATAAATCCTCAAACACAAAGAGTCTCATGATCCTTGAGTAGAACCTATAGAGTGTGTGTGTGTGTGTGTGTGTGTGTGTGTGTGTGCTGTTTTAGAAGATCTTTTAATATGATTACTGGTGGTATGCTCATTTTGGAGAAGGAAATGGCAACCCACTCCAGTATTCTTTCCTGAAGAATTCTACAGACAGAGGAGCCTGGCAGGCTACAGTCCATAGGGTCTCACAGAGTTAGATAGGACTAAAGCAACTTGGTATGATGTGGTCATATAATACGTCAGGAGAGCTCACTTCCTGCTTCTTTATCCTTCCCAAATTCCACTCAACACTTTTCTTGCTTCATTCTGTGACTTCTATGCCACTAGTAATGACCAGTGACTCAAGAAGGCTGCAAACAATGAAAAAAGATTTCTTTTCCAGGCATGGTTCTGCCTTGAGGTTTCTTTTCCTATCACCAAGATGAAAATGTGTGACTGATCCTCTTCTCTCCATCCCATGGACATTTCACAGCAAAGCCCTGACTTCTGTTTTATTTATTTATTTATTTATTTATTTATTTATTTTTGTACATGTATGTTCCCAGATCAATCAGATGCATATCCCTTGACCCTCCCCCCACCCAGGATCCCCCCCGCCATCCCTCCAGACCATTGCTCCAAGTGGTTGTAGGTACTCCTATTCCCCTAGCACAATGACAATAGCTATCTTTTCTACACATGACAGTATAGGTTCCCATGTTACTCCCTCCCATTGTTCGGTCTCCACAATGTCTTTATGTCTATTCTCTGTTTTTTCATGAGTTCACTGTGTGTGTTATCATGATCATCTTACTAGATCCCATATATATGAGTTAGTATACTATACTTGTCTTTCTCTTTTTGACTTACTTCACTTTTTATGATAGGTTCTAAAGCCAGCCACCTCATTAGGACTGAGTCTTCTGCATTTCTTTTAACAGCTGAGTAGTATTCCATTGTATATATGTACCAGAGCTTCTGGATCCATTCATTTGTCGATGGACATCTAGGTTGCTTCCATGTTCTGGCTATTGTATAGAGAGCTGCAATGAACATTGGGGTACAGGTGCCTCTTTCAGTTTTGATTTCATCAGGATATAGGCCTAATAGTGGGATTGCTGGGTCATAGGGTGCTTCTATTTTAGTTTTTTAAGGAATCTCCATATTGTCTTCCATAGAGGTTGTATTAATTTACATTCCCACCAGCAATGCAAGAGGGTTCCCTTTTCTCCACACCCTCTCCAGCATTTGTTGTCTGTCGATTTGTTGATGATGGCCATTCTGACAGGTGTGAGGTGGTATCTCATTGTGGTTTTAATTTGCATTTCTCTGATAATAAGCGAGGTTGAGCATCGTTTCATGTATTTTTGGTCCATTTGTATGTCCTCTTTGGAGAGGCGTCTCTTTAGATCTTTTTCCCATTTTTTGATTGGGCTGCTCATTTTCCCTGTGCTGAGTTGTCTGAGTTGCTTGTAGATTTTGGAGATTAATTCTTTGTCTGTTGTTTCATTTGCTATGATTTTCTCCCACTCTGTGGGGTGTCTGTTGAACTTTTTTGTAATTTCTTTTGCTGTACAAAAGCTTTTAAGTTTCATGAGGTCCCACATGTTCATTTTTCTTTTCAGTTCTGCTATTTTAGTTGGTGGATCAGAGAAGATCTTGCTTTGATTGATGTCCTTGAGGGTTTTGCCTATATTCTCCTCTAAGAGTTTGATGGTTTCTGGTCTTACATTGAGGTCTTTAATCCATTTTGAGTTGATCTTAGTGTATGGCGTCAGGGAATGTTCCAATTTCATTTTTTTGCATGTAGCTGTCCAATTCTCCCAGCACCACTTGTTGAAGAGGCTATCTTTTCTACACATGACAGTATAGGTTCCCATGTTACTCCCTCCCATTGTTCGGTCTCCACAATGTCTTTATGTCTATTCTCTGTTTTTTCATGAGTTCACTGTGTGTGTTATCATGATCATCTTACTAGATCCCATATATATGAGTTAGTATACTATACTTGTCTTTCTCTTTTTGACTTACTTCACTTTTTATGATAGGTTCTAAAGCCAGCCACCTCATTAGGACTGAGTCTTCTGCATTTCTTTTAACAGCTGAGTAGTATTCCATTGTATATATGTACCAGAGCTTCTGGATCCATTCATTTGTCGATGGACATCTAGGTTGCTTCCATGTTCTGGCTATTGTATAGAGAGCTGCAATGAACATTGGGGTACAGGTGCCTCTTTCAGTTTTGATTTCATCAGGATATAGGCCTAATAGTGGGATTGCTGGGTCATAGGGTGCTTCTATTTTTAGTTTTTTAAGGAATCTCCATATTGTCTTCCATAGAGGTTGTACTAATTTACATTCCGACCAGCAATGCAGGAGGGTTCCCTTTTCTCCACACCCTCTCCAGCATTTGTTGTCTGTCGATTTGTTGATGATGGCCATTCTGACAGGTGTGAGGTGGTATCTCATTGTGGTTTTAATTTGCATTTCTCTGATAATAAGCGAGGTTGAGCATCGTTTCATGTATTTTTGGACCATTTGTATGTCCTCTTTGGAGAGGCGTCTCTTTAGATCTTTTTCCCATTTTTTGATTGGGCTGCTCATTTTCCCTGTGCTGAGTTGTCTGAGTTGCTTGTAGATTTTGGAGATTAATTCTTTGTCTGTTGTTTCATTTGCTATGATTTTCTCCCACTCTGTGGGGTGTCTGTTGAACTTTTTTGTAATTTCTTTTGCTGTACAAAAGCTTTTAAGTTTCATGAGGTCCCACATGTTCATTTTTCTTTTCAGTTCTGCTATTTTAGTTGGTGGATCAGAGAAGATCTTGCTTTGATTGATGTCCTTGAGGGTTTTGCCTATATTCTCCTCTAAGAGTTTGATGGTTTCTGGTCTTACATTGAGGTCTTTAATCCATTTTGAGTTGATCTTAGTGTATGGCGTCAGGGAATGTTCCAATTTCATTTTTTTGCATGTAGCTGTCCAATTCTCCCAGCACCACTTGTTAAAGAGGCTGTCTTTGTCCCATTTTATAGTCTCTCCTCCTTTGTCAAAAATAAGGTACCCATAGGTGCGTGGGTTGATCTCTGGGTTCTCAATCTTGTTCCATTGATCTATAGTTCTGTTTTTGTGCCAGTACCATACTGTCTTGATAACTGTTGCTTTGTAGTAGAGTCTGAAGTTAGGGAGGCTGATCCCTCCAACTCCATTTTTCTTCCTCAGGATTGCTTTGGCTATTCGAGGTCTTCTGTGTTTCCATATGAACTGTGTTATTCTTTGGTCTAGTTCTGTGAAAATGTCAGTGGTAGTTGAATAGGTATTGCATTGAATCTGTAGATGATATTTGGAAGTATGGTCATTTTCACAATATTGATTCTTCCAATCCAGGAACATGGAATATCTCTCCATCTGTTTAAGTCTTCTTTAATGTCTCTCATGAGTGTCTTGTAATTTTCTGTGTACAATTCTTTTGTTTCTTTGGGTAGGTTTATTCCTAGATATTTGATTCTTTTGGTTGCAATGGTGAAGGGGATTGCCTCTTTGATTTCGTTTTCTGATTTTTCATTGTTTGTGTATAGGAATGCCAGTGACTTCTGTGTGTTGACTTTATATCCTGCAACTTTGCTGAATTCATTGATTAGTTCTAGTAGCTTTGTAACCGTGTCTTTGGGATTTTCTATGTATAATATCATGTCGTCTGCAAAAAGAGAGAGCTTGACTTCTTCCTTTCCAATCTGGATCCCTTTGATTTCTTTCTCTTGTCTTATTGCTGTTGCTAGGACTTCCAGGACTATGTTGAATAGCAGTGGTGAAAGTGGGCACCCCTGTCTTGTTCCTGATCTTAGAGGGAATGCTTTCAGTTTTTCACCATTAACAATAATGTTCGCTGTAGATTTTGGAGATTAATTCTTTGTCTGTTGTTTCATTTGCTATGATTTTCTCCCACTCTGTGGGGTGTCTGTTGAACTTTTTTGTAATTTCTTTTGCTGTACAAAAGCTTTTAAGTTTCATGAGGTCCCACATGTTCATTTTTCTTTTCAGTTCTGCTATTTTAGTTGGTGGATCAGAGAAGATCTTGCTTTGATTGATGTCCTTGAGGGTTTTGCCTATATTCTCCTCTAAGAGTTTGATGGTTTCTGGTCTTACATTGAGGTCTTTAATCCATTTTGAGTTGATCTTAGTGTATGGCGTCAGGGAATGTTCCAATTTCATTTTTTTGCATGTAGCTGTCCAATTCTCCCAGCACCACTTGTTAAAGAGGCTGTCTTTGTCCCATTTTATAGTCTCTCCTCCTTTGTCAAAAATAAGGTACCCATAGGTGCGTGGGTTGATCTCTGGGTTCTCAATCTTGTTCCATTGATCTATAGTTCTGTTTTTGTGCCAGTACCATACTGTCTTGATAACTGTTGCTTTGTAGTAGAGTCTGAAGTTAGGGAGGCTGATACCTCCAGCTCCATTTTTCTTCCTCAGGATTGCTTTGGCTATTCGAGGTCTTCTGTGTTTCCATATGAACTGGGTTATTCTTTGGTCTAGTTCTGTGAAAAATGTCAGTGGTAGTTGAATAGGTATTGCATTGAATCTGTAGATGATATTTGGAAGTATGGTCATTTTCACAATATTGATTCTTCCAATCCAGGAACATGGAATATCTCTCCATCTGTTTAAGTCTTCTTTAATGTCTCTCATGAGTGTCTTGTAATTTTCTGTGTACAATTCTTTTGTTTCTTTGGGTAGGTTTATTCCTAGATATTTGATTCTTTTGGTTGCAATGGTGAAGGGGATTGCCTCTTTGATTTCGTTTTCTGATTTTTCATTGTTTGTGTATAGGAATGCCAGTGACTTCTGTGTGTTGACTTTATATCCTGCAACTTTGCTGAATTCATTGATTAGTTCTAGTAGCTTTGTAACCGTGTCTTTGGGATTTTCTATGTATAATATCATGTCGTCTGCAAAAAGAGAGAGCTTGACTTCTTCCTTTCCAATCTGGATCCCTTTGATTTCTTTCTCTTGTCTTATTGCTGTTGCTAGGACTTCCAGGACTATGTTGAATAGCAGTGGTGAAAGTGGGCACCCCTGTCTTGTTCCTGATCTTAGAGGGAATGCTTTCAGTTTTTCACCATTAACAATAATGTTCGCTGTAGGTTTCTCATAGATGGCTTTTATTATGTTGAGATAGGTTCCTTCTATGCCCATTTTCTGGAGAGTTTTGATCATAAATGGATGTTGTACTTTGTCGAAGGCTTTTTCTGCATCTATTGAGATGATCATGTAATTTTTGTCTTTCAACTTGTTGATATGGTGTATCACGTTGATTGATTTGCGGATGTTGA
The DNA here is from genome assembly GCA_022376925.1 of Tragulus kanchil. NCBI lineage: Eukaryota > Metazoa > Chordata > Mammalia > Artiodactyla > Tragulidae > Tragulus > Tragulus kanchil. The sequence continues at coordinate 78,653,762 of JAIOJX010000004.1, read as the reverse complement.
AGAAGCCTTGCATGCCTGGGATGAACCCAACTTGATCGTGATGTATGAGTTTTTTGACATGTCGTTGAATTCTGTTTGCTAGGATTTTGTTGAGGATCTTGGCATCTAAGTTCATCAGTGAAATTGGCCTATAGTTTTCCTTTTTTGTGTTGTCTTTGCCTGGTTTGGGTATCAGGGTGATGGTGGCCTCGTAGAATGTGTTTGGGAGTTTTCCTTCCTGTGCAATTTTTTGGAAGAGTTTTAGAAGGACAGGCATTAGCTCTTCTTTAAATGTTTGGTAGAATTCGGCTGTGAAGCCATCTGGTCCTGGGCTTTTATTTTTGGGTAGATTTTTAATCACAAAGTTGATTTCTGAGCTTGTGATTGGGTTGTTCAAAGTTTCTGTTTCTTCCTGGCTCAGTCTTGGGAGATTAATCCTGTCCAAGAAACTGTCCATTTCTTCCAAGTTGTCCAGTTTGTTGCCATATAGCTGTTCATAATAGTCTCTTAGAATCCTTTGGATTTCTGCATTATCTGTTGTAATCTCTCCTTTTTCGTTTTTGATTTTGTTGATCTGGTTCTTCTCTCTCTTTTTCTTAATGAGTCTGGCCAGTGGCTTGTCAATTTTGTTTACCTTTTCAAAGAACCAGCTTTTTGTTTTATTTATCTTTACTTTTGTTTCTTTTGTTTCTTTCTCATTTATTTCTGCTCTGATCTTTATGATTTCTCTTCTTCTGCTGGCTCTGGGATATTTTTGTTCTTCTTTCTCCAACTGTTTTAAGCGGAGGGTTAGGTCATCTGCTTCATATTTTCCTAGTTTCTTGAGGTGGGATTGTATTGCTATAAATTTCCCTCTTAGAACTGCTTTTAATGTATCCCATAGGTTTTGCACAGTCGTGTGTTCATTGTCATTTTCTTCTAGGAATTGTTTAATTTCTCCTTTGATTTCCTCAATGATCAGTTGGTTTTTTAGGTATGTATTGTTTAATCTCCATGTGTTTCTGTTTTTAGGTTTTTTTTTCTGGTAGTTGATCTCCAGTCTCATTGCATTGTGGTCCGAGAAGATGGTTGATATAATTTCGGTTTTCTTGAACTGACTGAGGTTAGATTTGTGGCCCAAGATGTGGTCTATCCTGGAGAATGTTCTGTGAGCGCTTGAGAAGAAAGTGTATTCTTCTGCTTTTGGGTGGAACGTCCTAAAGATATCGATGAGGTCCATCTTTTCCAGTGTGGCATTTAAGGCTTGTGTTTCTTTATTAATTTTCTGTTTTGTTTATCTGTCCATTGGTGTGAGAGGAGTGTTAAAGTCTCCTACTATTATTGTGTTATTGTTGATTTCTTCTTTTAAGTCTGAAAGTACCTGTCTTATGTATTGAGGAAGAGTTTTAGAAGGACAGGCATTAGCTCTTCTTTAAATGTTTGGTAGAATTCGGCTGTGAAGCCATCTGGTCCTGGGCTTTTATTTTTGGGTAGATTTTTAATCACAAAGTTGATTTCTGAGCTTGTGATTGGGTTGTTCAAAGTTTCTGTTTCTTCCTGGCTCAGTCTTGGGAGATTAATCCTGTCCAAGAAACTGTCCATTTCTTCCAAGTTGTCCAGTTTGTTGCCATATAGCTGTTCATAATAGTCTCTTAGAATCCTTTGGATTTCTGCATTATCTGTTGTAATCTCTCCTTTTTCGTTTTTGATTTTGTTGATCTGGTTCTTCTCTCTCTTTTTCTTAATGAGTCTGGCCAGTGGCTTGTCAATTTTGTTTACCTTTTCAAAGAACCAGCTTTTTTGTTTTATTTATCTTTACTTTTGTTTCTTTTGTTTCTTTCTCATTTATTTCTGCTCTGATCTTTATGATTTCTCTTCTTCTGCTGGCTCTGGGATATTTTTGTTCTTCTTTCTCCAACTGTTTTAAGCGGAGGGTTAGGTCATCTGCTTCATATTTTCCTAGTTTCTTGAGGTGGGATTGTATTGCTATAAATTTCCCTCTTAGAACTGCTTTTAATGTATCCCATAGGTTTTGCACAGTCGTGTGTTCATTGTCATTTTCTTCTAGGAATTGTTTAATTTCTCCTTTGATTTCCTCAATGATCAGTTGGTTTTTTAGGTATGTATTGTTTAATCTCCATGTGTTTCTGTTTTTAGGTTTTTTTTTCTGGTAGTTGATCTCCAGTCTCATTGCATTGTGGTCCGAGAAGATGGTTGATATAATTTCGGTTTTCTTGAACTGACTGAGGTTAGATTTGTGGCCCAAGATGTGGTCTATCCTGGAGAATGTTCTGTGAGCGCTTGAGAAGAAAGTGTATTCTTCTGCTTTTGGGTGGAACGTCCTAAAGATATCGATGAGGTCCATCTTTTCCAGTGTGGCATTTAAGGCTTGTGTTTCTTTATTAATTTTCTGTTTTGTTTATCTGTCCATTGGTGTGAGAGGAGTGTTAAAGTCTCCTACTATTATTGTGTTATTGTTGATTTCTTCTTTTAAGTCTGAAAGTACCTGTCTTATGTATTGAGGTGCCCCTGTGTTGGGTGCATAGATATTCATGACTGTTATGTCTTCCTCTTGGATAGATCCCTTAATCATGATGTAGTGACCTGCCTTGTCTCTTAGAATCTTCTTTACTTTAAAGTCTATTTTGTCTGATATAAGGATTGCTACTCCAGCTTTCTTTTGATTTCCATTTGCATGAAATATCTTTTTCCAGCCTTTCACTTTCAGTCTATGAGTGTCTCTAGGTCTGAAGTGGGTCTCTTGTAAACAGCATATATATGGGTCTTGCTTCTGGATCCATTCAGCCAGCCTGTGTCGTTTGGTTGGAGCATTTAGTCCATTTACATTCAAAGTAATTATTGATACGAATGTTCCTATTGTCATCTTCTTAGAAATTTGGGGTTTGATTTGTAAGGCTTCTCCTACTCTTGTATTTATTGGCTATATCAGGTCCTTTAACACTTGTTGTAGGGCTGGTTTTGTGGAACAGAATTCTTTTAGTTTTTGCTTGTCTGTGAAGCTTTTGACGTCACCATCGATTTTGAATGAGATTCTTGCTGGGTAGAGAATTCGTGGTTGCAGGTTATTCTCTTTTAGCCGTTTAAATGTATCTTGCCATTCTCTTCTGGCCTGTAGGGTTTCTGTTGAGAGATCCGCAGTTAAACGTATGGGGTTTCCTTTATATGTTATTTGTTGTTTGCTCCTAGCTGCTTTTAGTAATCTGTCTTTATATTCAGTCTGCGTTAGTTTGATTAGTATATGCCTTGGTGTGTTTCTTCTGGGGTTTCTCCTGTATGGAACTCTTTGTGCTTCCTGGACTTGGCTGACTATCTCCTTTCCCATGCTGGGGAAGTTTTCAACTATAACCTCTTCAAGAATTTTTTCATAGTCTTTCTTCTCTTCTTCTTCTTCTGGAACTCCTATAATTCTAATGTTGGTGCGTTTAATATTGTCCCATAGGTCTCTGAGGCTATCCTCAGTTCTTTTAATTCTTTGGGCTTTGTTCTGTTCTTCAGCACTTATTTCCACCATTCTGTCTTCCAGCTCACTTATCCGTTCTTCAGCCTCTGATACTCTACTGTTGAGACCTTCTATAGTATTTTTGAGTTCAGCAATTGAGTTGGTGGTCTCTATTTGCTTATTTTTCATTTCCTGCATGTCTTTTCTCAATGCACTAATTTCCTCTAATATTCTGTTTTCAGTGTTTTGCATCCTCATTAGTATAGTTTTTCTGAATTCTCTTTCAGATAGCTTGTCTATCTCCTCCTCTGTCATTTGAAGTGGTGTTTCTCTAGCTTGGTCCTTCATTTGTACAGTGTTTCTCTGACGTTTCATTATTAGGTTAATTTTTGTTTCTTTGTGTGTGTCTGTGTGTATGGAGTTCTTATTCCCACCAGGCTTCTTGGTTGAATTTTCCCTTCCTTTAGGTTTCTGTCCTTCTAGAAGGGTTCAGTGGTTTGTGTCTTGGGTGGTGATAGACCTTGTTTACAGGTGAATAATCCGTAGTGTTGTATGTTCTTTGATAATCAGTGTGGGGTCTTGGAATCCGGGCTTCCGCTTGAGGATCCTTGGTTTGATGATTGGTCAGGAGTGTAGGCTCTATGTCTGGTTTGCTATGGTGTTCTGTGATACTAGTTCACACACTAGCATCTGAGGAACAAGAGGTGGGTAGAGAATTCGTGGTTGCAGGTTATTCTCTTTTAGCCGTTTAAATGTATCTTGCCATTCTCTTCTGGCCTGTAGGGTTTCTGTTGAGAGATCCGCAGTTAAACGTATGGGGTTTCCTTTATATGTTATTTGTTGTTTGCTCCTAGCTGCTTTTAGTAATCTGTCTTTATATTCAGTCTGCGTTAGTTTGATTAGTATATGCCTTGGTGTGTTTCTTCTGGGGTTTCTCCTGTATGGAACTCTTTGTGCTTCCTGGACTTGGCTGACTATCTCCTTTCCCATGCTGGGGAAGTTTTCAACTATAACCTCTTCAAGAATTTTTTCATAGTCTTTCTTCTCTTCTTCTTCTTCTGGAACTCCTATAATTCTAATGTTGGTGCGTTTAATATTGTCCCATAGGTCTCTGAGGCTATCCTCAGTTCTTTTAATTCTTTGGGCTTTGTTCTGTTCTTCAGCACTTATTTCCACCATTCTGTCTTCCAGCTCACTTATCCGTTCTTCAGCCTCTGATACTCTACTGTTGAGACCTTCTATAGTATTTTTGAGTTCAGCAATTGAGTTGGTGGTCTCTATTTGCTTATTTTTCATTTCCTGCATGTCTTTTCTCAATGCACTAATTTCCTCTAATATTCTGTTTTCAGTGTTTTGCATCCTCATTAGTATAGTTTTTCTGAATTCTCTTTCAGATAGCTTGTCTATCTCCTCCTCTGTCATTTGAAGTGGTGTTTCTCTAGCTTGGTCCTTCATTTGTACAGTGTTTCTCTGACGTTTCATTATTAGGTTAATTTTTGTTTCTTTGTGTGTGTCTGTGTGTATGGAGTTCTTATTCCCACCAGGCTTCTTGGTTGAATTCTCCCTTCCTTTGGGTTTTTGTCCTTGTAGAAGGGTTCAGTGGCTTGTGTCTTGGGTGGTGATAGACCTTGTTTACAGGTGAATAATCCGTAGTGTTGTATGTTCTTTGATAATCAGTGTGGGGTCTTGGAATCCGGGCTTCCGCTTCGAGGATCCTTGGTTTGATGATTGGTCAGGGAGTGTAGGCTCTATGTCTGGTTTGCTATGGTGTTCTGTGATACTAGTTCACACACTAGCATCTGAGGAACAAGAGGTGCATCCCTGATGGGTGACAGTCATAAAAGCATGCAGATGTTTTCTAACATAATCATAAGATACATATACATATACAGCAATCCCCACAACTGACCAGTTTTACAGAGATAAGGCGCAGGAAATCTTTCTAGCAACTCATGCAATCACAGATGATACTTGCCCGTTAAGCTTTGAATTAATTAAAATAGTGCCTGAATAATAGATCTAGCACAAGGTCCTGGCTTGGATAATTACAATGAAAGCAATTTTAAATTAGGACATGTGCTCGGGGTGACAAGGAGGAGAGTCTATAAGTAATAAAAAGGAAAAGATTTGTCTTGGAAGTATTTTATAGGATTAGGTAGCAAAGATTAGTGTGTGTACTGTTTAGTGCATTTGGAAGTGAATAGTGCAGACAGAAAGATAGGAAATAATTTGTCTAGAGGATATTGATAGCTAGGAAGATGTTTTACATTTAGAACATAGAGAAAGAAAGCAGTGGGAAAGAGGAAAGAGAAAAGAGAATTAGAGGTTTTCAAGAATTAAAAGTAAAGTTAAAAAAATATAATAAAAGTCAAAAGAAGGTTAAAAATTAAAAAGAGCAAAAAAAAAAAAATAGTGAGACCGAAAAACAAAGAAAAAACACATAGAATAAATCAAACAAATGAAAACTACAAAAAAAACAAACAAACAAACAAACATAAAAAAACCCCAATAAACAAAGAAACTAATAAACCCCAAACCAATCAATTGAATAAGCAAAATAGTCCACCACAAACAAGCAGAAAAAAAAGAAAAAAAAAAAGTTAAATACTGTCCTTGGTTTTTATCTTCATATCTGCCTGTTGGAAACCAATCTGCTCTTGATGGTGGTGTCTTGATGGCGTGGTCTTTCCCTTACAGTGCCGGTTGCTGTGGTTTCTGTTTTTGTGTTCAGCAAAATGAGGGCTTTGCTGCCATACTGGGTGCTGGCCGGGACGGTGGACTGATCCCAGTCAGTCGGGCGGAGGCCGCGGCGCGCGCAGCCCCGTGTTGGAGGGGGGCGCCCAGGCTCGACCGCGCGCCCGCCTGTAGTCTCCAATTCCTGCTCTTTCCCCGGCTTCCTCCGCTGCTGCTGCAGCTCTAGGGGAGCGCGGGCTCCTCCACCACTGCCGGTTATGTGTCTAAGTACCAAAGGCGGACGCGAGCTTTCCCGTCCAACTCGTGCCCAGTCCCTGGTCAGCAACCCGTGGACGACTTCCTCTCTCCGTTCAGCAAGCTCTCCAGTTGGAGTGGCTGAACTTACCCGCTCCTCGCGGCGTCCGCGGCTCCTCGCGGTGTCCGCGGCTCCTCGGTTCCGGCGGCTCCTCGCGGCGGGCGGGTTCCGGCGGCTCCTCGCGGCGGGCGGGTTCCGGCGGCTCCTCGCGGCGGGCGGGTTCCGGCGGCTCCTCGCGGCGGGCGGGTTCCGGCGGCTCCCTGACTTCTGTTTTATTATTGCTTTTCAACTGCAGACTCTCTTTAATATTGAAGGAGGTCTTCAAGTGAGAGGAAAAAAGAGCTGGGGGAACATGAAGGCAAAAAGATGAGAGAAGTCAGATTTAGGAAATAAAATCCTTTACAAGTTAAATCCTGCTGCTCCTACTGTTCAGTTGCTCAATTGTGTCTAACTTTTGGGGACCACATGGAATGTAGCCCTCCAGGCTCCTCTGTCCATGAAATTCTCCAGACAGTATTAGAGTGGATGTCCATTCCCTTTCCAGGGGATCTTTCCGACCCAAAGATCAAACCCAGGTCTCCTGCATTGCAGGCACATTCCTTACCACTGGGCCACCTGGGAAGCCCTCAAATTAAATCCTACTGAGACCTTAAATATTAATTGTCAGGGATACTGACATTATGCTTGAAAATCTGACTCCAAGCCTGAGCATCAGTGTATGGTCTAGGCAGAGCTGCACATGTGAGGATTCATTACTGAATCTGTCAATGAAGTTAGTTTTCAGTGAAAGCCAATTTCCATGTGTGGCCTGCAAGGGAGAAAGAAAGCCATAGTCTAGGTACCATAGCAGGTGCACTGTGAGAACCCAGGAGGGTGTCAAGTTGGAGGAACAGAGTAGAAGCAAAGTCATCGAAAGCTCAATAGACATTATAAACTGAGACTGAACAGGTACAGGTAAAGTCAGGTCAAATTTAATATGAATATTGTTAAACCCTGTATTCTATTCCTGCTCTTTCCCGGCTTCTCCGCTTGCAGCTCTAGGGGAGCGCGGGCTCCTCCACCACTGCCGGTTATGTGTCTAAGTACCAAAGGCGGACGCGAGCTTTCCCGTCCAACTCGTGCCCAGTCCCTGGTCAGCAACCCGTGGACGACTTCCTCTCTCCGTTCAGCAAGCTCTCCAGTTGGAGTGGCTGAACTTACCCGCTCCTCGCGGCGTCCGCGGCTCCTCGCGGTGTCCGCGGCTCCTCGGTTCCGGCGGCTCCTCGCGGCGGGCGGGTTCCGGCGGCTCCTCGCGGCGGGCGGGTTCCGGCGGCTCCTCGCGGCGGGCGGGTTCCGGCGGCTCCTCGCGGCGGGCGGGTTCCGGCGGCTCCCTGACTTCTGTTTTATTATTGCTTTTCAACTGCAGACTCTCTTTAATATTGAAGGAGGTCTTCAAGTGAGAGGAAAAAAGAGCTGGGGGAACATGAAGGCAAAAAGATGAGAGAAGTCAGATTTAGGAAATAAAATCCTTTACAAGTTAAATCCTGCTGCTCCTACTGTTCAGTTGCTCAATTGTGTCTAACTTTTGGGGACCACATGGAATGTAGCCCTCCAGGCTCCTCTGTCCATGAAATTCTCCAGACAGTATTAGAGTGGATGTCCATTCCCTTTCCAGGGGATCTTTCCGACCCAAAGATCAAACCCAGGTCTCCTGCATTGCAGGCACATTCCTTACCACTGGGCCACCTGGGAAGCCCTCAAATTAAATCCTACTGAGACCTTAAATATTAATTGTCAGGGATACTGACATTATGCTTGAAAATCTGACTCCAAGCCTGAGCATCAGTGTATGGTCTAGGCAGAGCTGCACATGTGAGGATTCATTACTGAATCTGTCAATGAAGTTAGTTTTCAGTGAAAGCCAATTTCCATGTGTGGCCTGCAAGGGAGAAAGAAAGCCATAGTCTAGGTACCATAGCAGGTGCACTGTGAGAACCCAGGAGGGTGTCAAGTTGGAGGAACAGAGTAGAAGCAAAGTCATCGAAAGCTCAATAGACATTATAAACTGAGACTGAACAGGTACAGGTAAAGTCAGGTCAAATTTAATATGAATATTGTTAAACCCTGTATTCTATTCCTATAAATACCCTCCTGCTGGAGTGAGTCTTGAGAGCAACAGACTTTCGAAATTGAGTAACTTTAAATGATATATTTGCTACAAATACATATATTAATTGAAAAAATAGTATAGTACTTAATTGGTTTAGCTTAACAAAAAAAAAAACACAAAAGGCTCCAGTAGATCATTGTTGTTTGATTGACAGGTTGAATGACTGAACAAAAAATAAAGGAGAGGAGAAAAAGAATGCATGTAAGGAAGGATAGAAGGGAGGAGTAAAGGAGAGAAAGAGACAAAGAGGGAAGAAAGGGAATAAAGGAATGAGATTTAAAAAGAGAAATATGTCCTCTAATTTCACTATTGTTAAAAGACAACATTTATTATTAATAAATTATGTACTCTCTTGATCAAATCTTATATATACCCACCTTTTTTCCAAACTTTACAACTAAAATTTGTCATATCTCAGTATGCTACATTTGTAAAATGATTTTTAGATTTTAAAGCAATGATTAATAATGTTAGCAGCTCAGAGGTTTTTTTCTGGAGACAAAATATGGATAAGATATTATATCAAATAAGTATAATTACAAGTCAATGGTTCTAAGTTAAAATTCAGTGAGTTATGGTTAAAACATTTCACTCTATTTTTTCCCCATTTAAGGGTTTATTAAAATAATATAGCTTATACTTAAAGAGTCTCCATAAAATCTGAAAATATAATATTTTTTTATTTTAATAGGCAAAAGATTTGTTTGGGTATGATGTATTGCAACATGTGTTGATCTGACTCCAAGCCTGAGCATCAGTGTATGGTCTAGGCAGAGCTGCACATGTGAGGATTCATTACTGAATCTGTCAATGAAGTTAGTTTTCAGTGAAAGCCAATTTCCATGTGTGGCCTGCAAGGGAGAAAGAAAGCCATAGTCTAGGTACCATAGCAGGTGCACTGTGAGAACCCAGGAGGGTGTCAAGTTGGAGGAACAGAGTAGAAGCAAAGTCATCGAAAGCTCAATAGACATTATAAACTGAGACTGAACAGGTACAGGTAAAGTCAGGTCAAATTTAATATGAATATTGTTAAACCCTGTATTCTATTCCTATAAATACCCTCCTGCTGGAGTGAGTCTTGAGAGCAACAGACTTTCGAAATTGAGTAACTTTAAATGATATATTTGCTACAAATACATATATTAATTGAAAAAATAGTATAGTACTTAATTGGTTTAGCTTAACAAAAAAAAAAACACAAAAGGCTCCAGTAGATCATTGTTGTTTGATTGACAGGTTGAATGACTGAACAAAAAATAAAGGAGAGAGAGAGGAAAGAATGCATGTAAGGAAGGATAGAAGGGAGGAGTAAAGGAGAGAAAGAGACAAAGAGGGAAGAAAGGGAATAAAGGAATGAGATTTAAAAAGAGAAATATGTCCTCTAATTTCACTATTGTTAAAAGACAACATTTATTATTAATAAATTATGTACTCTCTTGATCAAATCTTATATATACCCACTTTTTTTCCAAACTTTACAACTAAAATTTGTCATATCTCAGTATGCTACATTTGTAAAATGATTTTTAGATTTTAAAGCAATGATTAATAATGTTAGCAGCTCAGAGGTTTTTTTCTGGAGACAAAATATGGATAAGATATTATATCAAATAAGTATAATTACAAGTCAATGGTTCTAAGTTAAAATTCAGTGAGTTATGGTTAAAACATTTCACTCTATTTTTTCCCCATTTAAGGGTTTATTAAAATAATATAGCTTATACTTAAAGAGTCTCCATAAAATCTGAAAATATAATATTTTTTTATTTTAATAGGCAAAAGATTTGTTTGGGTATGATGTATTGCCACATGTGTTGGACATGACTGAGAAACTGAACATGCATGCATGTTTCCAGACTCAATTCCAAACCTCATGGAGTGTCTTACATATATTGTTTCATTTAGGCTGTGAAATGTGAAAAGTGTTAGTCGCTCAACTGTGGCACATAGGCTGTTGGTTAGTATTAATATTCTCTCCCTTTGTCACCACCTCACCCCTAACAAGTGAGTCTGCTTACACAGATGCATGCACACATGCATACATACGCATTTTGCATTCTTACAGTTGGAGTTCTGGCTATAATAGTATTCTAGAATATGAGAGCACAAAACTGGCCACAGAAATTCTAAAAGGTGTGGCTGGGGATGTGACCAGGGCTATCCTAGCATTTATGGATGTGGGCCAGGTGACCCTGCCACTCACCCTTGGCTGTGGTTTTGCCTCATTGTTTTGGAAGAGGTGTGAAGAGTTTTATTTTACTTTTTGGCGTTTCTCTCAGTTCCTGTAGAATTGACTCAGAGTTTAGAAAGTACCCTCCCACCTACATTTGGAAAAATACACTTTGAAAACTTTTCCAGGTACAGAAATTTTAAAGTCATTGAAAAACTTTTACAATAGCATTTGTTGAAACAGTTTCATAACAGAATGCTTTATTACTTTTCCTAATAGAACTTTAACTGTATATAATGCATAATATATATGTGTGTGTGTGTGTGTGTGTGTGTGTGTGTGTGTGTAGTATAAATTTAAAAGACAGAACTATGTCAGATATTGTGATTGTAGTTCACCTCAAAACTATTGGTAACATTTTTTATGCAGACTTTGTTGATATTTTACCCATGCATGCAAAATAAAAAAATGCAGAATTGTGGCTGGAGTTTATAGGGCACCAGTCTAAAGCCAGCCATAAGCATGTGATTTCTATGACTTTCTCCTCATCAATGGAAAATTACTGTCAGCTGAATTGGTGTCTAACAGACTGAGAAAATCTCTGTTTCCTTTGCACAACTGAGTGTTTGAAACTTTTTTCAATCGGTAACATTACCATTAAAGGTCAGAGTTTAGTTTTTCATGCATGATGAATTCCATTTGCTTTTAAAGTATTATACCAGGAAAGTAGACTTCTTTCTGACTTTAGAACCAAATTAGAATTCAGATATTCAGTTTTGAGTCAACCCTAAACCATTTCCTTTCATTTATTTTCCCTTGGCAAATGGTATTTTTCTTTTTTAATGAGAAAGAAGGGGAAAATATGTATGTATGTTTGCTTTCCTTTTTTTGAAGTTAGCATGCAGTGTAAAGATACTGAGCATGGATTCCATGGTTGAGTTTAACTTGTCTTTCATTGGATTCTAACCACTTTGAAAGCAAGGACTTTATTTTTAAATAAGTATAATTTATATTTGATAACCTGGTATTTTTTCCTTGTCATTAACTAATGACTGAACAAACTAAGCTTAAAGGCTATGTTCTTTCTCCTGAAAAGGAAACTATCCCAACTCCATGACTGGAGATAAAAGATCTTAAAAATTAATCTGCATGACCTAACCTGCTATGATATCAGCAGCTATCTTGAGCAGAAAGAGGTTGGGCTTTCATAATTTCTTTCTTTAATGCATTGTTGTTAATTGCAAAAATAGTACATCCAGAAGTTGTGAAGCAAGAGGTTAAAAAATCTTGACTGATATTCTACCACAATAACACAATTATATTTTAACATTTTTTCATACTTCTCTACATATTTTCTCTTTCCATAAATTGTAGTTGATCTATAAATGTACTTTTTTGTTCTGCCTCATTGACTACAGGAGATTTTTTTCCCATCTTCCAGAACCTTTTTTCCTTTTTAATGATTTCTTTGGTGTGTTTGAAGCAATTTCAATTTAACTTATTGCATATACAGATCTTTCTTGACTTAGGATGGAGTTACATCCAAATTAACTCATCTTAAATTGAAAACACTGAAATTCAAAAATGCATTGATTACAACACACCTATGAAACATCTCATCTTAGCCTAGCCTATGTTACATGTGATTAAAATATTTACATTAGCCTTCTTGGTGGCTCAGATGGTAAAGGATCCACCTACAGTGCAGGAGACCTGGGTTTAATCCCTGGGTCAGGAAGATACCCTGGAGAAGGGAATGATTATCCATTCTAATATTCTTGCCTGGATAATTCCATGGACAAAGGAACCTGGCAGGCTGTAGCCCATGGGGTCACAAAGAGTCAGATGTGACTGAGCAACTAACACTTTCACTTTCACAGTTGGGCAAAATCATCTGCCACAACACCTATTTTACATTAAAGTGTTGAGGTAACTTACTGAATATTGTACTGAGATTGAAAACCAGTACATGGTTATGTGGGTACAGAAGGGTTGTAACTGTATTAGTTGTGTATCCTCATGATCGGATGAGTGATTTGCAGCCATGGCTCAGCATCGTGAGAGAAAAAGTCATACCACATGTTGCTAGCCCAGGAAAAATGTAAAAATTCAAAATTTCAGGTACAGTTTCTACTGAATGTATATTGCTTTTGCACCACCGTAAAGCTGAAAATTCAGAAGTCATACAATATAAGACCTTGTAGGTTGGGAACCTTATCTATAAGCAGCTGCATCTCCAGGAATACACAGGCTTTTCTTTCAAATATCAAGGAAAATGCAGAGGATTTATTATTTTAATTAATTACTGCTTATCAAAATTTTTCATCTCATATTCTTACCCATAAAGAGGTATGTGTCCCTAGTTGTGTGACCTAACTCCCTAAGCAAAGTTATCCAACTGTACTGTACCTGTTTTCTCATCTGTAGATGAGGATAACACGCAAAATAGAACTAAATGCTGTATTTCTTATTGTTAGTGTTATTTTTAGTCTGAAACTTCCCCTCATCCGACAGGAGAGATCCATTTGAAACAATTCATGAAGTTTGTAATAAGCTGTGTGGCAGTTATTTAAATGCCTTCAGGATATCCCACACCTAAAGAAACTGGGGCTTAAGAGGTTGATTAGATATTCTTTCTCAAGATACCTGTTGTTAACTTATTAAGAAATTCATCCCATTCTCTGTCATTTGTTGAAGCTCTGTTACTCCTGGCTTTTCAAAAAGAAAAGAGAACTGTCATTAGCCTAGCCTATGTTACATGTGATTAAAATATTTACATTAGCCTTCTTGGTGGCTCAGATGGTAAAGGATCCACCTACAGTGCAGGAGACCTGGGTTTAATCCCTGGGTCAGGAAGATACCCTGGAGAAGGGAATGATTATCCATTCTAATATTCTTGCCTGGATAATTCCATGGACAAAGGAACCTGGCAGGCTGTAGCCCATGGGGTCACAAAGAGTCAGATGTGACTGAGCAACTAACACTTTCACTTTCACAGTTGGGCAAAATCATCTGCCACAACACCTATTTTACATTAAAGTGTTGAGGTAACTTACTGAATATTGTACTGAGATTGAAAACCAGTACATGGTTATGTGGGTACAGAAGGGTTGTAACTGTATTAGTTGTGTATCCTCATGATCGGATGAGTGATTTGCAGCCATGGCTCAGCATCGTGAGAGAAAAAGTCATACCACATGTTGCTAGCCCAGGAAAAATGTAAAAATTCAAAATTTCAGGTACAGTTTCTACTGAATGTATATTGCTTTTGCACCACCGTAAAGCTGAAAATTCAGAAGTCATACAATATAAGACCTTGTAGGTTGGGAACCTTATCTATAAGCAGCTGCATCTCCAGGAATACACAGGCTTTTCTTTCAAATATCAAGGAAAATGCAGAGGATTTATTATTTTAATTAATTACTGCTTATCAAAATTTTTCATCTCATATTCTTACCCATAAAGAGGTATGTGTCCCTAGTTGTGTGACCTAACTCCCTAAGCAAAGTTATCCAACTGTACTGTACCTGTTTTCTCATCTGTAGATGAGGATAACACGCAAAATAGAACTAAATGCTGTATTTCTTATTGTTAGTGTTATTTTTAGTCTGAAACTTCCCCTCATCCGACAGGAGAGATCCATTTGAAACAATTCATGAAGTTTGTAATAAGCTGTGTGGCAGTTATTTAAATGCCTTCAGGATATCCCACACCTAAAGAAACTGGGGCTTAAGAGGTTGATTAGATATTCTTTCTCAAGATACCTGTTGTTAACTTATTAAGAAATTCATCCCATTCTCTGTCATTTGTTGAAGCTCTGTTACTCCTGGCTCATTTTACAAAAAAAAAAAATGAAAAGAGAACTGTCAAGGAGGAAGTAAGATCAGGGACAACAAGGATTCCACATGTGCTTTCATCTTGCTGCCTTCGAGGAGGTTGAGATCAGATACCATCACAGACATCTGCTTTGGTTTGAGGACTAGCTGGGTACTGAGACCACTGTCATCTAAGGAGGCTTGGAAATATCAGAAGGTACAAGGAATAGTTTATGGTGAGCCTGTCTGCTCTCAACTCTGAGAAAATCCAGCTGCATAACCTCAAGGGAGGTACATGGATAAAAATGAAGGAAATTCTTTGGGCTTGAGAGCTTTGCATTTCCTGTGAGCAACGTGTCTTCCGGCCTTCTCTCACCCTCATCCCCAATGGCTTCACATTGTGTCTTCCTGCTCATTCCCTGCATGGGCCCAGTGAGCCAGAGGCTTAATGTGTTTATGAATATTTAAAAAAAAAAAAACACAAAAAACAGATTAGGTCACATTGAACTTGACTCTGTGTCTGCAGAATCACGTTATGCTGCAGAGACTGAAAGTGGAATAGACCTAAAATATGTCTCCTTAATGAAAAGGCTGTTGGGAAAGCCTGCTGATTCCCTGGCTGGGTGCTGCTGTTATAGCATACAAATGTGCTATTGATTTCCAGGAAGAACTGGAAAAAAAATCATTAGCTGGCATCCCTCCTACTGACTGATAGAAGCAGATGACACATGTACATTTGCTCAAAAAAAAGAGGTATGTGTCCCTAGTTGTGTGACCTAACTCCCTAAGCAAAGTTATCCAACTGTACTGTACCTGTTTTCTCATCTGTAGATGAGGATAACAAAAATAGAACTAAATGCTGTATTTCTTATTGTTAGTGTTATTTTTAGTCTGAAACTTCCCCTCATCCGACAGGAGAGATCCATTTGAAACAATTCATGAAGTTTGTAATAAGCTGTGTGGCAGTTATTTAAATGCCTTCAGGATATCCCACACCTAAAGAAACTGGGGCTTAAGAGGTTGATTAGATATTCTTTCTCAAGATACCTGTTGTTAACTTATTAAGAAATTCATCCCATTCTCTGTCATTTGTTGAAGCTCTGTTACTCCTGGCTCATTTTACAAAAAAAAAAAATGAAAAGAGAACTGTCAAGGAGGAAGTAAGATCAGGGACAACAAGGATTCCACATGTGCTTTCATCTTGCTGCCTTCGAGGAGGTTGAGATCAGATACCATCACAGACATCTGCTTTGGTTTGAGGACTAGCTGGGTACTGAGACCACTGTCATCTAAGGAGGCTTGGAAATATCAGAAGGTACAAGGAATAGTTTATGGTGAGCCTGTCTGCTCTCAACTCTGAGAAAATCCAGCTGCATAACCTCAAGGGAGGTACATGGATAAAAATGAAGGAAATTCTTTGGGCTTGAGAGCTTTGCATTTCCTGTGAGCAACGTGTCTTCCGGCCTTCTCTCACCCTCATCCCCAATGGCTTCACATTGTGTCTTCCTGCTCATTCCCTGCATGGGCCCAGTGAGCCAGAGGCTTAATGTGTTTATGAATATTTAAAAAAAAAAAAACACAAAAAACAGATTAGGTCACATTGAACTTGACTCTGTGTCTGCAGAATCACGTTATGCTGCAGAGACTGAAAGTGGAATAGACCTAAAATATGTCTCCTTAATGAAAAGGCTGTTGGGAAAGCCTGCTGATTCCCTGGCTGGGTGCTGCTGTTATAGCATACAAATGTGCTATTGATTTCCAGGAAGAACTGGAAAAAAAATCATTAGCTGGCATCCCTCCTACTGACTGATAGAAGCAGATGACACATGTACATTTGCCCTGTTTGCCTCCTCTCTTGAGTGGAGTGAATGCAGCTACTTCTGAAGAGCCAGAACGGGGTCTTTACAAAAGCTTCCTTGGGCTGGGATCCCCCCCCCACCCACCCAAGCTAGTGGTTGATCTCAAAGTCTAGGGTAGTGGCAAGAAATGTTTCACTGGCTGAGATGTGCCCTGGCCTACTAGCGGGAGCTGGCATGTGAAGAGGGAATGTCACCAGCTGCTCAGTCTCAAATTATCAGCCTGCTCTGACAGCTGAGTGGACAATGGCACATGCCTGTCCTCTAGCGCCGAGGCTATGACCAGTGTTTCTTGAGTGATCATAGTTTCAATCACTAAAGTGGACTTCAAAATTTTCCACTGAAACCAAAGGCATTACTTGAACTTGGCATCAGATTTTGGATTTAAGTGTCGAAAAATAGGCTTTCTTGTTCCTCTACCTCTGTCCATGGGGTCACAAGAGTTGGGCATGACTGAGCAACTAAATTACCACCACCATGTGTAAAGAAGCAGATGTTTTCATAGAAGGGAGAAAGCTAGGTATTTATTATGGCATCTGTTTACCTTAGACCTGTGACCATGCCAAGTACGCAGCCATTATCCATTAAGTTTCATGAAGGCTGCTTCCTGTATCCACAACTGCACTGACACTAACCACACTCTAGAATTCATTATGCAGAGTTACCTTGTGCATGAGTCCATTGTCATTTTTGTTTAGTCACTAAGTCATGTCTCACTTTCTGTAACCCCATGGACCCTGCTAGGCTTCTCTGTCTGGAGTGGGTTACCACGCCTTTCTCCAGGGAATCTTCCTGACCCAGGGCTCAAACCTGCATTGTCTCCTGCATTGACAAGTGGATTCTTTACAGCTAAACCAACAGGGAAAACCAAATATTTGTAGGGAGTTTTAGAAAAAGTTAACTGGAGGGAGGGGAGTCTAAGAAAGAAAGGGTATATGTGTATATATACACACACACATATATATATATACACACACACACACATATATATATATATATATATATATATGACTGATTCATGTTGATGTGTGGCAGAAATCATCACAATATTTTAAAGTAATTATCTTCCACTTTAAATGTTTTAAAAAGTTAACTGAAGATAGCCTTTCCTCATCTACATAAGTCAGGATGATTTCCCGACCTCTTCTTCTGAAATGATTGCCACAGTTAGGTTAATGAGCACTTCCATCACCTCATGGTTGCCTTTTTTGGCATGTGTAGTAAGATCATTTGAAATGGATTCTCTTAACGAATGTCTGTATATAGTGCACCTCTTTCAATAGTCACCATGCTATACATTAGGTCTCCAGAAGTCATTTATCCTATAACGGAAAGTGTGTACCCTTTGATCAACATCTGCCCGTGTTCTCCACTCCCAAGCCCCTGTTTACGACTGGTCTACTCCCTGCTTCTATAGATTTTGCTTTTTTACATTCCACATATAAGGAAGATTACACACTGTCTTTTCCTGCCTAGCTTATTTCATTTACCATAATACCTTCCAGGTTCATCAACACTGTCTCAAATGGCAGGATTTCCTTCTTTCATATAGCTGAATAATGTCCCCCTTTTTCTCAATTTTCTTTATCCATTCATCTGTAAATAGACATTTAGA
Source organism: Tragulus kanchil (assembly GCA_022376925.1). Classification (NCBI taxonomy): domain Eukaryota; kingdom Metazoa; phylum Chordata; class Mammalia; order Artiodactyla; family Tragulidae; genus Tragulus; species Tragulus kanchil. The sequence goes on along the minus strand of JAIOJX010000004.1, from coordinate 78,635,750 downwards.
TTGTTTCCATATTTTGGCTATTGTAAATAATATGTCAATAAATGTGGGAGTGCAGATATATCTTTAAGGTAGTGATTTCATTTCCTTCAGTTATACACAAAGTAAAAGGATTGCTGAGGCATAAGATGGTTCTGTTTTTTGAGGAACCTCTATACTGTTTTCCATCATGCCTCACAAACTTACATTCCCACACAAGGATTTCCTTTTCTCCACACCCTTGCCAACACTTTTTTTTTTTTTTGCCTTTTTGATAAGTTATCATGACAAATGTAAAATGACATCTAATTGTGGTTTAGATTTGCATTTCCCTGATAGTTTCTGATATTGAGCACCTCTTTATATATCTGTTGGCCATTTGCATGTCTTCTTTGGAGAAATGTCTATTTAGGTTCTCTACCCTATTTTAAATAAGATTATTTGGGGTGCTTTTTGTTTTGGTCTGTTTTTTTTTTTGCTATTAAATTGCCCAAGTTCCTTACAGTATATATTTGTATGTTAACCCCTTATCAGATTTGTGGTTTGCAAATGTTTTTTCCTACTCTGTAGGTTGTGTTTTCATTTTGTTGAGGATCTCTCTTGCTGCACAGAAACTTTTTAGTTTGACATAGTCTCTCTTACCTGTTTTTGCTTTTGTAGCCTGTACTTTGAGTGCCATATCCAAAAAGTCATTGCCATGACCGATGTCAGGAAGACTTTCCCCTATCATCAGCTACTTTAATTATCTCTAGAACAGCAACAACAAAAGCACATAATGTTCAAAGAAGGAACCCAGATGATGCCCTTTAAAAGGACCTATCTTCAGTGATCAGAAATATTTAAAGAAAAAAGTTACTTCCAAAATTTCATAAGCTTTGTTTTTTCACTGGTTCCAGATTTCCAATATGTCTTTATGACTAAAGCCTATAGCTCTGAAACTAAAAGTATTCATCATGTGGGAGTTTGAACCATTATGTTTTTTTATCTTATGATTAATTATTTAAGTGACTGTGAAATGTCTGGAAACTTTACCCTTCTTTATTCTCTCTTTTCTTTCCCTTTCTCTTTTTAAGATTCAAAGCACCTCAAAATTCCTTCCTGTTCCTACTCAGCAAAATGGAGATCAAAATCACACCAAAAATGGCTATACCCCCAACCCCATCTCACCATTTCACATTGGGCTTTTCTTTCTTTCATTTAGAGAGAAAAGTCAAAAGGCCCTTTACTTGTCTCAAAGATGGTTCTGTTTTTGAGGAACCTCTATACTGTTTTCCATCATGCCTCACAAACTTACATTCCACACAAGGATTTCCTTTTCTCCACACCCTTGCCAACACTTTTTTTTTTTTTTGCCTTTTTGATAAGTTATCATGACAAATGTAAAATGACATCTAATTGTGGTTTAGATTTGCATTTCCCTGATAGTTTCTGATATTGAGCACCTCTTTATATATCTGTTGGCCATTTGCATGTCTTCTTTGGAGAAATGTCTATTTAGGTTCTCTACCCTATTTTAAATAAGATTATTTGGGGTGCTTTTTGTTTTGGTCTGTTTTTTTTTTTGCTATTAAATTGCCCAAGTTCCTTACAGTATATATTTGTATGTTAACCCCTTATCAGATTTGTGGTTTGCAAATGTTTTTTCCTACTCTGTAGGTTGTGTTTTCATTTTGTTGAGGATCTCTCTTGCTGCACAGAAACTTTTTAGTTTGACATAGTCTCTCTTACCTGTTTTTGCTTTTGTAGCCTGTACTTTGAGTGCCATATCCAAAAAGTCATTGCCATGACCGATGTCAGGAAGACTTTCCCCTATCATCAGCTACTTTAATTATCTCTAGAACAGCAACAACAAAAGCACATAATGTTCAAAGAAGGAACCCAGATGATGCCCTTTAAAAGGACCTATCTTCAGTGATCAGAAATATTTAAAGAAAAAAGTTACTTCCAAAATTTCATAAGCTTTGTTTTTTCACTGGTTCCAGATTTCCAATATGTCTTTATGACTAAAGCCTATAGCTCTGAAACTAAAAGTATTCATCATGTGGGAGTTTGAACCATTATGTTTTTTTATCTTATGATTAATTATTTAAGTGACTGTGAAATGTCTGGAAACTTTACCCTTCTTTATTCTCTCTTTTCTTTCCCTTTCTCTTTTTAAGATTCAAAGCACCTCAAAATTCCTTCCTGTTCCTACTCAGCAAAATGGAGATCAAAATCACACCAAAAATGGCTATACCCCCAACCCCATCTCACCATTTCACATTGGGCTTTTTCTTTCTTTCATTTAGGGAGAGAAAAAGTCAAAAAGGCCCTTTACTTGTCTCAAACATCTCAAAACAGTCCTTCCTTTTTATCTCCCTCTGTTAGAATACTTGCTATAAATAACTGAAGATTTAGGGACCATTCTGGCACATCTGACTTTTCTACATTGTTGACTAACAACCAACCTTATATGAATCTGTGTTGGTTCCAGGCTTGTCATGTGGTGGTAGTGGGGAGGGGGGCTGTGTAATTCATTTTTGTTTTTTCCTTAAGACAGTTAAACCTTGTTAGAAAGGGACATGACTCAGTCATTAACTCTGAATTTAAGATTTACTGTTGATTGATTTTCAGTATATTTAGTGTGTTAATATTATTGGGTTAGCCAAAAAGTTCATTCAGATATTCCATACTATTATATAGAAAAACCCAAACAATGTTTTAGGCCAACTCAATATTAAGGGATATGTCAAGTGCACACACGTGTATGTGTGTATGTATTTTTGTTTGTTGACTCACACCATCAGAAAATATGCCAATTTCAGAGTAACGCTGATTTACGTCCAGGCCAATACATTTTCATTTACATTTCTTCTAGAAATAGCATTTGCCTGCCAACATACGATTATACAGTAATGACTCTAACACACACACATGCACACACACACACACACACACACACAGAGTAAAGTGTATTTTGGTTCATACAATAAACACTCGGATGCTATAAACTTTTTAAAAGAAATTTCACTGTTTCTCATTGACCTACTCCCATGCGCATCCTATTTCATGTGTGTGTGTCAAAGGCTAAAAAAGCCAAATAGGAAAGAAAAGCAAGGATGTAAAGAAAAAAAGGAAGAACCTGTGTGTTAAAGTAAAAGAGAAGCATTTCAGTGTTTATCAACGAACACAAATAACAATCTCACTCTGTCACTGTTGTCCAATCATTTAACATCCGACTCTTTGTGATCTCATGGGCTGCAGTGTGCCAGATCTCCCTGGCCCTCGCTGTCTCCTGGAGTTTGCCCAAGTTCACAACCATTGAATTTGTGATGCCATCCAACCATCTCATCCTTTGCTGCCCTCTTCTCCTGTTTTTTTTTTTTTTTTTGGGTGTGGGTGGCGGGTTGGTAGGGGAAGATGGTGGACGGGCTTCCACTTCCATTGCTCTTTCATTTATTCAGTTTCATCCATCTTTGTTCTTTGGCTCGTGTGGGCCTCCCATCACAGCGGCCTCTGTTGTCACAGAGGACCGGCTCTGGGCGCATGCGCTTCAGAGCTCCGGCTCAGTAATTGGACACATCAGTCCAGCCCCTCCGTGGCACGTGAGATCTTCCCAGGCCACGGATCGAACCAGCGCCCCTTGCACTGCAAGGCTGTGTCCTTACCCACTGGACCACCAGGGAAACCCCCTCTTTTGCCTTCAATCTTTCCCAGCATCAGGGTCTTTTCCACTTTTATCACTTTAAACCGTTTTTATTTAGTTTCCAAGTCCCAATCAAAACTTTTCTGGTGTCACAAGATGATAGAAGAAGCATGTACTAGTCTAGGATTCTCTAGAAGTAAACCCTGGGACAAAAAGTATGAATAATTTTTTTAGAAAGTCCACAAAACCTAAGGAAAGAAGGAAGGAAGGAAGACAGTGTGGAAGGACACAAAGGCATCATCAAGCCATTTACCCCATGGGAATGTGGATCTGAGTCCTGCTAGGGACAACAGGTGACAGTGTGGAATACTCCTCAGGGTGGCCCCATCCATGGGATGAGGAGACTGGAGCTCTTATCTACCGTCTCCCCGTGCATCCATCACCTATTTCTGGGGATCATTAACAACCCATCACTCAGGTTTGCTTAACCATAGGCCAAGCATGCATCTGTGGCTAGAAAAATAACCCTTACACAAAGACTCATAGGTATTAAAAAGAAAAATCTTTCAGGCAGGGAGCCGCATATTTTTGGAGAATTCAGCTCTGAGAGGTAGGTGTTCAGAGGATATAGGCACTAATACCTACCTCTGTGAAGGTCATAGACACTGAGGTAGTTTCATCTCCAAGTGTATGCAAGTATTTTTAATCAAGGCTTCTCTTTATTCTGTGTGTTTGGAAAATTTAAACAGAACTATTACTGTTTCTGTGTTAGCATCTTGGCATTTGAATATATGACACCAGAGATGATCTTCATAAATATAAAGCAAATCCATTTACTTTCTGACACCATCAGATGTACAGTCAGATGTTTCCTTGAAGTCCTCTGTAGACTGACATTTGAAATAAGCTTCCATAGGATGTGATTTAAAGATATCTTTCTACAAGCTGGTTAATTAGAATGGGCTTTAAAAATATTTTACCACATCATAAGCTTTCAAAAAAATGATTAATCATCTTCTGAAATCTGTAAAAAATGTTTCTTAAAAGTCGTTTTAAATGACCACTTCTAGAGTGAAGGTGAAACAATTGTTTCCTCACTAGCTGAAATGTGGTTTTGCCAGATACAAGATGAAATAACTCCAGTAGTTAGTTGAGTTTTCTCTTGGTTTTGAATAAAAGGCAAGTTTTTATTTATGATTAATACAAGGATTTTAAGAAGTTCTCTTAAATCATTTTGAGCTAAAAAGGGGAAAACAAAGGCCTGGAATCCCAAAGTTCAAAGGAACTGACTGCCCACTGTTATATTTCTCCGTGTTTTTTTCTACCCAAAGCACCAATGCCTCTCCTTACAGAAGCTGCCTCTTCTAACAACCCTAAGGGAGCCCATTCTATTTTTGTTAAACTGTTCTTCTTTATATAATCCAAATATCTTCATCAAGATTACCTGGTGGAATAACACTTCACTTTGCTCCAGGCAGCTTTTAGGCTTGGCCCGTCCTTTTGTCTGTGTCATTCCTCACAGAGGATTGGCCTCTCTTATCTACCGTCTCCCCGTGCATCCATCACCTATTTCTGGGGATCATTAACAACCCATCACTCAGGTTTGCTTAACCATAGGCCAAGCATGCATCTGTGGCTAGAAAAATAACCCTTACACAAAGACTCATAGGTATTAAAAAGAAAAATCTTTCAGGCAGGGAGCCGCATATTTTTGGAGAATTCAGCTCTGAGAGGTAGGTGTTCAGAGGATATAGGCACTAATACCTACCTCTGTGAAGGTCATAGACACTGAGGTAGTTTCATCTCCAAGTGTATGCAAGTATTTTTAATCAAGGCTTCTCTTTATTCTGTGTGTTTGGAAAATTTAAACAGAACTATTACTGTTTCTGTGTTAGCATCTTGGCATTTGAATATATGACACCAGAGATGATCTTCATAAATATAAAGCAAATCCATTTACTTTCTGACACCATCAGATGTACAGTCAGATGTTTCCTTGAAGTCCTCTGTAGACTGACATTTGAAATAAGCTTCCATAGGATGTGATTTAAAGATATCTTTCTACAAGCTGGTTAATTAGAATGGGCTTTAAAAATATTTTACCACATCATAAGCTTTCAAAAAAATGATTAATCATCTTCTGAAATCTGTAAAAAATGTTTCTTAAAAGTCGTTTTAAATGACCACTTCTAGAGTGAAGGTGAAACAATTGTTTCCTCACTAGCTGAAATGTGGTTTTGCCAGATACAAGATGAAATAACTCCAGTAGTTAGTTGAGTTTTCTCTTGGTTTTGAATAAAAGGCAATTTTTTATTTATGATTAATACAAGGATTTTAAGAAGTTCTCTTAAATCATTTTGAGCTAAAAAGGGGAAAACAAAGGCCTGGAATCCCAAAGTTCAAAGGAACTGACTGCCCACTGTTATATTTCTCCGTGTTTTTTTCTACCCAAAGCACCAATGCCTCTCCTTACAGAAGCTGCCTCTTCTAACAACCCTAAGGGAGCCCATTCTATTTTTGTTAAACTGTTCTTCTTTATATAATCCAAATATCTTCATCAAGATTACCTGGTGGAATAACACTTCACTTTGCTCCAGGCAGCTTTTAGGCTTGGCCCGTCCTTTTTGTCTGTGTCATTCCTCACAGAGGATTGGCCTTCTCTTTTCTACCAGCTTTTAAGCCCCTATCCAGGATCCTCTTATCTTGACATCTTGTCAACTATTCATCTCACAAGGACTTTTCCTTCTCTACTTTCTTATTATAACATTCCTGATTTATGTCATTCACTTGTTGATTTGCCCCATGTTTGTTGAGGGTTTCCTATGGGTAAAACGCTGTTCCAGTTACTGGAGATGCAGGAGTATGTGAGACAGGTAATTCCTGTGCTCATAGAAGTTCTGTTCTAGTGAGTGAGATCCACAATGAAGAACACTACAAATTCAGATGTGATAAAACCTATAAAGTAAATAAAACAAAATAATGTGATGCTCCTCATGGGAGTGTTTCTCTTACCAACCAACCACCTCCTCTTTCTACTGCAAACTCCCTGAAGCAAGTACTCTTTTTTTTTTTTCAAGTACTCTTTTATTTTTTTGTATTTATTACAGTGACTCCAAAATACTGACCCATCTTCATTAGTATGTGATACTATTTTAAATAGATAGAATTAATCATTTGGGATTTATGTGTCATTGGATTAGGTTGGTAAAGCCTTAATTAGAGTTGATATTGCTTAGAAAGACACATTTGACACTTTTGGAAGCCTTATCAGATTTCAGAATGCTGGCAGGTTTCCTTATACATTGTTAACTCTGAAACTATCCTGGAAATGGATGAAATGGTTTTGCTTTCATCTCTCTACCTTTGACTTCCTGTGAAATCAAGACAGATTTTGCTACCCTTTAATTTTCCCTTAATCTCTGTTGATCTCTCCCACTCCAGTCCTATCAGGCCCGCATTTCTCCTTTAGAAAAATCTGAAAGGTTAAGTCATCTACTTACATTTAAGTACATACCCAAGCCTCTATTGATTTTTGTGGTGACTATGAGGAAATATGAGATCCCAGTTAATATATACACTATATACAGCACCTAACAATGAAGCATGACCCATTAGTTAAACTGTTCTTCTTTATATAATCCAAATATCTTCATCAAGATTACCTGGTGGAATAACACTTCACTTTGCTCCAGGCAGCTTTTAGGCTTGGCCCGTCCTTTTGTCTGTGTCATTCCTCACAGAGGATTGGCCTTCTCTTTTCTACCAGCTTTTAAGCCCCTATCCAGGATCCTCTTATCTTGACATCTTGTCAACTATTCATCTCACAAGGACTTTTCCTTCTCTACTTTCTTATTATAACATTCCTGATTTATGTCATTCACTTGTTGATTTGCCCCATGTTTGTTGAGGGTTTCCTATGGGTAAAACGCTGTTCCAGTTACTGGAGATGCAGGAGTATGTGAGACAGGTAATTCCTGTGCTCATAGAAGTTCTGTTCTAGTGAGTGAGATCCACAATGAAGAACACTACAAATTCAGATGTGATAAAACCTATAAAGTAAATAAAACAAAATAATGTGATGCTCCTCATGGGAGTGTTTCTCTTACCAACCAACCACCTCCTCTTTCTACTGCAAACTCCCTGAAGCAAGTACTCTTTTTTTTTTTTCAAGTACTCTTTTATTTTTTTGTATTTATTACAGTGACTCCAAAATACTGACCCATCTTCATTAGTATGTGATACTATTTTAAATAGATAGAATTAATCATTTGGGATTTATGTGTCATTGGATTAGGTTGGTAAAGCCTTAATTAGAGTTGATATTGCTTAGAAAGACACATTTGACACTTTTGGAAGCCTTATCAGATTTCAGAATGCTGGCAGGTTTCCTTATACATTGTTAACTCTGAAACTATCCTGGAAATGGATGAAATGGTTTTGCTTTCATCTCTCTACCTTTGACTTCCTGTGAAATCAAGACAGATTTTGCTACCCTTTAATTTTCCCTTAATCTCTGTTGATCTCTCCCACTCCAGTCCTATCAGGCCCGCATTTCTCCTTTAGAAAAATCTGAAAGGTTAAGTCATCTACTTACATTTAAGTACATACCCAAGCCTCTATTGATTTTTGTGGTGACTATGAGGAAATATGAGATCCCAGTTAATATATACACTATATACAGCACCTAACAATGAAGCATGATGACTCATGTTTCACTCAATGTAGGTGAAAAAGGCTCCATTCATCAGCACAGAATCTTCCCTTCGAATTGTCATGTGCCAGCTAACCCAGTATAACTTCATGAATTTACCCTTGTTTTTAAATATTGGGGTGTATGTGTATGTTTTGCTGATCGTCAATAGTACCAGATCCTGAATCACTGCTTGACAATATCAACATTCGAGAGAAAGTGCAGGATCCAAAGATGTTAGGCATGAGCTTTCCAAACATGAAATTACAGTTAAAAAATAAGGAAAAATTATAGTTCTTTAAGAGACTGTTTTGAATACTGGAAGAAAAAACATAAAGAACCAAGTGGATAGTAAGGTATTAAACAAATACTTGTTTCCTTCTGTTTCTCAGAGGTACCAAAGTACTCATTTAACTAGTCAGTCTGATTTTGCTTAATGATTAGCTAAAGAGTAACAATGAAGATTTTTATTTTTTTAATTGAGCCTACTAGGATTGGTTTCGTATATGGATGAAATAAGCCCTTACCATTTCATCACAATTAATTCTCCAAAAAATTCTTTTGTTGTTAAAGACCTGAAATGTTTACCATTAGAAATTAATGCCAATGGTTAAATTAATATTATTTACTATACCGACTCTTAGAGTAGTAAATAACAATACTTTAATCCAGTGGGATCAATCTCTAATGGTAAACATTTTAGGCCTTTAACAAAAATATTTTTTCTTTGTTTTGGAGAATTACTATGCCTACTGTTAAAACAGGGCTTCCCTGATGGCTCAGTTCATAAAGAATCTGCCTGCAGCACAGGATATCCAGGTTCAATCTCTGGGTTGGAAAGATTCGCTGGAGAAGGAAATGGCAATGCACTGCAACACTCTTGCCTGGGAAGTCCCATGGACAGAGGACAGAAAAGCCTGGTGGCTACAGTCCATGAGGTCACAAGATTTGGACACGACCTATGACTGAACCATCACCACCACTGTTAAAGTATAAATGCCTGATATTAGCCCACTCTTGCATTAGCCAGTCTGCATAAAGTAGTTTCTTTGAGATAGTAAAACAGTCAGTAAATCTTAAATGATGGTTAAAAGAAAATTTGGTAATGCATCAAACTTATTTTGTTTGGCTTCAAAGTGTTGGCCAGACTGTATTATAAAATTTGAGACATGACCACCATTTTGAAAGGGAAGATCTCCCATTTACTTCCAGGTTTCTCTTTATAAGTGAAAAAGGTTGATCACATTGGGGTCTCATTCCTAGATAATGAGCCACCCTTTGAGAAGTAGAAAGAGTGTTTTTATGGGCTGATAACCTCAACAAAAGTCTTCAAATGGTTCAGTGACCTTTGGTTATTGTCTTTTCATTTTATCCAAAAGCATCCTGTTAAACTGTTCCTAGTTCTCAGCATTAAAGGACACACAGAGAATGTTTCCTCTGGAGCCATAAACACTCTTGAGGCTGAATTATAATAATACAGTATGATAAATTTTTTTTATTCATTCCAAATTTCTAACAATTGAAAAAAAAAAGGAAATACTGTCTTCTTTAATAATGAGTTAACATTTCTTGAATCTATGTGCTGAGCACTGTTCTAAGCATCTTACCTGCATTGTTTAATATAATTCTCCCAACCACCTTGATTACACTCACTTTACAGTAGAATAGACTGAGGCACAGAAAGGTAACACCACGTGACGCAGGTAAGGAGCCAGGTTGGGATTTATACCTTGTCACCATGACCTGCAGTCTTTCTGACCACTGTCTGATACTGCTTTCTGTGCATTGCCCGTCTGTTACCCTCAGTGCTTCAGCCGAGCCTTTGGGATCTATCTAAAGATTAAAAAGACAGTGGTATTGTCTCATTATTTGAGAAGAAAGATAGCCCCACCATGTTGCAGAACTCCAAAGACACAGTACACATCATGGATTGTGTCCATGGTCCCACCCAGAGTTGTACACTGTATAGCCTGCATAGACGCATGTAGTGACCCTAACAGCCTCCCTCACACAAAAGGTTTCACTCTTTGTTCCTATATGATTTTTCGTGATGCTGGCTGCCCCCCAAATAGCCTCTGTGTAGGTTTCTTCTCTATGACATGAGTCAACACTGATTCATGTCGATGTTTGGTAGAAAGCAACACAATACCGTAAAGCAATTATCCTTCAATTAAAAATAAATTAACTTTTTAGAAAAGATCAGCACTGTTTTCATAGTTAGTTCTTTCACATCATCTAAAGATTTCCAGGCAGTTCTTTAGGGTGAACTTAAATTCTCTCTGCCATTTCTTCTACTTCCAGTCTTGTCAAGCAGTAGTTGAATACATATATTCTCAGAAACTGTCTCTAAGGAGTTGGAGGCAGGTTGCTCACAGGTGATTTCCCCAGGATAGGAGAGCACGTGGTGGCTTTTCTGGGCGGGTGTAGAGCTTGGTGTGAAATGATGACTCATCCTCCACCAGGGCCGTCGGTAACCCTGCAGCCAGGTTGTGCCCTGTGGTACGTGACTCCCCATGAGTCAGAAGAGTCAAGTGGCTCAAGCATTAAAGTCTGACCTCCTGGCCTACCTGCTGGTTACAGAAGGGCTGGAATTCCACAGCATTCCTGAAGCCGTATGATTTTTCACTGTAGGATTGATTTAAGTAACAGTGACAAGAGTGAAGAAAAAGCATTTGGTTATTGAGGCCTCTTTGGAAGATCTTGTGCTATTTTGAAAGAATACATCCACTTGTCCTTAAAAACAAAGTTCATTTCTGAGGAAACATATCAATTGTACTCACTGAGCCATGGAGCAGAATAAGAGTGAGTGTTAACCCAGATATACCTGTTTTAGTATGGGCATTGGTTATACCTTGTCACCATGACCTGCAGTCTTTCTGACCACTGTCTGATACTGCTTTCTGTGCATTGCCGTCTGTTACCCTCAGTGCTTCAGCCGAGCCTTTGGGATCTATCTAAAGATTAAAAAGACAGTGGTATTGTCTCATTATTTGAGAAGAAAGATAGCCCCACCATGTTGCAGAACTCCAAAGACACAGTACACATCATGGATTGTGTCCATGGTCCCACCCAGAGTTGTACACTGTATAGCCTGCATAGACGCATGTAGTGACCCTAACAGCCTCCCTCACACAAAAGGTTTCACTCTTTGTTCCTATATGATTTTTCGTGATGCTGGCTGCCCCCCAAATAGCCTCTGTGTAGGTTTCTTCTCTATGACATGAGTCAACACTGATTCATGTCGATGTTTGGTAGAAAGCAACACAATACCGTAAAGCAATTATCCTTCAATTAAAAATAAATTAACTTTTTAGAAAAGATCAGCACTGTTTTCATAGTTAGTTCTTTCACATCATCTAAAGATTTCCAGGCAGTTCTTTAGGGTGAACTTAAATTCTCTCTGCCATTTCTTCTACTTCCAGTCTTGTCAAGCAGTAGTTGAATACATATATTCTCAGAAACTGTCTCTAAGGAGTTGGAGGCAGGTTGCTCACAGGTGATTTCCCCAGGATAGGAGAGCACGTGGTGGCTTTTCTGGGCGGGTGTAGAGCTTGGTGTGAAATGATGACTCATCCTCCACCAGGGCCGTCGGTAACCCTGCAGCCAGGTTGTGCCCTGTGGTACGTGACTCCCCATGAGTCAGAAGAGTCAAGTGGCTCAAGCATTAAAGTCTGACCTCCTGGCCTACCTGCTGGTTACAGAAGGGCTGGAATTCCACAGCATTCCTGAAGCCGTATGATTTTTCACTGTAGGATTGATTTAAGTAACAGTGACAAGAGTGAAGAAAAAGCATTTGGTTATTGAGGCCTCTTTGGAAGATCTTGTGCTATTTTGAAAGAATACATCCACTTGTCCTTAAAAACAAAGTTCATTTCTGAGGAAACATATCAATTGTACTCACTGAGCCATGGAGCAGAATAAGAGTGAGTGTTAACCCAGATATACCTGTTTTAGTATGGGCTGAAATCTTATTTCCAGTTTCTCTAATCGGAATAGAAACCTAAAGCCAGTTCAAAACAATATTGCGTGAGCCTAGATAGAACTAAAGCTGGCCTCTTAAGGAGTTCACCTGTCTCCCTCCATTGTGTGGAAATGTTGGATCCCCAGAGATTGTCTTAGTGCCCAAATCACTAGGCAGGTGTTTTAAAGGACAATTTAACCAGTCATTTTGGTACAACCAGGCAATAATCTTACTGTCTTAGTTTGGTCATTCAAGTACCCAAACCCTGAATTCATTATCTCATGATCTCATGTGTTCAGTTATCATAGAGAAATTTTAACCTTAAGGAGAAGAGTATTTTTCTTCCCAAGTAAATTATTAGGTCCTCCCAGGTGGCAGCCACATTTGTGCTTTTTATCGTCCACGGGATCTAGAATGCGCTGGATCATGAGTAATCATGAACACTGGTTGCCTTACTTCACCTTGTTAGTAAAGTATAACTCATTAATGTACTGCAGGAAATAGCACACTATCTGGAAATATTAAATATGTCTCCTTGCATGAATCACTTCTTACTGGAATTCTGTTTCCTCTTAGATCCCAACACCAGGGCTCTGTTGTCCATGGCACAGACTCTGGTCCTTAGTGTTCTAGAGCTTGTGAACTTTTTATGGGCCTATGAAAATATTTGAGCACTGAAAAGTAAAGTAATTGACCCCAAAATATAAGAAGAAACCTGCAACATCCCAATTAAATTCTAATTGCATAGTTTAAAATGTAACCTTATGTGAACTTCCATAATTGTCAAGTATTTATAAATATATATATATATATGTGTGTGTATATATATATATATATATATATATATATATATATATATATATACACACATTACATTTGGAAAAAACCACTTGTGGACTGAGGTTTTTTTTTTATTTTTTCATTTCAAAAGAATTCTCAAGCATGTTGGATGATTGCAGAGATATGAGGATTAATCATTCACTAAATGAGTTTAGAAGGCAAATAATTTCAAAACAAAATTATAAAGATCCTTTCTAGATTTTTATAACAAAAATGTAATGTGGGTAGTGGATCCATTTTAAAATCCTGGATATGATGTTTAGTGGGGTTTACAAAGGCATTAAAACAGCCCTGCTTAAACTATTATCCATTTTCAAGACTATTTTTTAAATAACTTTTTTTAAAAAATAAAACTAAGCTGTTGTTGTAATTTATTATGTAGAGTTCCTATTAGGTAACTCTTAAGAAACAGGTTAACTATCTGCAGAGAATTCTGCGTGTTAACCAGGGCTGTGTTAGTCTTGGGGGAAATTAAATTGGTAAAAAACCAGGCAATAATCTTACTGTCTTAGTTTGGTCATTCAAGTACCCAAACCCTGAATTCATTATCTCATGATCTCATGTGTTCAGTTATCATAGAGAAATTTTAACCTTAAGGAGAAGAGTATTTTTCTTCCCAAGTAAATTATTAGGTCCTCCCAGGTGGCAGCCACATTTGTGCTTTTTATCGTCCACGGGATCTAGAATGCGCTGGATCATGAGTAATCATGAACACTGGTTGCCTTACTTCACCTTGTTAGTAAAGTATAACTCATTAATGTACTGCAGGAAATAGCACACTATCTGGAAATATTAAATATGTCTCCTTGCATGAATCACTTCTTACTGGAATTCTGTTTCCTCTTAGATCCCAACACCAGGGCTCTGTTGTCCATGGCACAGACTCTGGTCCTTAGTGTTCTAGAGCTTGTGAACTTTTTATGGGCCTATGAAAATATTTGAGCACTGAAAAGTAAAGTAATTGACCCCAAAATATAAGAAGAAACCTGCAACATCCCAATTAAATTCTAATTGCATAGTTTAAAATGTAACCTTATGTGAACTTCCATAATTGTCAAGTATTTATAAATATATATATATATATGTGTGTGTATATATATATATATATATATATATATATATATATATATATATACACATTACATTTGGAAAAAACCACTTGTGGACTGAGGTTTTTCTTTTTTTTTTTTTTCATTTCAAAAGAATTCTCAAGCATGTTGGATGATTGCAGAGATATGAGGATTAATCATTCACTAAATGAGTTTAGAAGGCAAATAATTTCAAAACAAAATTATAAAGATCCTTTCTAGATTTTTATAACAAAAATGTAATGTGGGTAGTGGATCCATTTTAAAATCCTGGATATGATGTTTAGTGGGGTTTACAAAGGCATTAAAACAGCCCTGCTTAAACTATTATCCATTTTCAAGACTATTTTTTAAATAACTTTTTTTAAAAAATAAAACTAAGCTGTTGTTGTAATTTATTATGTAGAGTTCCTATTAGGTAACTCTTAAGAAACAGGTTAACTATCTGCAGAGAATTCTGCGTGTTAACCAGGGCTGTGTTAGTCTTGGGGGAAATTAAATTACGGAAGGCCTGTCAGCTGGATGAAGGTTTAAATTTCATGGACTTGGAGGAGAGAGCTTTTTCACATTCTCTTCCCATATGGAGTAACAATCTGTTCTGAAAGGGAAGAATATGTTGGCTTCATCTCTTCTAGCTCATTTGATTTCAGCTTTCCATAAATCAACTTCTGCCAATCACCATCAAGACTCAACTTTTTTGCAAAATTGTTGGAGAAAGCACTGTCTTTAAGAAGACAGGGAGCATTCTGGAGTAATTCTTCTGCAAATCACAATTCTGTGTTGTATGCAGTTATTTTTTTTGGAGTTCACTGCCTACTTGGAATGAACAGGCTGTCTTTTTCCCCAGAAGAGCACAGACTGATTCACAAGGTCAGGTTAAAGAATATCTAAGTTGGCTTTCCTGTCCCTTATACAGGAATTATCTGCTTGAAAAAAAAAAAATTAACTGTAAATGGAATCTACCTATAGAAATTGTTCTTAAGTTCAAAGGGAAAATCAGTCTTCACTTTGAAAAAAGCACCAATACAGTAAACTGAAAGTGCATTTTTCTTTTCAAAAGTTATTGTTGACTAGTACATTTATATGTGCACCTGTAGTCTAGTATCTAAATACTTGAAATATTTGAAAGTTTTAATCCCAAGAATGGAAATAATGATTGATTTTTAACAATTTTGAGGTCATGTCCACAAAAATAACTGTGACTGGGAGTGAAAGTTGATCCATCTCATTGTCTTTATCTTAGAATTCCTTTTAAAAAGTTAAAAAAAAAAAAATCCCTTGCTGAGATGCTATTTGTGATGTTGTATTTAGTTCCTGAGGTCCTAGTTTCTCCTAGCTAATGTTTGGCTCTTCTAAAAGACAAATTCAGGTCCTACTCCAAGGCCTTGAGAATGAGGCTTAAGCTCCTCCAGACCTCAGTTTTCACAACTCTTTGTTGGAGGAAACTGTAGTACTTTACTCATGACTATTTTTAAATAACTTTTTTTAAAAAATAAAACTAAGCTGTTGTTGTAATTTATTATGTAGAGTTCCTATTAGGTAACTCTTAAGAAACAGGTTAACTATCTGCAGAGAATTCTGCGTGTTAACCAGGGCTGTGTTAGTCTTGGGGGAAATTAAATTACGGAAGGCCTGTCAGCTGGATGAAGGTTTAAATTTCATGGACTTGGAGGAGAGAGCTTTTTCACATTCTCTTCCCATATGGAGTAACAATCTGTTCTGAAAGGGAAGAATATGTTGGCTTCATCTCTTCTAGCTCATTTGATTTCAGCTTTCCATAAATCAACTTCTGCCAATCACCATCAAGACTCAACTTTTTTGCAAAATTGTTGGAGAAAGCACTGTCTTTAAGAAGACAGGGAGCATTCTGGAGTAATTCTTCTGCAAATCACAATTCTGTGTTGTATGCAGTTATTTTTTTTGGAGTTCACTGCCTACTTGGAATGAACAGGCTGTCTTTTTCCCCAGAAGAGCACAGACTGATTCACAAGGTCAGGTTAAAGAATATCTAAGTTGGCTTTCCTGTCCCTTATACAGGAATTATCTGCTTGAAAAAAAAAAAATTAACTGTAAATGGAATCTACCTATAGAAATTGTTCTTAAGTTCAAAGGGAAAATCAGTCTTCACTTTGAAAAAAGCACCAATACAGTAAACTGAAAGTGCATTTTTCTTTTCAAAAGTTATTGTTGACTAGTACATTTATATGTGCACCTGTAGTCTAGTATCTAAATACTTGAAATATTTGAAAGTTTTAATCCCAAGAATGGAAATAATGATTGATTTTTAACAATTTTGAGGTCATGTCCACAAAAATAACTGTGACTGGGAGTGAAAGTTGATCCATCTCATTGTCTTTATCTTAGAATTCCTTTTAAAAAGTTAAAAAAAAAAAAATCCCTTGCTGAGATGCTATTTGTGATGTTGTATTTAGTTCCTGAGGTCCTAGTTTCTCCTAGCTAATGTTTGGCTCTTCTAAAAGACAAATTCAGGTCCTACTCCAAGGCCTTGAGAATGAGGCTTAAGCTCCTCCAGACCTCAGTTTTCACAACTCTTTGTTGGAGGAAACTGTAGTACTTTACTCATGAGTTCCTATTTTTTCTTATATTTTAAATGTATTTTATTAAAGTATAGTTGATTTATAATGTTGTGGTAATTTCTGCTGTCCAGCAAAGTGATTCACTTATGTGCTCTATCACATCTGACTCTTTGCAGCCCCGTAGACTGTAGCCCACCAGGCTCCTCTGCCTATGAAATTTTCCAGGCAAGAATACTGGAGTGGGGTTACCATTTTTTTACTCCAAGGGATCTTCCCAACTAAGGGATCAAACCCACGTCTCTTATGTCTCCTGCATTGGTAGACAGATTCTTTACCACCCAGCCACCTGGAAAACCCAATTCCGTTATACAAATATACTTTCTTTTTCATATTCTTTTCCATTATGGTTTATCAGAGGATATTGAATATAATTCCCTGTGCTCCACAGGAGTTCTTTACACTTATATGAGTTTGTTTTAAATGTTAATGAGATGACATGTGTGAGCACCTTATTCAGCACCTGTTACATGGTGAGCTTGAGTTCTAGCTGCTTCTTTCACTCACCTTGCTGGGACGCATTCTCTGGACTTCAGTTTATCATGTACCTGATAAACGGGTATATAGAGCCTTGAGGTACAAGTTAGTGTGTTAATAACCTCAGTCAGTGACTCCAAAGTGGTTCTTCGAGCTCTTGCCAGAGCAGTCTTGTTACATAACCATCAGTACCAGTGACTCCAAAGTGGTGAACCTTCCTAGAACATTTATATGTGCACCTGTAGTCTAGTATCTAAATACTTGAAATATTTGAAAGTTTTAATCCCAAGAATGGAAATAATGATTGATTTTTAACAATTTTGAGGTCATGTCCACAAAAATAACTGTGACTGGGAGTGAAAGTTGATCCATCTCATTGTCTTTATCTTAGAATTCCTTTTAAAAAGTTAAAAAAAAAAAAATCCCTTGCTGAGATGCTATTTGTGATGTTGTATTTAGTTCCTGAGGTCCTAGTTTCTCCTAGCTAATGTTTGGCTCTTCTAAAAGACAAATTCAGGTCCTACTCCAAGGCCTTGAGAATGAGGCTTAAGCTCCTCCAGACCTCAGTTTTCACAACTCTTTGTTGGAGGAAACTGTAGTACTTTACTCATGAGTTCCTATTTTTTCTTATATTTTAAATGTATTTTATTAAAGTATAGTTGATTTATAATGTTGTGGTAATTTCTGCTGTCCAGCAAAGTGATTCACTTATGTGCTCTATCACATCTGACTCTTTGCAGCCCCGTAGACTGTAGCCCACCAGGCTCCTCTGCCTATGAAATTTTCCAGGCAAGAATACTGGAGTGGGGTTACCATTTGTTTACCCCAAGGGATCTTCCCAACTAAGGGATCAAACCCACGTCTCTTATGTCTCCTGCATTGGTAGACAGATTCTTTACCACCCAGCCACCTGGAAAACCCAATTCCGTTATACAAATATACTTTCTTTTTCATATTCTTTTCCATTATGGTTTATCAGAGGATATTGAATATAATTCCCTGTGCTCCACAGGAGTTCTTTACACTTATATGAGTTTGTTTTAAATGTTAATGAGATGACATGTGTGAGCACCTTATTCAGCACCTGTTACATGGTGAGCTTGAGTTCTAGCTGCTTCTTTCACTCACCTTGCTGGGACGCATTCTCTGGACTTCAGTTTATCATGTACCTGATAAACGGGTATATAGAGCCTTGAGGTACAAGTTAGTGTGTTAATAACCTCAGTCAGTGACTCCAAAGTGGTTCTTCGAGCTCTTGCCAGAGCAGTCTTTACAGCTCGCTCATTCATAGACTGACGGGTGGCTATGGCAGTATCACCAGTTCCCACAAGCTCCCTTTCATTTTCCTGCCAATATGTGGTGAAACACTTCCTAGAAAAGCCATTTCTTTGAACTGAGCTTGCAAAAAATCCCTGCTAGAATTCAAGTACTTTATCTGGATTTCTTGCTCGTAACATAGAACTTTTCCTAAACATTTTAAAAAGACTCTTTCCTCTTTCAGAATGATGCTGGGGCCAGCCCATTGACTGCCTAAGCCTTTTCCCAGTGTGTTTCTTAGCCAGTTACTTTATCCTTTGAGACAACATTTTTACTACTATAGAGACGTGGGAACTCTGTTTTGGCAAAGAAGGTGTCAAAAATTGCTTTCAGGAATAGTGACTTATGAAGAAGAAACCAGGCCAGGCTCGATCTTTGAATTCTGATTCCAGCCCTGAAGATGGCCCAAAAGGCCACAGGAAAAAAACTTGTAAAAGGCTTATCTGCCGTGATTAACCAAAAATGTACTCTCTTGTTAAGCAAACAGCCTGTAGGCCAGATTGTGTTCTAGGTACTGGGAATACAGAGAGGATTAAACAGGCATTCCTAATGGCAAGGGCCTCTCAGCTCTGTGGAAGAGCCCAGGTGTCTGTTCAGGGCCAGACACTGGGGATAGGAGGATAGAAAGCACAAGCAATCCCTTTGCCTCTGCCAGATAAGGAGGGGATAGCACTGTGACTGTGTGGCTGTGTTCCTAAGGACTCTGGTTGGAATTGGCATCGGAATCTGGAAGTTTGCTTAGTCCAGTGCACCTAATTCAAATGAAAAGTGTGGGACTGGAAAAGATAACCCCCAAGTTAATTCCAGACCAAAAAAAAAAAAAAGAGAGACAGAGATCAAAGGGAGGAACAGTAATGTTGACAGAGAATCACTGGCAGAGATCTAAGAATGATAGAGAAGGAATCCTTCAGGTAGGTAGGCAACAGGTTGTCTCCTTCCATCCCAGAACAACCCTGGGAAGAAGATACATGTGTTACCTCATTATCTCATAGGAGAAGAGTGCAACCATAGGAGATTAAGCTGTTTTCAAAGATTTCAGTCAAAATCAGTCATCTAAATGGTAACTGTTAAGAAAAAAAACGAAAAAAAAGAGAGAAAAAAAAAAGAATGTAACTGTGAAACTCTGCTGTCCCTATGATTGCTACTGTATGCTGCCGAACATTGTAAATACATTACACACAGGCAAAATAATATATATACGTGTAAGATTGTAATAATCAGAATCAGCCCAAGATATTCACGAAATTGAATGAAGCTAGGGAACTGAACTTTTCTGCATTTGTCTTGGAGTTAGTTGGCCTTTGCTGCTACTTATATTAGATCCTAAAGGAATATGGAGGCAGGGGACATAGCATGGACAGACTTGGGGCAAGGCATGTATGATGTGTGGACTTTCCATGTGGCTCAGTGGTAGAGAATTCACCTGCCAATGCAGAAGCCACAGGAAATGTGGGTTCGCTCCCTGGGTCAGGAAGATCCCCTGCAGGAGGAAGTGGCAACTCACACCTTATGAGGCCCTCGATCTTTGAATTCTGATTCCAGCCCTGAAGATGGCCCAAAAGGCCACAGGAAAAAACTTGTAAAAGGCTTATCTGCCGTGATTAACCAAAAATGTACTCTCTTGTTAAGCAAACAGCCTGTAGGCCAGATTGTGTTCTAGGTACTGGGAATACAGAGAGGATTAAACAGGCATTCCTAATGGCAAGGGCCTCTCAGCTCTGTGGAAGAGCCCAGGTGTCTGTTCAGGGCCAGACACTGGGGATAGGAGGATAGAAAGCACAAGCAATCCCTTTGCCTCTGCCAGATAAGGAGGGGATAGCACTGTGACTGTGTGGCTGTGTTCCTAAGGACTCTGGTTGGAATTGGCATCGGAATCTGGAAGTTTGCTTAGTCCAGTGCACCTAATTCAAATGAAAAGTGTGGGACTGGAAAAGATAACCCCCAAGTTAATTCCAGACCAAAAAAAAAAAAAAGAGAGACAGAGATCAAAGGGAGGAACAGTAATGTTGACAGAGAATCACTGGCAGAGATCTAAGAATGATAGAGAAGGAATCCTTCAGGTAGGTAGGCAACAGGTTGTCTCCTTCCATCCCAGAACAACCCTGGGAAGAAGATACATGTGTTACCTCATTATCTCATAGGAGAAGAGTGCAACCATAGGAGATTAAGCTGTTTTCAAAGATTTCAGTCAAAATCAGTCATCTAAATGGTAACTGTTAAGAAAAAAAACGAAAAAAAAGAGAGAAAAAAAAAAGAATGTAACTGTGAAACTCTGCTGTCCCTATGATTGCTACTGTATGCTGCCGAACATTGTAAATACATTACACACAGGCAAAATAATATATATACGTGTAAGATTGTAATAATCAGAATCAGCCCAAGATATTCACGAAATTGAATGAAGCTAGGGAACTGAACTTTTCTGCATTTGTCTTGGAGTTAGTTGGCCTTTGCTGCTACTTATATTAGATCCTAAAGGAATATGGAGGCAGGGGACATAGCATGGACAGACTTGGGGCAAGGCATGTATGATGTGTGGACTTTCCATGTGGCTCAGTGGTAGAGAATTCACCTGCCAATGCAGAAGCCACAGGAAATGTGGGTTCGCTCCCTGGGTCAGGAAGATCCCCTGCAGGAGGAAGTGGCAACTCACACCAGTATTTTTGCCTGGAAAATTCCATGGACAGAAGAGCCTGGTGGGCTACTGTCCATGTGGTTGCAAGAGTCAGATGTAACTGAGCATGTGTGTACTCACAGGTACCATTTGTGTGGCTGTCATCACAGGAGAAGGCTTTAATTGATTCAGTAAGGAAGAGAAGGCTATTGGAAGTTTTTAAGCAGGGGATTTTAAGTTTTGTGCAGAGACTAAACGTTAGACATGTAAGATGGGAGGAGAGAACACTATTCAGGTCTATGAGCTAAGAGAGTTGGATCTGGGTCAAAGCTAAGACGAAAACACAAAACAATGAGTTAATCTAAAAAATATGATTTACAGTATGTTAATATCAGGTATAGGACTTCCGTGGTGGCTCAAAAGTAAGAAATCCACCTGCCAGTGCAGGAGACGTAAGAGATGTAAGTTCGATCCATGGGTCAGGAAGATCCCCTTCCTGGAGAGGGAAGTAGGGACCCGTTCCAGTATTCTTTCCTGGGAAATCCCGTGAACCAAGGAATCTGGCAGGCTATAGTCCATGGGGGGCTGTGAAAGAGTTAGACACAACTAGAGGCTGAACAATGACCATTTCAGGTGTACAGCAAAGTGATTCAGTTTGTTTTATATATATATATATATATATATATATATATATATATATATACACACACACACACACACACACACACACATATATATATACATATATATATATATATATATATGCTTTCAGATTCTTTTCCCTAGTTGGTTATTATAAGATATTGAATATAGTTTCCTGTGCAATGCAATAGACCCTTGTTGTTTATCTGTTTTATGCATAGTGGTATGTATCTGTTAATCCCAAACTCCTAGTTTATCTCTCCACCTCTTATTTCCCCCTTTGGTAACCATACATTTGTTTTCTATTTCTATGCCTCTGTTTCTGTTTTGTAAATAACTTAATTTGTATAATTTTTAATATTTCAATACATTATTTTCCATGTGGCTCAGTGGTAGAGAATTCACCTGCCAATGCAGAAGCCACAGGAAATGTGGGTTCGCTCCCTGGGTCAGGAAGATCCCCTGCAGGAGGAAGTGGCAACTCACACCAGTATTTTTGCCTGGAAAATTCCATGGACAGAAGAGCCTGGTGGGCTACTGTCCATGTGGTTGCAAGAGTCAGATGTAACTGAGCATGTGTGTACTCACAGGTACCATTTGTGTGGCTGTCATCACAGGAGAAGGCTTTAATTGATTCAGTAAGGAAGAGAAGGCTATTGGAATTTTTTAAGCAGGGGATTTTAAGTTTTGTGCAGAGACTAAACGTTAGACATGTAAGATGGGAGGAGAGAACACTATTCAGGTCTATGAGCTAAGAGAGTTGGATCTGGGTCAAAGCTAAGACGAAAACACAAAACAATGAGTTAATCTAAAAAATATGATTTACAGTATGTTAATATCAGGTATAGGACTTCCGTGGTGGCTCAAAAGTAAGAAATCCACCTGCCAGTGCAGGAGACGTAAGAGATGTAAGTTCGATCCATGGGTCAGGAAGATCCCCTTCCTGGAGAGGGAAGTAGGGACCCGTTCCAGTATTCTTTCCTGGGAAATCCCGTGAACCAAGGAATCTGGCAGGCTATAGTCCATGGGGGGCTGTGAAAGAGTTAGACACAACTAGAGGCTGAACAATGACCATTTCAGGTGTACAGCAAAGTGATTCAGTTTGTTTTATATATATATATATATATATATATATATATATATATATATATACACACACACACACACACACACACACACATATATATATACATATATATATATATATATATGCTTTCAGATTCTTTTCCCTAGTTGGTTATTATAAGATATTGAATATAGTTTCCTGTGCAATGCAATAGACCCTTGTTGTTTATCTGTTTTATGCATAGTGGTATGTATCTGTTAATCCCAAACTCCTAGTTTATCTCTCCACCTCTTATTTCCCCCTTTGGTAACCATACATTTGTTTTCTATTTCTATGCCTCTGTTTCTGTTTTGTAAATAACTTAATTTGTATAATTTTTAATATTTCACATGTAAGTGATATCATATGATAAAATAATTATAAATCAAAATATTAGAATAGTAACAATGTATACTTTAAAGTTTTAAAACCATTTTCCCTCATATTTTGAGTTCTCTTTTAAAACTTATTTTTAAGAAAGGGTACTTATTTATTGAGCCCTTGTGTGTGTGTGTGACGTCACTTCAGTTGTGTCCAACTCTTTGTGACCCTATGAACTGTAGCCCAGCCAGTTCCTCTGTCCATAAGGGATTTTCCAGGGAAGAATACTGGAGCAGGTTGCTATGCCTTCCTCCAGGGGATCTTCCTGACCCAGGGAAAGAACCTGCATCTCTTAGGTCTCCTGCACTGGCAGGCAGGTTCTTTACCATAGTGCCACCTGGGAAGTCCCATCAAGCCCTTACTATACGCCAAATACATTGACAAGATTTTACGTGTCTCATTTAATCCTCACAAACCCTATTTTATCTCCATCATATAATGTAGGAAACTGAAGCTTAGAGAAGGCTAAGTAACTTGTTCAAGATCAACCAACCAGTCACCAGTGGTGTTTGGATATGTACCCAGGCAATCTGACCCTAAAGGCTACTTGTTTTTTGTTTTTTGTTTTTTTTTTTTTTTTTTTTTTTTTTTTTTTTTATAAACTGAACCTGGCATTTATTACAAATTCACTTTCTTTTATTTATTTATTTTTTGGGCGGGGGTCGGGTTGGGGTGAGAGCGGAGCAGGTGGACCACTTCTATTGGTCTTTCATTTCTCTATTTTCATCCGTCTTTGTTCTTTGGCTCCTGTGGGCCTCCCATCGCGGTGGCGTCTGTTGCAGAGTGCCGGCTCTGGGCGCAGGCGCTCCAGAGCTCCGGCTCGGTAATTGGACACATCAGTCCAGCCGCTCCGCGGCACGTGGGATCTTCCCAGGCCAGGGATCGAACTGGCGCCCCTTGCACTGCAAGGCGGTGTCCTTACCCGCTGGACCACCAGGGAAGCCCTAAAGGCTACTTTTTAACCTACTCTTGTATACCCTCCTTAACGGCGCTCGGTAATTGGACACATCTAGTTTATCTCTCCACCTCTTATTTCCCCCTTTGGTAACCATACATTTGTTTTCTATTTCTATGCCTCTGTTTCTGTTTTGTAAATAACTTAATTTGTATAATTTTTAATATTTCACATGTAAGTGATATCATATGATAAAATAATTATAAATCAAAATATTAGAATAGTAACAATGTATACTTTAAAGTTTTAAAACCATTTTCCCTCATATTTTGAGTTCTCTTTTAAAACTTATTTTTAAGAAAGGGTACTTATTTATTGAGCCCTTGTGTGTGTGTGTGGCGTCACTTCAGTTGTGTCCAACTCTTTGTGACCCTATGAACTGTAGCCCAGCCAGTTCCTCTGTCCATAAGGGATTTTCCAGGGAAGAATACTGGAGCAGGTTGCTATGCCTTCCTCCAGGGGATCTTCCTGACCCAGGGAAAGAACCTGCATCTCTTAGGTCTCCTGCACTGGCAGGCAGGTTCTTTACCATAGTGCCACCTGGGAAGTCCCATCAAGCCCTTACTATACGCCAAATACATTGACAAGATTTTACGTGTCTCATTTAATCCTCACAAACCCTATTTTATCTCCATCATATAATGTAGGAAACTGAAGCTTAGAGAAGGCTAAGTAACTTGTTCAAGATCAACCAACCAGTCACCAGTGGTGTTTGGATATGTACCCAGGCAATCTGACCCTAAAGGCTACTTGTTTTTTGTTTTTTGTTTGTTTGTTTTTTTTTTTTTTTTTATAAACTGAACCTGGCATTTATTACAAATTCACTTTCTTTTATTTATTTATTTTTTGGGCGGGGGTCGGGTTGGGGTGAGAGCGGAGCAGGTGGACCACTTCTATTGGTCTTTCATTTCTCTATTTTCATCCGTCTTTGTTCTTTGGCTCCTGTGGGCCTCCCATCGCGGTGGCGTCTGTTGCAGAGTGCCGGCTCTGGGCGCAGGCGCTCCAGAGCTCCGGCTCGGTAATTGGACACATCAGTCCAGCCGCTCCGCGGCACGTGGGATCTTCCCAGGCCAGGGATCGAACTGGCGCCCCTTGCACTGCAAGGCGGTGTCCTTACCCGCTGGACCACCAGGGAAGCCCTAAAGGCTACTTTTTAACCTACTCTTGTATACCCTCCTTAACTAAGAGACATTGCCTCAAAGAGTAGACCTTTTACATTAAATAGAACTTATTTGTGATGTGTGGTCAAAGGGAAATTACTTGAGTTGGATTGTTTTACCATTACTTTTAACACAGGCAAGGAAAAATGTTATCAAACAAATGTAAATTAAATGAACTCACTGAAAATTTGCTAACAACTCAATTTCCCTTATTGTCTATTGCGCCAGGTATTAAATTACCATTAAAGTACATTCTATGTGCATTTATTTTTGACACTTTTTTTTCCAAATTCTATTTTAATGAAAACCTCAAGTTGTTTTTCAGTGTTAGAAACAAGGGTTTCTGTTGGCAATGTGATTTTTCCAGTTTTTTTATCTCTTTTAAAAACATTTTTATTTAATTTTATTTTAGAATATAGCATTGTACTTTGAGATAGGTAAATAGCATTAGGAACCACTTGATTAAACATAGGGTCTAGTGTGAATCTGAAATCAGAAATAGAATTATAATATGAGCTTTAATTTAGGAAAGTGTGGATGACTTTTGTATACATGTAAACAAAGTAACAGCTAAAAAGATGACCAATAAGAAAACAAACCAGACATTGGTCAAGGCAACATTTTTGCTTTTGAATGTGCTGTATAACAGCAAGCAACATTTTATAAATACAGTCAGTGATGGATTAAGCAAGTACATTGATTTCTCAAGTTGAGAACCCTTGTCTTAAACATTTTATTTCTAATGCTTTGCTCTGCTCTTTAAGACCGAGACATTTAGAAAAAGACTATCAAATTCTTAAATATACCATTAGAATGTAATCCTTTTGATTCCACTTATATCAGCACTTAAATATATGGAGACAGTACAGAATGGGGGTTGTCAAGGTTTGAGAGGAGAGCGGAATGGGTGTTACTGTTTAATGGGTATTACAGTGTTACAGTTAGAAAAATGAATGAAAAATTTCTTGAAATGGATGGTGCTGACAATAGCCCAACCATGTGAAGCTGTCTAAGGCCACTGAAATGTGCACTTAAAAGGGTTTAGGTGGGGACTTCCCTGATGGCCTAGTGGTTAAGACTCTATGCTCCCAATGCAGTGGGGCCAGGGTTCGATCCCTGATCAGGGATCTAGATCCCACATGCCTCAACTAAGACCCAGCACAGCCAAATAAATAAATAATTTTAAAAAAAAAAGGGGGTTTAGGTGGCCAATTTTATGTTCTGTATATATTACTACAATAAAAATCTTATAGAAAGTCAAAATATATTTAGTAGTTGGATACAAATTTTTAAATACTTAAGCTTAGATAGATATAGTCAATTCCCTCATTTTAAAGTAAAATCTAGGGGCTTCCCTGGTGGTCCAGTGGGTAAGGACACCAATACAAGGGGCGCTGGTTCAATCCCTGGCCTGGGAAGATCCCACGTGCCGTGGAGCGGCTGGACTGATGTGTCCAATTACCAAGCCAGAGCTCTGGAGTGCATGCAGCCAGAGCTGGTGTTCTACGGTGACAGAAACCACTGCGATGGGAGGCCCATAGAAGCCAAAGAACAAATATAAATAAATGAAAGGTCAATAGAATTGGCCAAAAAATAAATAAATAAAGTAAAATCTATAGATTTCTCGCTTCAAAATGGTGCACAGACAACCTCTCTGCCGATTTTTTTTCTATAAATATCATCCTATTCAATAACATGAGTAAACTCCAAAAATAGGGATAGTACAGAGATGTGTGTATAATGGACACCCAGCTACAAGTCCTAACTCTTTCTCAGTATAGTCTGCAGACCCTATATCCGCTCCCCCAACCCCCATGGGAGACAGAGGTTCTACAGTCATAGGCAGAGAGGGCAGGAGGTATAGCTGTGCAAACTGTGTCTGGAGGATGCTACAGAAGTCTGCAGACTGACCAGGAAGACCTCTACTTGCCCTTCTTGCCAACATCAGTCCACTAGCAGGCTGACTTAATATCCTTCCCTAGAAAACACAAACCACCTCAGAGGAAAGAAATCACGCGTAAAATTTAGGGCAGTCAAATGAAATACCTGTTGGGCATGTGATCACACTGTGAGTGAGTTCCCCAGGACACAAGCCCCACCAGGCACTGAGAGCCTCCATCACCCTTCTTGGGCTCAACCTCCTATTTGAACTGGGTACAGGGATCACTGCAGAAGTTTAAGAATCCTACTCTCACCATTGTTTGATGAGCTATTTGTATCCATTTCTTTGATATCATTTAATTACATAATTAAGGTTAAATTTACAAAGATAGATGTAATTTGAGAATAAAGAAGCACAGAAGGAATGAAAGAAGAGTGAGAAATATAAAGGAAATACAACAACACTTCCAAAACTTTAAACAGCTTACTTGATCCATGCAATATGGGCTGTATTTTTTTATCCCATAGTTTGAATTAGTACATAGTTCTGAGAGTCATTTACAAAGTATGTATCCTGTCAACATTACTGATCCCAGGCAAAAATGCTAACAACCAGTTTTAAATAGCAGTTTTCTGCACCTTTTAATTGACAATGTAATTTGTTGACAAATGTTGAAATCTATACATTATCAAAGACCTCACATAGCTTTTAAAATAATCATTTGTTAGCTGGGATTACTTAATGATTCAATCAAAATGCCATCTATTGTGGCAGTAACAAAAAGCAACCCTTACATACTCTAGAAGTATGACTGAACACCTTATTATACTTCACAGCTAACGAGTTCGTGACCGTGTTGTATGTACCCTCATGGTAGTGTTTGTGATCGTAAAAATTAGAAACAAGGACAATAAGCTTAGATTATTTTATCCTGAATATCTTGAAAATCTAGAATTTACTGGCTGTTGAATAAGTCTGTCACTATACCCGTGACCTGCACATGTACACCATTTACAGTGCGTGTTTATTCATAGTTATTATCAAGCTGAAGAGAATGGGTAGCTTGAAAACAATTCAGTTTTAGAATATAGTCATAACATTTATTCACTCTGTCTTCTCACTCCTCTTTCTCATATGCATACACATGTACACACACCACCTGCACACATACACTCTCTCCATTCTTCTCTCACTCTTATTACCATTCTATACCCTGATTCTGAGTTTAAGTTTTTTTTTTTTTTAGATTTCACCTGTAAGTGAGAGTATTTATCTTTTTCTGTCTGCTTTATTTCACTTAGCACAATGTCCTCCAGATCCATTCATGTTGTTACAGTTATCAGGATTTCCTTCTCCGTCATACTTGATTAATATTGCATTTTATATATCTGTAAATATAAATGTATATATATAATCTTTAATCATCCTTTGGGGACACATAGGTTGTTTCCAGATCTTGGCTATTGTGACTAATATTACAGTGAACTTGGGAGTGCAAATGTCTTTGAGGTATTGATTTCTTTCCTTTGGATAATTCTGCCTAGAAGTAGAATTACTGAATCTATTTTTAATTCTTTGAGGAACTCTGTTCTGTTTTCCATAATGGCTGCACCAATTTACAGTTCTACCACGAGTGTAGAAAGAAAACCCTTTTCCCTATTTTTCACATCTTTACTAGTATTTGTTATCTCTGGTCTTTATGATTAAAAAAAAAAGTACTAATATGTGTGAGGTGCTCTCTTATTGTGGTTTTGATTTGAATTTCCTGATGATTAATGATGTTAAATATCTTTTTTAGGTAGTTACTAGCCATTTGTATGTCTTTTTTTTTGGAAAAATGTCTGTTCAGGTCCTCTGCCCATTTATTAATCATATATTTGGGTTCTTTTCCTATTGAGTTGTATGAGTTTTGCTATTTTAAATATTAATACTTTACCAGATATGTGGATTGCCAGTATCTTCTCCTGTTACATAGGTTGAATTTTCACTTTTGTGACGTCATGATTTAATTTGGTCCTTCAGATAAAGGTAATTTGTTTCTAAAATCTATTAAGTCTTTTTCCATGGTTCCTAGTTCAACCTCTTAAAACCTTTGGAATTTCCTGTGATAAGAATCATTAAAGTGTCTTTTGTTATGTTAATAATGTAACTTTTGGAAAATCCCTAGGAAACTAAAGAAGGGGACTCATTGCTAGTGGAACCCAGAGTCCTTTAGAGGGTTGGAACTTTCATTTTCACCCAGACTTCTTTTCTTTTCTTTTTTTTATTATTACTTTTTTTTAGTTTATTTTTTTATTATTATTTTTTTACAAACCCTTGTGTCGAGAGCTGACTTTCAATAGATCGCAGCGGGGGAGCTGCTCTGCTACGGACGAAACTGACCCAGAAGCAGGTCATCTATGAATGGTTTAGCACCAGGTTCCCCACGTGCGTGACTGGCGAGGAGGCGGCCGCCCCCGGGATGGAGGGCTCTCCACACCAGACCCCGGCCCCGACTCTCGGCGGTCTGCTGTGAGTTGGCGGGCAGAGGGCCTAGAGGTTGAATCAGTCCTCAGAGACCAGTGATTTAATCAGTCGTGCCTGTAGTGAAAAAGCCTCCATAAAAACTGGAAAGAATAGGGTTCAGAGAGCTTCCAGATTGGTGAATAAGGGAAAATGGGGAGAGTGGTGCTCTAGGAGAGCCTGTGGAAGCTCTGTGTCCTTTCCCCATCCTATGCCCTAGGCCTCTTCTCCACCTGGCTGTTCCTGAGTTGTATCCTTTATAATAAACCAGTAATCTAGTGAGTCAATGTGTTTCCTAAATTCTTGTTAGCATCTCTAACAAATCAAGAGAGGATCATGGGAACCTCTGATTTATGACCAGTTTTTCAGAATCTTAAGTAACAACTTGAGTTGGCAACTGACATCTGTAGAGAGCAGGAGAGGCTTGTGGGATGGAACCCTTAACCTGTGGAATCTGATATTATCTCCATGTAGATGATGTCAATATTCAGTTAAATTCTCTGACATCCTGCTGGTGTCAGAGAACTGTTGGTTGCTATGGGAAAGCCTCCACCTCCCCACCACCACCAAACACACGTTACAGTTTGTATACTTGGATGCAAAACCCAAAAGAATTTTGTGGATGATTTCCTTTGTGATGCAGGAGCTTTTTAACTTGAGACATCATATTTCTTGATTTCAGACTATATTACGAAGCTGTAGGAATCAAAACAGTATAGTCCTGACATAAAAACAGATGTATAGATCAGTGGAACAGAATAGAGAGTCCAGAGACTTCCCCAGTGGTCCAGTGGCTAAGACTTCATGCTCCCATTTCAGGGGGTCCAAGTTCAGACCCTTGTAAAAGAACTCGATCCCTAATGCCACATCTAAAAGGTCCTGCATGCTGCAACTAAGACCTGGCATAGCCAAATAAATAAATAAATAAATAACCAAAACAGAAAGAAGAGAGAACCCAGAAATAATCCCATGCCTTTTTGGTCAATTAATTTTTAATAAGGGAGCCAAGAACATACACTGAGGGAAGGATCATCTCTTGAAAAAATGGTGTTGGAAAAACTGGATAACCGCATGCAAAATAATTCAATTGAACCTGTATCTTACATTATTCACAAAAATTTACCTGAAATGGATTAAAGATTTACATAGAAGACCTGAAACTGTAACATTCCTAGAAGAAAATAGGAAAAACCTCCTTGACGTTGGTCTTGGCAATGCTTTTTTAAATATGACACTGAAAGGACAGGCAACAAAAGCAAGATTAAACTAGGATTGCATCAAACTCATGATAATTATTGTTCTAACCTGACATTTTGTAAAAGCAGTGGGAAACCTGAAGGTCAGAAGCCTTCAAAAGGTAATACTCTAAACTTTTCCTTAGGAGTTAAGAAACTTAGCTCCAAGGAGGTTTATGCTTATAGAAAAGTCCTTGAATCCAAATGTATACTTAGTGTTGTCAGATCAGAGAAATAGTTCAGAATCTGCTACAAATTCCCCTCCAGATAAGGGATATACCTCATTATCCCCCAATAAGGAAGAAATACTGCAAGCATTCAAAGTCTCTTTTTCTTATTAAATCCTAGACTACAATGTAGGATGCCAGGAAATCATAACAACAGCAACAAAGCAACAAACCTGCAACTCCATGTTCATTTTTCCTACAAAGTTACTTGATATACATGCAGTCATGAATGTAAACACATTTGACAGGCTTGTGTATTTTGTTATATCATGACCTGTTTCTCAAAGATCAGCTCATGACAGGTCTGTTGCAATCTGAAAATAAGAGTTTGCTCAAAGGACAGAGATTTGAAAGTAGGTGAAGTATTTCAAAAACTCAAAAAATTGAATTATATAGTAAAATCATTCCTTAACAGTTGATTGCAGTGGAACAGAATAGAGAGTCCAGAGACTTCCCAGTGGTCCAGTGGCTAAGACTTCATGCTCCCATTTCAGGGGGTCCAAGTTCAGACCCTTGTAAAAGAACTCGATCCCTAATGCCACATCTAAAAGGTCCTGCATGCTGCAACTAAGACCTGGCATAGCCAAATAAATAAATAAATAAATAACCAAAACAGAAAGAAGAGAGAACCCAGAAATAATCCCATGCCTTTTTGGTCAATTAATTTTTAATAAGGGAGCCAAGAACATACACTGAGGGAAGGATCATCTCTTGAAAAAATGGTGTTGGAAAAACTGGATAACCGCATGCAAAATAATTCAATTGAACCTGTATCTTACATTATTCACAAAAATTTACCTGAAATGGATTAAAGATTTACATAGAAGACCTGAAACTGTAACATTCCTAGAAGAAAATAGGAAAAACCTCCTTGACGTTGGTCTTGGCAATGCTTTTTTAAATATGACACTGAAAGGACAGGCAACAAAAGCAAGATTAAACTAGGATTGCATCAAACTCATGATAATTATTGTTCTAACCTGACATTTTGTAAAAGCAGTGGGAAACCTGAAGGTCAGAAGCCTTCAAAAGGTAATACTCTAAACTTTTCCTTAGGAGTTAAGAAACTTAGCTCCAAGGAGGTTTATGCTTATAGAAAAGTCCTTGAATCCAAATGTATACTTAGTGTTGTCAGATCAGAGAAATAGTTCAGAATCTGCTACAAATTCCCCTCCAGATAAGGGATATACCTCATTATCCCTCAATAAGGAAGAAATACTGCAAGCATTCAAAGTCTCTTTTTCTTATTAAATCCTAGACTACAATGTAGGATGCCAGGAAATCATAACAACAGCAACAAAGCAACAAACCTGCAACTCCATGTTCATTTTTCCTACAAAGTTACTTGATATACATGCAGTCATGAATGTAAACACATTTGACAGGCTTGTGTATTTTGTTATATCATGACCTGTTTCTCAAAGATCAGCTCATGACAGGTCTGTTGCAATCTGAAAATAAGAGTTTGCTCAAAGGACAGAGATTTGAAAGTAGGTGAAGTATTTCAAAGTAATAACATCTGAAAAAAATTGAATTATATAGTAAAATCATTCCTTAACAGTTGATTCGTTTGGTTTTAGTTACTATTTTATGTTTAATTCTTGGCTTTTGATAACTGTCCACAAATTGTGCTCACCATTTAATAAGAGGAAAGAAATTGTGTTTTAGGGTACTCCCAGTCTACTTGCCTGCAGTTGACACTTTCCCCTGGAATGTTGCCCTTATTGCCTTGTAACTGCTTTTAGTATGGGAGATCCGAGGTTAAGTGATACTGGATTTTTTTTAATTAACACTTGTATTGGGGGAAATGTAATCAGCATATCAAACCCATTTACCAAATAAATTTAAATTTACTGTTTATGTTATTTACGTGAGTAAATGAAGAAGAATATCAAGTTGTATTTATATTGATGCTATAGATGCCAGTAATGACAGAGCTTGTAGAGGTTGTGTCTTGATCCTGAAGTTCAGAAAACATGATACTACACAGTGGTTTGAATCAACCAAATATATGGTTTCATGGCTCTGATGAACATCAGTGTTGTAGTCCTTTGAAATGTTACGGTGACAGTAGTGAAACAGAAGTCCACATAACACTATACAGTTCAGTATATCCAAAATTTCTAGAAATCATAGCAGTTTCTAGATCAAATGCATGTTCTCCAAAGCCCTCCAGAGTATTGTCTACCCAGATTTAGGGATCCTCAGTGAACCTTGTGTACACTGTCATATATTTGTGTACTAACAGGAATGCTTGAGAGAAGGGTGGAGAGTGCCATATTCCTCCATTCTGAGGAGCTTTTCAGAGGAAATAATATGTGATGCTCAACTTATAAAACATTATTTCAGAAGCTTTCCTATGAAAAAAAATTAACTTAGAATGGAGAAAACACTGTAATATTGAACAAGTACTATTTGGGTTTTAAAATACTGTTATTATTTTGCCACTACCTTAATATCAGAGGTAAGCTTACAATTAAAAACTCCAACCTCTGCGGCTGTTATTATTTTTTTGGCCACTACCTTAATATCAGAAAAGGTAAGCTTACAAAAAGAGAAAATTTGAAAGTAGGTAAAGTATTTCAAAGTAATAACATCTGAAAAAAATTGAATTATATAGTAAAATCATTCCTTAACAGTTGATTCGTTTGGTTTTAGTTACTATTTTATGTTTAATTCTTGGCTTTTGATAACTGTCCACAAATTGTGCTCACCATTTAATAAGAGGAAAGAAATTGTGTTTTAGGGTACTCCCAGTCTACTTGCCTGCAGTTGACACTTTCCCCTGGAATGTTGCCCTTATTGCCTTGTAACTGCTTTTAGTATGGGAGATCCGAGGTTAAGTGATACTGGATTTTTTTTAATTAACACTTGTATTGGGGGAAATGTAATCAGCATATCAAACCCATTTACCAAATAAATTTAAATTTACTGTTTATGTTATTTACGTGAGTAAATGAAGAAGAATATCAAGTTGTATTTATATTGATGCTATAGATGCCAGTAATGACAGAGCTTGTAGAGGTTGTGTCTTGATCCTGAAGTTCAGAAAACATGATACTACACAGTGGTTTGAATCAACCAAATATATGGTTTCATGGCTCTGATGAACATCAGTGTTGTAGTCCTTTGAAATGTTACGGTGACAGTAGTGAAACAGAAGTCCACATAACACTATACAGTTCAGTATATCCAAAATTTCTAGAAATCATAGCAGTTTCTAGATCAAATGCATGTTCTCCAAAGCCCTCCAGAGTATTGTCTACCCAGATTTAGGGATCCTCAGTGAACCTTGTGTACACTGTCATATATTTGTGTACTAACAGGAATGCTTGAGAGAAGGGTGGAGAGTGCCATATTCCTCCATTCTGAGGAGCTTTTCAGAGGAAATAATATGTGATGCTCAACTTATAAAACATTATTTCAGAAGCTTTCCTATGAAAAAAAATTAACTTAGAATGGAGAAAACACTGTAATATTGAACAAGTACTATTTGGGTTTTAAAATACTGTTATTATTTTGCCACTACCTTAATATCAGAGGTAAGCTTACAATTAAAAACTCCAACCTCTGCGGCTTGGTACTACTGTACATTTGTCTTTTTTCTGTAGTGGCAAGCTTGAGGGATGAATCTAAGAGGCTTGGAGTCTAGCTAGTCCCACATGATATCAGATTTCCCAATATTTAAACTTGTTTTCTTTGTAGACAGGGATGATCTATTAGTCATTAAATGGGCTGTTGTAGAGTGTTTAGGAGATACCCAACAAGCAGATTTTCAGAGGTAGACTCTTAAGAGTGTGTGCAATGTGGAGTAGGACACAAGACAGCGATATCCTAAAGAGGTTAAAGACTTGTTTGAGACAGAGAAGGGAGTGCCAGTGAACCAAATAATCTCCATGGAACAGAGGGCCATCTTGGAGGTGGTAGACACAGGACTATTTTAGGAGAGTTTCTAAATTTTCAGTTTATTTTTAATAAAATTTTTACAATATCGCATTGGTTTTTGCCCTGTGTCAGCATGAATCAGCCATAGATATACACAACTCTCCTCCCTCTTTTTTTTTTTTTTTTTTAATTTTGGCCTCTTTTATTTAATTTATGTATTTATTTCCATCCATCTTTATTCTTTGGCTTGTGTGGGCCTCCCACTGCAGTGGCCCCCTCTTGCTGCAGAGCACCAGTTTTGGATGCTGGCTCGCAATCGGGCACACTGGTCCAGCCACTCCGCAGCACACAGAATCTTCCAGGGCCAGGGATCAAACTGGTGCCCCTTGCTCTGCAAGGCAGACTTTTTACCTGCTGGGCTACCAGGAAAGCCCTCTCCTCCCTCTTTGAAACTCTCTCCTAGCTTCCATCCCATCCCCCCTCTCTGGGTTGTCACAGAGCACCAGGTTTGAACTCCCTCGGTCATAAAGCTATTTCAAGAGAGTTTTAACCCTCAACATCCAGATGCTACTTTTTGTGATCACTGTCGTTTTCTTTCTGAAATGGCAACATGAAAATATTTGCTGAGCCTTCCATGAAAAACAACAGTGTTTTAAATAAGTAATAGTAGTTAGTTATTTTTCCTCAATCTGTTTTTTTTTCTTTTTCCTCTATATTAAAATTCTAAGGAAAAAGATAAGCCTCATTTGGGTTTTAAAATACTGTTATTATTTTGCCACTACCTTAATATCAGAGGTAAGCTTACAATTAAAAACTCCAACCTCTGCGGCTTGGTACTACTGTACATTTGTCTTTTTTCTGTAGTGGCAAGCTTGAGGGATGAATCTAAGAGGCTTGGAGTCTAGCTAGTCCCACATGATATCAGATTTCCCAATATTTAAACTTGTTTTCTTTGTAGACAGGGATGATCTATTAGTCATTAAATGGGCTGTTGTAGAGTGTTTAGGAGATACCCAACAAGCAGATTTTCAGAGGTAGACTCTTAAGAGTGTGTGCAATGTGGAGTAGGACACAAGACAGCGATATCCTAAAGAGGTTAAAGACTTGTTTGAGACAGAGAAGGGAGTGCCAGTGAACCAAATAATCTCCATGGAACAGAGGGCCATCTTGGAGGTGGTAGACACAGGACTATTTTAGGAGAGTTTCTAAATTTTCAGTTTATTTTTAATAAAATTTTTACAATATCGCATTGGTTTTTGCCCTGTGTCAGCATGAATCAGCCATAGATATACACAACTCTCCTCCCTCTTTTTTTTTTTTTTTTTTAATTTTGGCCTCTTTTATTTAATTTATGTATTTATTTCCATCCATCTTTATTCTTTGGCTTGTGTGGGCCTCCCACTGCAGTGGCCCCCTCTTGCTGCAGAGCACCAGTTTTGGATGCTGGCTCGCAATCGGGCACACTGGTCCAGCCACTCCGCAGCACACAGAATCTTCCAGGGCCAGGGATCAAACTGGTGCCCCTTGCTCTGCAAGGCAGACTTTTTACCTGCTGGGCTACCAGGAAAGCCCTCTCCTCCCTCTTTGAAACTCTCTCCTAGCTTCCATCCCATCCCCCCTCTCTGGGTTGTCACAGAGCACCAGGTTTGAACTCCCTCGGTCATAAAGCTATTTCAAGAGAGTTTTAACCCTCAACATCCAGATGCTACTTTTTGTGATCACTGTCGTTTTCTTTCTGAAATGGCAACATGAAAATATTTGCTGAGCCTTCCATGAAAAACAACAGTGTTTTAAATAAGTAATAGTAGTTAGTTATTTTTCCTCAATCTGTTTTTTTTTCTTTTTCCTCTATATTAAAATTCTAAGGAAAAAAGATAAGCCTCATTTCATAAGCCCCCTCCCTCCAAAAAAACTGAGTAGTTTCCCCAACTTTCTTTGGAATGTCTGTAAGTATGTGATTGGTTAACCTACCTTAAAGTGCCAGTGATGTGTTTAACATGGGGCAGAGCCAAGAATCTGTGAATGTCCCTGAACAGTCATAGGAAAACTGAAACGCTGAAGGCGATAACTCTCTGGCAAGCAATTTATTGGCCTTTACCTGAAGAAGCCCAAGGCCCACTGAGATGAGAGTAAATCATAAATGCACCTTGAAGCGTGACTGGGAGGAGCTGGAGGGCATGCTGTAATCAGCAGCCAAAGGTCTGGCGAGATGCCTTACTACATTAATTTTCCAAGTCCTTTGGGTGGGTCACACTTGCGCTACAACATCCTGCCTGCAAATGCTGAATAAATACCGAGATCACGTCAGGCTAAAGAACCAACGTAATAACTAATGTCATTTAAGAAATCAGGATGCTTAAATTATTTTTCACTTGAAAAATTATTTTTCATGTCCAAATCAACAGAAGTTGGCACACCCAGGCAGAGATTAATATATATCCTGGTGCAAACATTTAGAGGATTTGTGAGGGAGGTCAAATATTTCCTCTTTTTTTTAGGAGCAATTTAGATTGTTTTGTTTGTTTTTTGTGGTTTAAAAAAATTTTTTATTGGAGTATGGTTGATTTACAGTGTTGTGTTGGTTCCAGGTAGACAACAAAGTGGTTCATTCTATACATAAATTTATTCTTTTACAGATTCTTTTCTTATATAAATTATTACAGAATATTGAGTAATTCTGCGCTATTCACTAGGTCCTTGTTGGTTATCCATTTTATACACAGTAGTGTGTTTATGTTAATCTCAAACTCCTAATTCATCCCTCTCCTCTAAATTTCACCTGTGGTAACCATAAGTTTGTTTTCAAAATGGATCACTTTAGATTACGTCTAGTATAACAGAAAAGATTTTATTTCAGATGTAGGAACTGGGGCAGGGATAGATATAGGAACAGATATAAGAATAGATATAGGCATAGATATTTTATTTCAGGTGTAGGAATTGCCTTCAAAATCAGAGATACTGAGACATAATATATGCTTCATTCCTTACTGAAGAGCTGTTAGGAATTTGCAAACCCAGAGTCTTGGTATAAGCATATAAATCAATGAAGTTTGCATATGATTTTCAAGAAAAAGTAAGGTTTACATAACATTGTGCAAGGAAACAGCCTCAATACGTGTAGCCACTTGTCCAGCAACATGACATTAGATTTTTCAGTTTAAACTTTGCAAACATGACCTGATGCCTGCCACATTCTGTTGAGTTTTTAAGAGGCAGTTTGTGTCTCTGTAACTAACCCCAAAGCATGAAATTGCATTAAATGTGCCCCAAATGAACAGCTGCTAAGTCTCTCAAGTCCTCTTAACTTTACTTTTGACTAGATATTTTAGTTTTCAGTGTCAGACTTTGAGAAAATGATTTTTTTTTTTCTTTTTGAAAGAGGATAAAC
This sequence comes from Tragulus kanchil, assembly GCA_022376925.1. Taxonomy (NCBI): domain Eukaryota; kingdom Metazoa; phylum Chordata; class Mammalia; order Artiodactyla; family Tragulidae; genus Tragulus; species Tragulus kanchil. Next base: position 78,597,203 of record JAIOJX010000004.1, on the reverse strand, counting down.
AAGTCCATGGTGAAGGGATGTGTTCCTTATAAAGGTGCTCAGAGAATCTTACCCTGAATAACAGAGACACCTTATTTCCCAGAGGAGGGAATAGTTTTGCGATGTCTTCCATCTGCCTGGCTGATTTTCACTCAGGGTCTCTGGCGCAGATCTGCAGAGAAGCTTTTTAAGTTTAGCAATTGACTGACCAGACCCGCTGGGCGCCGGGTCTTTTTTTTTTCTTTCCTCTCTCTCTCACTTCCCTGCGATGTTTTGAACTGCCTTCCTACAGACGTCATACAGCCCTTGAGGAATCGTTTCTGCCTGGTGAGATTGAATGATAGTCCTCATTCACAAAGGTTTGGAGTCAGATTCTAAGCAGGGGACACAACGGAAATTACGTTGGCAGGTACAACAGTGAGCCCAACTCAAGTGTGGAGTGCTTTGTTCCCTCCCTGACTTCTTGGCTGCCCCAAGAGGAGTGTTTTCCTGTGGTCGCCCTGAAATGGAACTTCCCTGACAGCTCTCTGGTGGTGATTCTGTAACCTCGCGGTCATTTTTGTTTCCTTTCTCTTTACCTGAGCACTTTTAGCTTGTCAGGAACCTTTTAAACCTGGTATTGTGGAATTGCAAAAAAGATGTGATCAAGTGACTCTTTCACTGCGCTGGTCACCCTTGTGACCAGATGAAGAATAGATTCAAAATCCAGTTCCTCCCTTGGCAATGCAAAACAGAAAACAAACTGTCACTTCTGAACAGCGTGGTGCTGGAGTAAATTCAGTATGAAAGAGGAAAAAGCTTCTGTGTCTTAGAAGCCTCTCTCTCTCTGTTCTGGACTGAGGGCAGAAGTTGGACTCCGGGAAAATTTGGTTTTCTTCAAACAACCTCCCTTGGAAATGGAATATATTTCAAGCCATCATTGTAGAAACGCAGTTGAAATGTATTAATCAGAATAGTTGAGGTTTTTTTCTTTTCTTTTTTCATTTATCTGCAAAATGAGCATTATCATGAAGCCAAGATCCCGGTCTACAAGTTCCCTGAGGACCTCAGAGGGCGTCTGGTAACGTGTTTTTCTTTCCTGCTTCTCCACTTCTTTCCTTTAAAGGTTGACGTAATAGTAGAGTATTTAGTAATTGCTGACGAGGTTCAAGAGTTAGGTGTGATGTTAGGACTTTGTAAGAAAGAGCACAGTATTGGTGACATTTCACTCTCTATTTTGTGCCTGCTCTAAAAACAGGGGTGCTCACACTTTTCTTTCTTACTCCACGTGGACCACAGCAATTCATCTGGTGACAGTTTTTAGAAGAGGAAGGAAACTTACAAAAATGTTGGCAGTTTAGAAAATGAAAGCTTACCATTTCTCACTGTCTCATCTGGCTGCATGTTTTCTTGGGTTTCTTGCCTGATGCAACCAGGCTGGTGGTTGACAATCTTCTGCGATCTTTAGAAGTAGTACCTTGGCTTTCAGCACACGCGTATTAGAATCATTAATACTGTTATGTATTTTAATCATATTACCAACTTGAATTTAATTATATGAGTAAATGTATATCAAATTGCTTATCATTCAGGAATCTCCGATGTTTTATTTTGTTAACATAATGTTCCCTGATGATTATGGGGTTTTTAAAGGTAATTTTAGTGTTTTCATCTTAATTAAAAGTTTGTTAACTTTATTCTAATATTTAATCCTACTATTTCCTCAGTATTGTTTGATATGGACATATGCACATAGTCCTTGAGGAATAGTTTCTAAATTAAGTAACTTTTGTGAGTAAAATAGCTATTTACCAAAATATTTGTGTGGCTGTTTCAGAGGCTAATTTTTTTATCTTAGTGATTGATTGTAAATAAGTCAATAAGCTCATCTTTTTAAAATGGAAGTAATCCTTATAAAGACAGGAGAATTAAAAGCAGTGATTTGAAAAAAAAAAAAAAAAAAAAGCAGTGATTGAAGGCAAGTGTCGGGGAAAGGATGTCAAGCAGGCAGGTGAAATGTAATGCATATAATTATTTCACCAGGCAAACACACAGATAAATAGTTCCATTATTTGTATAGAGAATTCAGTGCACATTTATGTGATGGGGCTATCGTTTGCTGTTACTTCACTAGTGTTTTATAAGGGACTAGAATCAAGAATTGTCCTGCAGTGATATTTCTGTGAGTTTTAATAAACTATAGATGCACATTTCATCTCTTATATCCATTATGATTTTTTAAATGAATGAATACATGCAATAAATTACTCCTTGAGTTTATTTAAAGAAAACGTTGCATCTGCAGATAAATTTGTATGACATTTTTATACCAGATAGTAAATACTGGGAAATAGAATTCTAATAGAAATAAAATAGCTAATATAAATGGGTAATCAGAATTCATATGTGAATTTTATTCACTTGTGATTTCTATCCTGCTTATGTGAAAACAGGCTCTTATACACCAATAAATTATATTTAGCCAACCTATTTGCTATTTTTGCCAAAAACGCCGGGAGACTTATTTCCAAATCCAGGGTTCAATCAATCAGCAACACTTAGTTCATTTCAGGAGTCCAGTAACATTGGCATCCTTTACTCCTTTGAGGGCATCACTGTCTTTTTTTATCCACAGCTATTCTATTTGATTATTCTAACTTGTGTAAAATATTGTCATAAATAAAAAAGGCCTCAGGTCAAAGTATATTTTTAAAATATTGATTTATGAATGTGTATACTACTCCATTTAATTTTAAACGGTTTGTGTAGTGTTTGGTTTAGATGGTGTTCATGTCAGAAATAAATGCCTGTCTACATGCTAGTGATTCCTCATGGCACACTATGGAAACCTCCCCACATATTCATCTTACCTCTGTCTTGTCTTACAAATAATATAAATGCTTGGGGATATCACTGCTGTCTCTGAATCATTGGCCTTCAGTTGTAATGGCTATAGTTAGAGTTTAACTATTTCATTATTCAAATTCAAATTCTCTACAACACATTTATTAATTTGTATTTACGTTTTTAAAGAGGAGAATCTACGGAGATTCTAGATTGGGTGTATAGAGAAAGTATATGTGTGTACATGTGTACATACACACACAAGTATATAGATATTTTAACCAAAAAAAGCAGCCCTTCCTCCACCTGTAGCTCTGTACCTACATGCCTGGGAGAATTCAACAGGACAGTGTCCTCTCCACCCCCCACCCTACCCCCTTTCCTTTTCCAAAACCAAAACCTACCTCATCCTCTTTAACAGTTGACCTCCTAGTAGAGAGACAAAGTAAATATTCCTTTTTTGGAAGACATTATTTTATTCTGTGCTTGAGAATGCTTTGTTTGAGGGGAATCCTCATTTGCCTTTACTATCTTAATGCTGTTTATGTAAATCTATTCTGTTCCATTGGCCCATTTTCTCTACAGCTGTCTCTTTTCTCCTTGGATGCTACTGGACAGTTTGCTAGCTGTCTTTTGCAAGAACTCAGTGTTTCAAATTATTTTTCCTTTTCTTTTTCCTGTTTATTTCCAACCAGAACCATAAAAAGCAGTCCACACTACCTTGTTATTTACAGCCCTGACTAAATCCATGTGATACATTTACATTTTAAAAGGGGCTTTTTTCATGGTAAATTCCTAATGATATTGTATACGCTTCCTTTTAATTCATCTGCTTGAACAACAAACCTTACTTACACTTAAATTGTATTAACTTCTAAAAATAAGATAAAAATAATCAAAATTAATCTGTTTCCTTATTATATAACATTGTAATATATATAAATTTAAAGTATTATATAGTAAAGATGTATATTAAGTTGCTTTTATTTTTTCAAGAGGTTTTATTCACTACCTACTATGTGCCAGGTTCTAGAAGACTGTAATGGTGGTATTAATCCTTCTGCATACCTTTAAAAACCTGCCTGAAAATGAGAAAAAATTGATAAATTAAATTTTAATTCACCTTTAAATCTATATGAGAAAACAAAGAGGTCGTCACATATCCATAAATATTTTAATTACACATCTTCAATTTAGATGTAGTAAACAATAATATATTATAATAAAATTATAATTCTGTAGCATTTTACCACTTACAAATATATCCTAGACAGAGTTCTCATTAATATACCAAGACTTATTTAATTCAATTTAGGTGAATAATTAGCCTTATAAATATAAATATAGAGAACTTTGGTCAATAAAACTGAACTTTGTTCTTTTCTGCTATTAGACATTCATTATTTGACATATATTTGTGATATTTAAGATTGTTAATTGTATAATCTGTGGGCATAGAGATGCTATTGTGTAAGACATGACTGTGGGGTGTTTTATAAAACAAGTTTTCAAGCAGGTTTTTAAATATGTCAAAATTTTGCTTAGGTTTATAGGCACAAGAAATAAATCTGGAAGGCTGTTTTCCAAGCCTTTAGCAATGGTTACCTTTTAGGGTAAAAGTAGAATAAATGGAGGTAAGGTGATTTTGACTCTTCTATCTATATATTCTTTTACTATAAGAACTTTTCCATCAAGCAAGTATGATACATTGAAGTTCAAATGTATTAAAAATATAACTACAGTGTGCATTAGCAAACTCATCTGTACATGTGTAGCCATCTGTATATCTGGTAAACGACAATGTGTTCAGTGTCCAAAATATGGCAAATAAGCATTTCAATACTGAGCAGATGTAACTTTCTGAATAACATTGCTTCTCAGATCAATTTCTATTAACTCTCTTCTAAGATTATGGACGTTCAGGCTGACTGAAAATTCTTATTTTGACTTCATGATCATAGTAAAACTACTACTTTTCTAACTGAGAATCAAAAGATGTAACAATAATAATATTTTGGAGAGAAATTACTTTTAAACCTTGCTATCGCATCCTCAACTAGTCTCATTTTTTACTTAACATACATATCTTGAGCTGTTATAAATACTAGTTCTGTGGTCTGCTTCTTCATTTACATATCATCATGTACTTTTCCAATAAGAGTACTTCTAGCTTTCATTTTACTGAATATCTCTTATGAATGAGGACTCTGTGGAGAATTTTACATACAATATCTTTAGTTCCTGTATCAGTGTTGAAAGAAAGTTGTTAATCCATATTTTACAGATGAAGAAATGAGCCTAAGACATAAAATAATTTGAACAAAGGCCCTTGACCTGCTTGGGAGAGCTGGGATTCGAACCCCTGCCAGTTGCCTTCAGAGGCAGTTGCTCTTTTTCTTTGAGCTTCCCTGTGACTCAGTAGGTAAAAAATCCACTTGCAATGCAGGAGACCAGAGAGCCCTCTGGAGAAGGAAATGGCTACCCTCTCCAGGATTCTTGCATGGGATTTCCTCTCCTCCTGGACAGAGGAGCCTGACAAACTATAGTCCATAGGGTTGCAAAGAGACTGAACAACTAATGGAGAATAAAAAGTTTATATAATTATCATTTTAATGACTGTCAAATTAGCCATCTTGTCAATATATCAAATGTACTAAAATATGTGGTTAGATATTGCGTAGCTGAAGAGGTCAATTGGAAGTTTTCTTGCTAGTGGTATGATAGCCTATAAAGCTTAAGGGTGATGTTGGGCATTGAAAAATGACTACTTGAAAGGCTTTTGTAATTATTCTCTACTGGCAGCAAATAAGTTATCGCTTCACTATTTTAGAGAAATGAAGAGCAAAAATCAGTGCTTCAGTTCTGAATAGATTATCTTTTCAGTTATGTGAGCAAGTCTTACTTTGTTCTCTGCAGGTTCTGTAAGGCTTCAGGTAAGAAAAAGTTTCTCAGACTTTGAAGTTTCATGATGTTTTACTTCAGCTTTGAAAAGGGTACAAAGTCTTCCTTCCTACATCTTTCATACTGCAAGCTTTTGCAAATGGGAAAATGAGTGGAATTTGCATACTTTCTGCCTGTTCAGTATACAGTATGACTTGGCTTAGGGTAGTGACTGTTTTCAAGATTGGTTCAAAAAACCTTTTTGGTCATATTAGCTAGGTTTGTATGACATCTGATGATATAGACCTAGAGATAACCCCAGACCTAGAAATAAGCAACTTTTAGGAGAAGTGGTTGAGATACCTTGAATATTATTTAAAACATTCAAAAAATGTTTTAATGCCAGGGAAGCACAGAGTGGATCACATAGGTTTATTCTTTAAAGTCATGAATTATGAAATTCTGTTTCTCAGCTCTCTAAATGCCTGGCTCTACGGTCAAGTTTGGCCTAAACTAGAAAATTGTTTAGAATGAAGAATGGGGAGAGTTCAAAAATCTTTGGATGCATTTCTTAGCTTAATAAGGGAAATATGAACACTATGCCTTAATAATCTACTCAGGAGCATCCTGGGTAATAGATGAGAATGTGAATTAGGGAAGCTAGACTAAGATGTTCTTCAATAGTGAGAAATAATAAGGGGAAGGTTGTGGGAAAGATCTGAAGGAGGTGCTAGAGAAGTAAGAGGAGAGGTCAGAGGAGAGTCTAGAAGGACTCCGGCCCATTTTTGAACCAGGCAACCATTATCTGACACCCTGACCTGTTTAATCACACTGCCCCCTTCTGGCTAAAGCTCCAGTAATGAACTTGAATGTCACTTGTTTGTTTCTCCTGTTTGTCTCAGGACTAAGAGCTTCTTCCAGCAGATGAAGGAAGTCAACTTCAAGTCTTTCCATTTCTCTGTTACATGAGGGAGAGCGAGAAATTAGAACACCAGATACTAGGTGTAGTGCGTATGCACACCAGAATTAAGCTTCTGAAACTTCCTTACTGGAGAAGTCCTGATGGTTTTATAGCCCTCCCAGTTCAGACGGATTATCTGCTGTTTTTACATGAGGGATGAGATTCTCCTTTAGAGAAATGAAGAGCAAAAATCAGTGCTTCAGTTCTGAATAGATTATCTTTTCAGTTATGTGAGCAAGTCTTACTTTGTTCTCTGCAGGTTCTGTAAGGCTTCAGGTAAGAAAAAGTTTCTCAGACTTTGAAGTTTCATGATGTTTTACTTCAGCTTTGAAAAGGGTACAAAGTCTTCCTTCCTACATCTTTCATACTGCAAGCTTTTGCAAATGGGAAAATGAGTGGAATTTGCATACTTTCTGCCTGTTCAGTATACAGTATGACTTGGCTTAGGGTAGTGACTGTTTTCAAGATTGGTTCAAAAAACCTTTTTGGTCATATTAGCTAGGTTTGTATGACATCTGATGATATAGACCTAGAGATAACCCCAGACCTAGAAATAAGCAACTTTTAGGAGAAGTGGTTGAGATACCTTGAATATTATTTAAAACATTCAAAAAATGTTTTAATGCCAGGGAAGCACAGAGTGGATCACATAGGTTTATTCTTTAAAGTCATGAATTATGAAATTCTGTTTCTCAGCTCTCTAAATGCCTGGCTCTACGGTCAAGTTTGGCCTAAACTAGAAAATTGTTTAGAATGAAGAATGGGGAGAGTTCAAAAATCTTTGGATGCATTTCTTAGCTTAATAAGGGAAATATGAACACTATGCCTTAATAATCTACTCAGGAGCATCCTGGGTAATAGATGAGAATGTGAATTAGGGAAGCTAGACTAAGATGTTCTTCAATAGTGAGAAATAATAAGGGGAAGGTTGTGGGAAAGATCTGAAGGAGGTGCTAGAGAAGTAAGAGGAGAGGTCAGAGGAGAGTCTAGAAGGACTCCGGCCCATTTTTGAACCAGGCAACCATTATCTGACACCCTGACCTGTTTAATCACACTGCCCCCTTCTGGCTAAAGCTCCAGTAATGAACTTGAATGTCACTTGTTTGTTTCTCCTGTTTGTCTCAGGACTAAGAGCTTCTTCCAGCAGATGAAGGAAGTCAACTTCAAGTCTTTCCATTTCTCTGTTACATGAGGGAGAGCGAGAAATTAGAACACCAGATACTAGGTGTAGTGCGTATGCACACCAGAATTAAGCTTCTGAAACTTCCTTACTGGAGAAGTCCTGATGGTTTTATAGCCCTCCCAGTTCAGACGTTTTGTTTATAGCTAATACTAATCTGCCTTGCTTAAATTTTAACCTATTTGTTCCTAGTTATCAGGGCAGTGAATCAGCAGATATGTAGATTCTCCTTTATGGAATAAAGTAACAGGTAAGCAACTTCATGGTCTTTTTTTCATTTTATATGCTCTGTCAGTCAGTTGTGTCCGACTCTTTGCAACCCCTGGATTGTAGCCTCCCAAGCTCCTCTGTCTATGGGATTTTCCAGGCAAGAATACTGAAGTCAGTTGCCATTTCCTTCTCCATTTCATTTTATAGTGTTAAATATTCATTTTGAATTGTAATGGAGATGGCACTACTGTGACTTGTTAAAAGAAATGTTTCATAAAACATAGTTTCAATGTGTAATTGTTTTCAAGCCTCTTGCAGAAAAGTGTTCCCATTGTGCCTGCTTCTCGGTCCTGTTTAAAATACATTCAAGATGAGAAAGTCAACTTTCTAAAATGAATATGTATGAAATATTCATGTATATATAGAATACAGAAAATAATTCCTAACATCCGTGATTTCATTCCATTGCAATGTGGTACAGAATTCCGCCTTTGTGTCAGGGGATTTATATGATCAAAACTGTTTTAGCTAGGATAAATTCCTGTAAAATGTGTCAATTTTAACCAATGGCATTCTGGCAAAGAGATAGCCACTGCAATAATGTTTCCTCTATAGAACAGCAGGTAACTCTCATTGGAAGCTGGATCACTACTAACTAGAAGAGCAGGTCCTAAGTCCATAGTGGTAATCAGAGTTATGACCATTATCATGATGTGTGTGTATACATGGTCAGTCATTGTGTGACCCTTTGCGATTTCTGCACTAAGACTGAAGTTTAATCACACTGCCCCTTCTGGCTAAAGCTCCAGTAATGAACTTGAATGTCACTTGTTTGTTTCTCCTGTTTGTCTCAGGACTAAGAGCTTCTTCCAGCAGATGAAGGAAGTCAACTTCAAGTCTTTCCATTTCTCTGTTACATGAGGGAGAGCGAGAAATTAGAACACCAGATACTAGGTGTAGTGCGTATGCACACCAGAATTAAGCTTCTGAAACTTCCTTACTGGAGAAGTCCTGATGGTTTTATAGCCCTCCCAGTTCAGACGTTTTGTTTATAGCTAATACTAATCTGCCTTGCTTAAATTTTAACCTATTTGTTCCTAGTTATCAGGGCAGTGAATCAGCAGATATGTAGATTCTCCTTTATGGAATAAAGTAACAGGTAAGCAACTTCATGGTCTTTTTTTCATTTTATATGCTCTGTCAGTCAGTTGTGTCCGACTCTTTGCAACCCCTGGATTGTAGCCTCCCAAGCTCCTCTGTCTATGGGATTTTCCAGGCAAGAATACTGAAGTCAGTTGCCATTTCCTTCTCCATTTCATTTTATAGTGTTAAATATTCATTTTGAATTGTAATGGAGATGGCACTACTGTGACTTGTTAAAAGAAATGTTTCATAAAACATAGTTTCAATGTGTAATTGTTTTCAAGCCTCTTGCAGAAAAGTGTTCCCATTGTGCCTGCTTCTCGGTCCTGTTTAAAATACATTCAAGATGAGAAAGTCAACTTTCTAAAATGAATATGTATGAAATATTCATGTATATATAGAATACAGAAAATAATTCCTAACATCCGTGATTTCATTCCATTGCAATGTGGTACAGAATTCCGCCTTTGTGTCAGGGGATTTATATGATCAAAACTGTTTTAGCTAGGATAAATTCCTGTAAAATGTGTCAATTTTAACCAATGGCATTCTGGCAAAGAGATAGCCACTGCAATAATGTTTCCTCTATAGAACAGCAGGTAACTCTCATTGGAAGCTGGATCACTACTAACTAGAAGAGCAGGTCCTAAGTCCATAGTGGTAATCAGAGTTATGACCATTATCATGATGTGTGTGTATACATGGTCAGTCATGTGTGACCCTTTGCGACCCCATGGACCATAGCACACCAGGCTCCTCTGTCCTTGGGATTTCTGCACTAAGACTGAAGTAAGTTACCATTTCCTCCTTCAGGAGATCTTCCCAACCCAGGGCTCGAACCTGCACGACAGCTATACAGTATCAAGCACCTACTATTTGTCTGACATTGGACTTGGTGCTGTGCATGATTTAGCTCATTTTGTCTTCATAATAACCGCAGGAGATAAAACTTGGAAATCACAGTGCTGAAGAAAATGTGATCTGAACCCCATGTTTGTGGTATTGGTGGTGCTGTTCTGGTTCTTGGTTTATTCGCTTTACCCCACTATCGCCATTCCTTTGGCCTCCCATGACTCGGCCTCCTGGTACTGCAGAAGTGGTTCAGAGGCTGCTGCTCTGTGTCTTTCCTTACTGCTCTAGATTGTTCAAGTTTCTCTTTTTAACCATTTACAGCTCAAAACCAAATACCTTCTTTATTTGTCTGCCTTCTTTCTCCAGATGTGCACACAAATCTTCCACCATGGGACCATAGAGATGGATGGAGCTGTAGAAAGTCAACTGTGACCCAGCTTCATTCTCTAGAAATCTAGGTAGTTCCTAATGTGTTCAGTTTATTGACCCTCTCCCCTGGTCAAACGACAAATTACACTGTCTTCTTCCTCTCTGGCATTTAACCAGCAAGTAGAACCATAAACTCTTGAAAATGAATGGGACCACAGAGAATAATCTATAATCTAATGCTCCCCACCCCTGACTTCATTTTGGAAGTGTAAAAGCTTTACTGGTCTTTAGCATTTCCAGTCAAGTAAGGTCAAGAAAATGATTAGAAACAATGTCACTGTTTTTGTGGAAACAGATTTTGTTGGAAAAATATTTTTTAAAAACCTCAAACATGAAGTTTGAGGTCAAATAGAGAGCTAAAACTTAGTCTGCCAGGTAAATACATGAAAGTATTTCCATTTATAATTTGTATGGGACTTTAATGTAGCTCTTAAACTTTTGAGAGTGAAGTTCGCTAATACCATGATAATTCTGCCGTAACTTCTCAAAAATTGGGTTGGAGGAAGATGTTTGGAGAGGTATGGAGGTTGAGGCCTCCATGATCTCATGAAGGAAATTCAAGACAGTGCTTTGGCCAAAGCCCTCCTCAGAAGAACTCTGATTAGTACATTTTTTGGAAGTCACATAGATAATTAAGTTGCTAAAATTCATGCCTTGAAATTATAACTTTACTCTTCTCTCTTTTCCAGAACATAGTCTCATGGAAATAAAAATCATGGTAATTGCAATTTACTGAGTGCTTCTATGTGACAGATATCAGGCAGCACATTTGATAAGAATTACCCCATCATGTCTCACTCATCATAGATCCTGTGAAGCACATATTGTTACTATTATTCCTCATTTTCTTGAATAGTGAGGCAAACTTGCCCAAGATTGTGTGGTAAATAAGAGAATGTCATGGATTCATATATTTTAAAAAATTATTAAATATTACTTTTGGGTGGCCACACTACATAGCATGTCGAGTCTAGTTCACGGACCAGAGATCACACTTGTGCTCCCTGCCTTGGAAATGCCAGGGAAGTCCCTAAATGTTACCTTTAGTGTCAATATATATGTAAATATGTCAGGTGAGTTAATTAGCTTAATTAAAATTCTTATCACAGTACTTGATTCCTTCTGAGTAGCAGGAAATATTAGTTTGTATTATGCATTTTTCAACTTTGTATATTAATGAGACTTTTTAAATAATCAAGAACTGCAGGGTGAAAATGATTCAGTCTATAGGAGTTTCTTTCCTGTGAGGCAACCTTCTTGGTACACCTGAAACTGAACGTTTATATAAAGTTAGGTGTTCTGGATAAATCACGTTCACACCGTGCTTCAAAGAAAATCTAGTCAGGTGGATCAAAGAATAAATGATATAGAGAAGATGGCAGAATAAGAAATGGTCAGTTGGAAGCTAAAATCCTTTTGATTTATTTATTTAAAAATAGGTCATAATCCCTTAGGACAGCAGTCCCAGGCAGAGGGTTAATCTCACAGGAAGGGCTGGGAGCCCAGACTTTTAGATTGTTGTTGTTCACTAAGTCCAACTCTTTGTGATCCCATGGATTGCAGGACATCAGGCTGCTTTGTCCTCCACTCTCTCTTGCAGTTTGCTTAAACTTATGTCCGTTGAGTCGGTGATGCCATCCAGTTATCTTATCCTCTGCTGACCCTTTCTCCTTTTGCCTTCAATCTTTCCCAGGATCAGGGTCTTTTCCAGTGAGTTGGTTCTTCACATCAGGTGGTCAGACTATTGGAACTTCAGCTTCATCATCAATCCTCCCAATGAGTATTAAGGGCTGATGTCCTTTAGGACTTACTGGCTTGATCTCCTTGTAGTCCCAGGGACTCTCAAGAGTCTTTTCCAGCACCACAGTTTGAAAGCATCAGCTCTTCATTCTCAGCCTTCTTTATGGTCCAACTGTCACATGTGTACATGACTATTAGAAAAAACACAGCTTTGAATGTATGAACCTTTGTCAGCAAAGCTGATTTGTCATACGCTGTCTATGTTTGTCATAGTTTTCCTTCCAAGGAGCAAGTGACTTACCAATTTCATGGCTGTAGTTACCATCTGCAGTGAGTTTGGAGCCCAGGAAAATAGAATCTGTCGCTATTTCCACTTTTCCTACATCTATTTGCCATGAAGTGATGGGATGGAATACCATGATCTTGTTGGGGTTTGGTTTGATGTTGAGTTTCAAGCCAGCTTTTTCACGCTCCTCTTTCATCCTCATCAAGCAGATCTTTAGTTCCTCTTCACTTTCTGCCACCTAGTGGTTCAGTCTTATTGTATCTCACTGCCAGGCCTCCCCTGTCTTTCCAGATCCCCTGCTCTTCTTGTCCTGACCTGCGTTCTAGATTGTGTAATTCACAGATGGTTATCTCCGTCGCCTGTGTTTCCTCCACAGCAAGCCCCAGACTGGGTAGGACCCCTGTTTATTTTTATCCTGCCATTCTAGCATGGCAAAAAAGAGTTTACGCATCTTTCTCCATCTGTTTCTAGAAAAACAACAGGCAAAAAAGGGGATCTGTTTAGATCAGTTCCTGTGGCCCAGAGCATTGCTTCAGAATGAGCTGAAGACCCAAGAGGCTGGAAATAGAATGAATGCAGTGGTTTAGTGAGAGCCGCCAGTTAGTATCCCATTGTCTCTGCTATCTACTTATTCTATTATGAGTACTTACCAATAAAAATGTATAAAAGCATTACTTTGTTATAATTAGCAACTGTACCTTGGACTAAAAGTGTAACTGAGGGTGAGGCTCACCACCTTGGGGGAAAAAATTGGGTCATAATATTTCCTGAAGGATAGCTCGAATCATGTTTTTGGTATTTGTCAGACTATTGGAACTTCAGCTTCATCATCAATCCTCCCAATGAGTATTAAGGGCTGATGTCCTTTAGGACTTACTGGCTTGATCTCCTTGTAGTCCCAGGGACTCTCAAGAGTCTTTTCCAGCACCACAGTTTGAAAGCATCAGCTCTTCATTCTCAGCCTTCTTTATGGTCCAACTGTCACATGTGTACATGACTATTAGAAAAAACACAGCTTTGAATGTATGAACCTTTGTCAGCAAAGCTGATTTGTCATACGCTGTCTATGTTTGTCATAGTTTTCCTTCCAAGGAGCAAGTGACTTACCAATTTCATGGCTGTAGTTACCATCTGCAGTGAGTTTGGAGCCCAGGAAAATAGAATCTGTCGCTATTTCCACTTTTCCTACATCTATTTGCCATGAAGTGATGGGATGGAATACCATGATCTTGTTGGGGTTTTTTTTTTGATGTTGAGTTTCAAGCCAGCTTTTTCACGCTCCTCTTTCATCCTCATCAAGCAGATCTTTAGTTCCTCTTCACTTTCTGCCACCTAGTGGTTCAGTCTTATTGTATCTCACTGCCAGGCCTCCCCTGTCTTTCCAGATCCCCTGCTCTTCTTGTCCTGACCTGCGTTCTAGATTGTGTAATTCACAGATGGTTATCTCCGTCGCCTGTGTTTCCTCCACAGCAAGCCCCAGACTGGGTAGGACCCCTGTTTATTTTTATCCTGCCATTCTAGCATGGCAAAAAAGAGTTTACGCATCTTTCTCCATCTGTTTCTAGAAAAACAACAGGCAAAAAAGGGGATCTGTTTAGATCAGTTCCTGTGGCCCAGAGCATTGCTTCAGAATGAGCTGAAGACCCAAGAGGCTGGAAATAGAATGAATGCAGTGGTTTAGTGAGAGCCGCCAGTTAGTATCCCATTGTCTCTGCTATCTACTTATTCTATTATGAGTACTTACCAATAAAAATGTATAAAAGCATTACTTTGTTATAATTAGCAACTGTACCTTGGACTAAAAGTGTAACTGAGGGTGAGGCTCACCACCTTGGGGGAAAAAATTGGGTCATAATATTTCCTGAATCTCTGCTTGGAAAAAATAGTCTCGATTGTTTATCTGAGTCCTGTTGTTAAAATTGCATATAATTGTATATGAATCAGAAAGTGTTTCCATGGTAATGTAAAACACAAAAAATCAACAGATTTACTGTTAGTAAACATGCCTCTTTTAAGTGTTTTTATAATTGGGAAAATCAGTTTACATACATAGATGCAAAATTATAGCCTGATTTAGAAAATACACATGAAATGTGTCCTTAGTTGCAATGTCTTTCTCATGTAAATAACAAAGGAAATAGAAAACCCCATTGTTTAAAACCAAGATGGCTAATCGTTTTCATCTGTGGTTCATTAGAAGTAGCCGCAGTGGAATCATGCTGGGAGCTTCACTGAGACTCAGAAAAAGTGCTTCCAAAATTGGGGATGACACCAAAGAAAAGAGGGGTATCATGTGGCTCCTTGGTATTTAAGTGGCCCTGATGCTCTCAAAATAGTTCTTTACATATAAACTGTGCCATTAAATTTGCACAAAAATAAAGTTGTTGTCGTAAAAGCAGGATTTATATATCCATACAAATGTGTGTGTATGCTTTTTAGAAAATGTTACATGTTCTTATCATTTGTCACCTATGAAGAACATGTGTACATACCACAAATCCTAACAATTCTTTTTAGATGTTGCAAACCAGAAAAGAAAGAAAAATTAGTAATTCTAATGATCAGTGGCCACCTTTATAATCACCATCCAGATTAAAAAGAATGCTGCCAGCAATCCACAGTCACCTTTGTGCTCCTTTCAGCTACTGCCCCCCAGCACTGATTGCTACAACTATCCTGATTCTTTAAAATCACAGCAAAAAGGGGATCTGTTTAGATCAGTTCCTGTGGCCCAGAGCATTGCTTCAGAATGAGCTGAAGACCCAAGAGGCTGGAAATAGAATGAATGCAGTGGTTTAGTGAGAGCCGCCAGTTAGTATCCCATTGTCTCTGCTATCTACTTATTCTATTATGAGTACTTACCAATAAAAATGTATAAAAGCATTACTTTGTTATAATTAGCAACTGTACCTTGGACTAAAAGTGTAACTGAGGGTGAGGCTCACCACCTTGGGGGAAAAAATTGGGTCATAATATTTCCTGAATCTCTGCTTGGAAAAAATAGTCTCGATTGTTTATCTGAGTCCTGTTGTTAAAATTGCATATAATTGTATATGAATCAGAAAGTGTTTCCATGGTAATGTAAAACACAAAAAATCAACAGATTTACTGTTAGTAAACATGCCTCTTTTAAGTGTTTTTATAATTGGGAAAATCAGTTTACATACATAGATGCAAAATTATAGCCTGATTTAGAAAATACACATGAAATGTGTCCTTAGTTGCAATGTCTTTCTCATGTAAATAACAAAGGAAATAGAAAACCCCATTGTTTAAAACCAAGATGGCTAATCGTTTTCATCTGTGGTTCATTAGAAGTAGCCGCAGTGGAATCATGCTGGGAGCTTCACTGAGACTCAGAAAAAGTGCTTCCAAAATTGGGGATGACACCAAAGAAAAGAGGGGTATCATGTGGCTCCTTGGTATTTAAGTGGCCCTGATGCTCTCAAAATAGTTCTTTACATATAAACTGTGCCATTAAATTTGCACAAAAATAAAGTTGTTGTCGTAAAAGCAGGATTTATATATCCATACAAATGTGTGTGTATGCTTTTTAGAAAATGTTACATGTTCTTATCATTTGTCACCTATGAAGAACATGTGTACATACCACAAATCCTAACAATTCTTTTTAGATGTTGCAAACCAGAAAAAGAAAGAAAAATTAGTAATTCTAATGATCAGTGGCCACCTTTATAATCACCATCCAGATTAAAAAGAATGCTGCCAGCAATCCACAGTCACCTTTGTGCTCCTTTCAGCTACTGCCCCCCAGCACTGATTGCTACAACTATCCTGATTCTTTAAAATCACAGCATACTGTTTTCCATTTTTGAATTTTATATAAAATGAATAAGGCAGTCTGTATGTTTTTGTGGCTGGCGGGTTTTATTTCCCATGATATCTGAGAGTTTATCCCATGTCAGTGTAGTTGTATATAGTCCATTCATTCTCTCTAAATACAGTTAAGGAAACTTTTGCTTGAAATATAAATTCAGGGTAAAATTGTGCCAGTTGTTTCCGTCACAGTTTGGTATATAGGACTCTAGGAGTATTTAAAACTGTTGTCAGTTTACGGTAATCATTTGAATACAGTTTATGTACAGTCTGTTGCTTAGATTGACCCTCAATGGTTGTTTCTTCTGGGAAGCCTTCTTAGGCTTCCCATTCAGAATTAAGATGCTCTTTGCTGTACTCTCAGCAGACCTGGTCCATTTCTCTAGCAAAGCACTGAAAGTGTGGCCACAACGGACTGCTGTCTTGCCTACCTGCCCTCAGGAACTCTGAATGGATTGCTGGGTGGACAGGGTCTGTTCATCTTTGTACCGGGGAGGGCAGCACAGTGCCTTCCCACCGGCAGCACTGCGTCTCTGTCTGTTGCATGCAGAGAGAGCAAGGAGCAGTGGTCTATCACTGGGAAGGTGTCCCAGTCTGTTTTTATGTTTAATTTTCTTTTAATAGATGGCACTCTGCTAGGGATTGCACTAGTGAGTTGTGGAGACAGAATTACTCTGTGGCAATGAATTGTAAAGCATAAGATCATGGTGGATGTTTGCCTGTTCACCTGTGGGTTTTACCCTTAGTTTCCCTACTTCATTGGTAAGTCCAGGCTCAACACTTCTCCTTACTCCCTCATGAGTCTCCTATCTATTAGTAGCATCTATACTTCCCAGTTTTTCTCAACATTTTTCTCTTTGCCTGAGAGACTCATCTAAGATGCTTAACACACACAGATACTGGTGTGTGCTGGACACTTTAATCACCCAGTTGACATGGCCGACCTTCTCTAACTCCTATCAGTTCAGTGATCTCTCCATCTTAAAGACCTGCTGGGGGTAAGGACCATGACTACTGCTTCAGGCTTACTTCAGCTTCATTGTCAGCCTTCTGAAGTCAAACACAGCCTTCCCATCAGACAGATTTCGTGCCTGGGATATTGAATCAGAGAACCAAGTGTGCCCTAGAGCCCTAACAAATGGAGTTGACCTCTGACTCCCAAAGTCAGGGTTTGTATTCCTTCCTGGATTGTGCACTTTCCCACTGTTAAGTGTCTTTTAGCTTTACCACAATTCTAGACTTAAATTTGGGGGAACACTGAGACATAAGGCTTAATCTTAAGCAACTGAGAAAGTGATTTGTTTTTAGTGTGCTACAAGATCATTTCCTAGCTACTTGACCATGAACTCTGATCCTAAAACTTAAAATGTACAGTTCTTAGAGGAGAGTTTTGTTTTTGTAGCTGTTTTATTAGTCGCAAAAGTAAGGGTATATTTTTCATTGCCTCACCTAACAATGTTTATTAACTCAGTTCTGCCCCAAGCACCCTGATCGCTCTTAGAGACAGATGAAATATTAGCTTTCACCTTCATAAAATTTCCAATCCAGAGTCTTGCTAAACTATTCCTGTGAGGCAGAGGATTTCTACTTTTACAGCTTTCTATATCCCTGGGATATTTTTTAGTTTCATGATAAAAATATATTTATAGTTTAAAACTGGTTCAGTTGTTCTCAAAAATCCAGTGGTGAACAGAATAATTTAAAAACCTCATTGCTTGAATTTAGGGTGAGGTAATATGAAATAAATATGGAATATTTGATTTTTTTAAACCAAAATATTTTCCCTGGACTAGAGGGATATTTTCATTCTAGGTAAATTGTTTATTTAATTACCTCCTAACAAGGCTGTGTCAGCCAAATTAAATATTTAAGTTCATTTTATTTAAATAAGGTTTAAAGCCCAACAGAATTCTCTCTTTATTTAGATGAATTTAGCATTTAATTTTTCAAACAGAAAGTATATAAACTAGGAAATTTTAATATATATAGAAACATCAGAAAAAAATAAGAAGGTAACATCAGAAATAATAGGAAGAAATGAAGCTTAAACAAAAATAATTCAAATCGACATTTGACTTAATTTATCTTATTACCAAAATGTCTCTCTTCACAGATAATCTCCAGGAGGCTTTCGTATTTATAGGACCTAGTTAAATTTTGAAAAATATTTGAGGACTCTGTTTCACTAATAAGGCAAATAAACTTTTCCTTCCACAAATGACTGCTGTTAGTTTGCTGGCCAACTCTGTAAATAAACTCATTTTACTGTTACCATGGTTGAGTGCAGTTATATTCCTTTAAACATCTTGCATAATTCATCGCTTTAACTGCATTAATCTAAGTAAGGTCATTTCATCAAATAGGGATCTAATAAGATCTCTGGAAAAGAACTATCAGAGACCAGATTCCATGTAGAAGTCAGATGACTATGGCGTTCATGTCCTATTGCAGTTTGGTTTAAAGGGTTTGCCCATAAGGATTGCAGCACCCATACAAAGGGACCATACAACAATGAAAAACCTGCTTACCTACACAATATCAAATATTATCCAACTTTCACTGGACTATTGGCATTTAAGTGGTAGTCCAGTTAGCAATTATAACAGCCTTGGCTCCATAGTATTAACTAGTTCTGAACTCAGTCTAACATTAGAATCTACCTCATTTAGGATACCCTTATCTCTCCAGTGGGCTTCCCTGGTGGCTCAGATGGTAAAGAATCAGCTTGCAATACAGGAGACTTAGGTTGGATCCTTGGGTCGGGATGAGCCCCTGGAGAAGGGAATAGTTACCCACTTGAGTATTCTTGGGGCTTCCCTTATGGCTTAGACAATAAAGAATTTGCCTGTTTTTTGGACAGTCCATAAATAAATTTTATAAACTTTAGCCAGTAGTCAGAAAAACTATATGCTTTTAAACTATACAAAGTTTGTTTATAAGAATTATAAATTAATTTCTTACTTGAATCTCCTACTTCTCGCAGTATTGTAACTTTTGCCATCCTTTCTTAAATCACTCAGTTTTTATTTCTTTTCCACTTCTAGTTTTGTTCTGTTGGTCTTTTGACTTTCTTTGTAAATTGTTGGTAATTTTATTTATAAAGCACAGAGGTTCATTCTTTTAAATTTCACTCATGTGTCATATACTAATAGTCAAAAATTGCCTATGTTTCCAATACACAAAACAACATTTCAGATGATTTTCTTTGATAAACTATGTGATTTGTTTGAAGCACCAAACCTGTTTGCTTCCATGATTCTTGTCATTTGTATGTATGTACTTTATCTATACACAAGAGATAGGTAAAGTACAAATACAGACCTACACATGCAAACTTGGGCTTTCCAGAAGTTTTAAAGTACTAAATTCCCTTGGTGCCAATTGCTTGAGGCACTTTGTATTCATTCAGTTGCTTCCTGAATATTGCATGGGTGTAACCAACTCTGTAAAGTTCAAATTCA
This sequence comes from Tragulus kanchil, assembly GCA_022376925.1. NCBI lineage: Eukaryota > Metazoa > Chordata > Mammalia > Artiodactyla > Tragulidae > Tragulus > Tragulus kanchil. The sequence goes on along the minus strand of JAIOJX010000004.1, from coordinate 78,577,422 downwards.
TATAAAGAAGTTTGAGCCTTCAAGGCAAGACTTAATTGAATACCAAATGCATACCTATTGTTTTCTGAACTATTTCTGAATGAAAATTGCTTTAAAGTCTTCTTTGGCTTTCTGTATTCTTTAGTGCCAAATTGAAATGTCAACCTATTTAGAGAGATAAAGCAAAACAATGAACAACAAAAAAATCTCTTGGGACAATCTTTTTAAATATGTGACAATCTATTCTGGCTAAAGGAGATTTTAAGGTAGTCCGATAAAGAAAAGGTAGTGCATTGAAAATCAATTCAAGTTGGAACTTGTGATTTCCTGTGTATTGGGAAAGGAAGTTAAACCCCTGAAAATTTCTATGGAGTGTTGTCTCAATCCTCACAATTTCTGATTTAGGATAACATCCTGAATAAATGCATTCATACTGGTAGGGAGAAAGAAATATTTCTTGTAATGTACGAGTTGTGAATATTACTGGTCCTTCAAAATAATTCTGATGACTTACGAGAGACTTGGGCAGTGACTCTGAGTAACTCTCAGTTGCCTTTCCTTGTAAGTGGGTAGATTAAAAATTATGCTACCTGTGAAGGTATCTGGAATCTTTGAGAGAAAGTCGATTCTTTTTTCCTTAGGTATCTGAGAGAACCTATACCTATTTTATAGAAAGAAATCAAAAGCACTTAGAAAGTTTGACATAGCCTGTTTAAGCTTCCTCCACCGTGAGTAGACCAGATTGTCATGTTCTGCATGGTTTTATAGATATTTTTGTGTGTATTCCATACAAGAGTTAATGGCTAGTTTTAAACTTTGAGATCACTTTGATGCAAGACAAGAGGCAGTTTGGAGGTGCCAACAATAGAGATGGGGAGTGGTGGGAAGGGTCCTAAAATTGGGTCAAATTCAAAACTAGGCTCCTCCAGTTATAAGCTGGGTGATCTTGGAGATGGGGTAAAACAATCCTCAGAGTTCCAAGAAAGCTTGAATGAAGGACTTCTCAGAAAGTACTTGCTTGGCATGAAGCTGGGCACACAACAAGTCAAATAAGTGTTAGTTTTATTAGTATTAGGAGGGAAAAACTCCTAATAACATTTTCTTGTTTATGTTCTCAGGTTAATTTTCTTGTTAGTTTTTACTCAGGTTACTCTTGAACACAAGTTACTGTTTTAGGATGTAAGAACTTGACCATTTAACAAAATGGTAGTATAAGAATGACAGGTATATGATCTTTCACAAGTGAAATGGGATTGGAAAGTCTGCTGAAAAAATTGTCATAATAGCTCTAGATAAAGTCTAATCATTGTTTATTTTGAAGATTAATACATGTAAATCTTGGCTTCATCTCAGCTTATTATTCTGTTAAATAAATTTACATGAATATGGAATAAATCAATCTCACTTCTAGCTAATTCTAGATTGAAACTTTCTATGACATAGCTCTCAAGTATTACAGTATTTAGAAATATGTTACTTTGTTCTGTTCTTAAATATACGTAAGTTGCATTTTAAAAGTCTACAGTGATGCCACAAGGAAATAGAGACATGAAATGCCTTTTTTATAAAATGCACAGTTCAGCCAGGCTTTTAGCTTAGGACAGTTTGTTTTAGTTTTATGTAGGGTAGTTTCTATATCCATTGAGTTGGATGGACATGAATTTGAGCAAACCCTAGGAGACAGTGGAGGACAAGGGAGCCTGTCATGCTGTAGTCTATGGGGTAGCAGAGTCAGACACGATTTAGCGACTGAACAACAACAAATTTACTAAGTATTTCTATAAAGACAAGTACATATTTGGCTTCTTCTGTGTGCCAGGCATTGAGGAAGCATCAGTGCCTCCCTCCCTTCAAGGAGCTTAGAGCGTAAAGAAGAATTATTATTTACTGTGGGAATAGGGGATCCTGCAGAGGTGCTGTGTGACAGCCTGGGGGAGTGGGATTGGGGGGGACTGGGGGAGGGAGGTGGAGGAGGGAGGGGGCCAGGGATATACATATGACTAATTTGAGATTATACATATCTGTAAACTACAAAACTCTTTAAGATTAAAAAAAAATAATACAGCATGGTGAATTAAAATTTTTAAATTGTGTTTACTAAGTACTTTTACTCTATAAGCTCCATGAAAGGAAGGAAGCACTGATGCATTCCGGTGGCTCGGTGGTGAAGAACCCCACTTGCTAATGCAGGAGACACAGGTTCAATCCCTGGTTCAGAAAGATCCTCTGAAGGAGGGCATGGCAATCCACTCCAGTATTCCTGCCTGGAGAATTCCACGGACAGAGGAGCCTGGCAGGCTATAGTCCATAGCATCTCAAAGAGTTGGATGTGACTGAAGAGATGAAGCATGCACCCTTGCAGCAAATCAAATGATTCCCAGTATGGTAAATGCAGTGAAGAGAATATTAGGATTAAATTAACATTTGTGGGGCTTCCCTAGTGGTCCAGTGGGTAGAGAGTCTGCCTTGCAGTGCAGGGGGCACTGGTTTGATCTCTGGCCTGGGAAGATCCCACGTGCCATGGAACAGCTGGACCGGTGTGTCCAATTACCAGCCAGTGCTCTGAAGTGCATGCGCCCAGAGCCGGTGCTTTGCAATGAAAGAGGCCACTGTGATGGGAGGCCCATACATGCCAAAGAATAAAAGATGGATAAAAATAAATATAAAAATAAAAGAGGCATGATGGTGTAAAAAAAAAAAAAAAAAAGAACGTGCGTGTGTCCTGGAGACGTACTTTAGTTGAGTGGTCAGGGAAGCTCAGAATTGAGGGAACCAGTCAAGCAAAACAAGAGAGGAGGATTACAGCATTTAGGTGGCTCTCACATTCAGATTTCCAGTGAAAGTTAGATATCTTGAAATGGTAGGTTTCTCACTGTCTACCCTTGGTGTTGCTCTTAGGCTGGGTTGTTTTCCGCATGTATCTGAGCCTAACCTCTGGTGCTAGAATGTTCATAAGAGTCTTGATGGGCTGAGGTCAGAGAAAGTGAACTTCACTTAGGGATAGAAGGCAAAAATTCTGAAGTAAAAGTTCCCCCAGGATGCTATGCAGCCGCACATTTCTCCTCTTAATGCAAAGCTTACAAGCCTCCCAAATGTGAACTTCCTAGAGTTCAAAAGCATTTTTTATTAGACTTAAGATTTTCATTGATTTTCAATGCCTCTCCCAGCCAAGGAGAATATAGAAATTCCACGAATCACTAAGAACTACTTAACCCTGTGATCACCCTTAAAACATAACACTAGCACCTGTGCTTTCTAATTGCAAATTTACCTCTATTGTCACCCACTAGGGAAAACCAAATTGAATTTTCTCTTGCTGAGAGTACCTAGATTTCAGTGTTGAAATGCCTCTAATTGGCTTAGTTTAGTTAAGGTCTGAATTCAAAATGTTATGTGTAGATATATGTTTTTGTAAACAATGGTTCTAGCAACTGGCTGGAGTAATCTTCCCAAAGGATATAATGTTGGCCATCAACTGATAGGAGGATGTGCCCCTTGTGACAGCATGAATGATGAGAAAGACAGAAGTTATAGTTGGCAAGACTGACTGAGACATATGCCGTGTTTACTTCCCTGAAGTTCTCAGTATTCACGAATGGGTTCTACCAGATTCAGACGGTAGGCACACTGAAACTGATCACAAATCATCTCCACCATCACCATCCCATGGCCATCCTCCACATTCTGAAGCACTTTCTGGATCAAAAATAACAACAAAATAAAGACAAAAGCAACAATAACAATCAAAAATAAGTCAATTAAGGATTTAGTGTGAAATATAGCATATTGTATTCCTTTTTAATGGGAAGATAATTGCTTTGCAATGTTGTTAGTTTCTGCTGTACAACAAAGTGAACCAGCTAAATGGACATCCCCTCCCTTTTGAACCTTCCTGTCCACCCTTCCATTCACCCCTCTGGGTCACCACAGAGCACTGAACTGAGCTCGCTGTGCTATGCAGCATGTTCTCATGAGCTATCCGTGTTGCACATGGTAGTGTCTTTATGTCAGACCCAGTCTCCCAGCTCATCCCACCTTCCCCTTCCCCGACTACATTCACATGTCCCCTCTATGTTTGTGTCTTTATTCCTAGCATGTTACATTCTAATTCTTTTGACAATCTATTGTTCATTAAAGATATATGCATATCTTTTGTTACTATCAACCATAAAAGTTTGTTAGTATCTACCATTCCTTGACCAAAGGGAATAACAATTCCCTTTGCCCAGATATGTCTATTTAGAGATAATAATACAGCTAAGGAAAACTACTCAAAGACATAGTAGTGAGCCAAAGAAAGTGGAAGGAAGGAAAGGAGAAAATGCATCCAAACATAGCCCTGTGTTCCAGGGACACTGAGAAATATCTTTCTGCACTATCAAAACTTCACACAGTGAAATGTTACCAAATTTACTGCTGCCCTGATGCTTTCCATTTCTTTTGATGATGGTTTTGCCTTCTTGGAATTCGAATAGGCTAATCAGATTTTGACAGTTAATGTTTATATTAATTGAAACTGAGATTCTCTTCATCCTTTGGCTCTTAGACTGCTACTTTGAGCCTGAAAGGTCACTTTAAATGTGCATAGCATCTGTGAAACCACATAATGAATTCAAATAAATTCATTCCTATTAAAAGGAGACCTCTCTTGCTCAAGTTCCAGAGCTTACGTAGAATAAACCATTTGGGATTTGTCTTAATTTTCTCTCAAAGGAGCATATTGTGTTCCTTCTTTAATGTTCTCATGACGGAAAATGGGAAAATTCTAAATTTTCATTTGTCTTATCTTATTCAGAAAAATGCATTTTGCTCAGTGATTGTGCTTATTTAAACTCTGAGGTTTTATAGCTGTTAAGCTGTCAAAAATGTAAGAGGTATTTTTTTTTTGGTTACATTATTTAAGAAGTCCTTTATATTGTATATCTTTAATGTAGCAACTCCACTATTTTTTTTTTCTACCTATATGCTTGTGTATAGGTACAAAAGTATATGTATAAAGTGTTCTGCAGCAGTTTTTGTCATAGAAAACAAGAATAGTCTAAAGGTCAATCAGTATAGGGTTCATTTAACAATTTTATATAACAGTAATTAAATACCATGTAGTTGTGAGGAAGATCTCTTATGTACTGGTTTGGAGTTACCTTCAGACAATGTTTACTATGAATTATTATTGCTGTTATAGTTTAGAAATATGATACTCATACTCAGAGTTCTCCACTTTCATTAGATTTCTTTGTGTATCCATTAGAGTTTATGTGAAGGCAAACAATGAAACTATAAGTTCTATTCACACGCCCTTTTACACAAAATGAAGCATTGTCTACACTTCCCCTGTCCTGCAGCTTCCATGTTTCACTTGACAGCATGTTGGTACACAGGAGGCTTCTTGCTTTTATTTTTGGAGGAGATTTATTGAGATAGAATTCACATACCGTATTAGTTGCTCTGAGAAATATCTTTCTGCACTATCAAAACTTCACACAGTGAAATGTTACCAAATTTACTGCTGCCCTGATGCTTTCCATTTCTTTTGATGATGGTTTTGCCTTCTTGGAATTCGAATAGGCTAATCAGATTTTGACAGTTAATGTTTATATTAATTGAAACTGAGATTCTCTTCATCCTTTGGCTCTTAGACTGCTACTTTGAGCCTGAAAGGTCACTTTAAATGTGCATAGCATCTGTGAAACCACATAATGAATTCAAATAAATTCATTCCTATTAAAAGGAGACCTCTCTTGCTCAAGTTCCAGAGCTTACGTAGAATAAACCATTTGGGATTTGTCTTAATTTTCTCTCAAAGGAGCATATTGTGTTCCTTCTTTAATGTTCTCATGACGGAAAATGGGAAAATTCTAAATTTTCATTTGTCTTATCTTATTCAGAAAAATGCATTTTGCTCAGTGATTGTGCTTATTTAAACTCTGAGGTTTTTATAGCTGTTAAGCTGTCAAAAATGTAAGAGGTATTTTTTTTTTGGTTACATTATTTAAGAAGTCCTTTATATTGTATATCTTTAATGTAGCAACTCCACTATTTTTTTTTTCTACCTATATGCTTGTGTATAGGTACAAAAGTATATGTATAAAGTGTTCTGCAGCAGTTTTTGTCATAGAAAACAAGAATAGTCTAAAGGTCAATCAGTATAGGGTTCATTTAACAATTTTATATAACAGTAATTAAATACCATGTAGTTGTGAGGAAGATCTCTTATGTACTGGTTTGGAGTTACCTTCAGACAATGTTTACTATGAATTATTATTGCTGTTATAGTTTAGAAATATGATACTCATACTCAGAGTTCTCCACTTTCATTAGATTTCTTTGTGTATCCATTAGAGTTTATGTGAAGGCAAACAATGAAACTATAAGTTCTATTCACACGCCCTTTTACACAAAATGAAGCATTGTCTACACTTCCCCTGTCCTGCAGCTTCCATGTTTCACTTGACAGCATGTTGGTACACAGGAGGCTTCTTGCTTTTATTTTTGGAGGAGATTTATTGAGATAGAATTCACATACCGTATTAGTTGCTCATTGAAAGTACAAAGTTAATTAGTATATTCACACAGTTTTGCAATATCACAATCCAGCAGAGTCCATCTAATCACTGTGGAAGAACCCTAGTTCCCAGCAGCTGTCGCCCTTCCATGTAACATGCTCTACTCCTGGCCCTAAGTGACCATTAATCTACTTCTGGCTCTATCGATTTGGCTGCTCTGAACATTTTATTTAAATAGAATCATGAAACATGTAGTTTTTCCTGACTGACTTCTTCCACTAAGCATAACATTTTCAAGGCTTATCTATGTTGTAATCTATATCAATCAGTATTTCATTTCTTTGTAGGAACAAATAACATTCCATTGTATAGATACACCACCTTTAGTTTATTCATTCATCTGTTGATAGACGTGGGTTATTTTCGCCTTCTGGTTATGTTATGCTGGTATGAATATTTATATATAAGTTTTCTCCTGTTCTAGTTCTGTGAAAAATGTCATTGATAGTTTGATAGGGATTGTATTCAATCTGTAGATTGCTTTGCATAGTATAGTCATTTTCACAATATTGATTCTTTCAACCCAAGAACATATATCTCTATCTCTTTGTGTCATCTTTGATTTCTTTCATCAGTGTGTTACAGTTTTGTGCACACAGGTCTTTTTTCTCTTTAGGTAGGTTTATTCCTAGGTGTATTACTCTTTTTGTTGCAATGGTGACTGGTATTGTATGGAAACAAATGGCAAAATAAATAGCAGATCAGTATAGGGTTCATTTAACAATTTTATATAACAGTAATTAAATACCATGTAGTTGTGAGGAAGATCTCTTATGTACTGGTTTGGAGTTACCTTCAGACAATGTTTACTATGAATTATTATTGCTGTTATAGTTTAGAAATATGATACTCATACTCAGAGTTCTCCACTTTCATTAGATTTCTTTGTGTATCCATTAGAGTTTATGTGAAGGCAAACAATGAAACTATAAGTTCTATTCACACGCCCTTTTACACAAAATGAAGCATTGTCTACACTTCCCCTGTCCTGCAGCTTCCATGTTTCACTTGACAGCATGTTGGTACACAGGAGGCTTCTTGCTTTTATTTTTGGAGGAGATTTATTGAGATAGAATTCACATACCGTATTAGTTGCTCATTGAAAGTACAAAGTTAATTAGTATATTCACACAGTTTTGCAATATCACAATCCAGCAGAGTCCATCTAATCACTGTGGAAGAACCCTAGTTCCCAGCAGCTGTCGCCCTTCCATGTAACATGCTCTACTCCTGGCCCTAAGTGACCATTAATCTACTTCTGGCTCTATCGATTTGGCTGCTCTGAACATTTTATTTAAATAGAATCATGAAACATGTAGTTTTTCCTGACTGACTTCTTCCACTAAGCATAACATTTTCAAGGCTTATCTATGTTGTAATCTATATCAATCAGTATTTCATTTCTTTGTAGGAACAAATAACATTCCATTGTATAGATACACCACCTTTAGTTTATTCATTCATCTGTTGATAGACGTGGGTTATTTTCGCCTTCTGGTTATGTTATGCTGGTATGAATATTTATATATAAGTTTTCTCCTGTTCTAGTTCTGTGAAAAATGTCATTGATAGTTTGATAGGGATTGTATTCAATCTGTAGATTGCTTTGCATAGTATAGTCATTTTCACAATATTGATTCTTTCAACCCAAGAACATATATCTCTATCTCTTTGTGTCATCTTTGATTTCTTTCATCAGTGTGTTACAGTTTTGTGCACACAGGTCTTTTTTCTCTTTAGGTAGGTTTATTCCTAGGTGTATTACTCTTTTTGTTGCAATGGTGACTGGTATTGTATGGAAACAAATGGCAAAATAAATAGCAGATCAGTCTCAACAAAGAAAAACGGAGCTGGAAGAGTCAACCATTTTGACTTCAGACTGTACTATAAGCCTACAGTCATCGATACAGCATGGTACTGTCACCAAAAGACAGAAATATAGGCCAATGGAACAAGATAGAAAGCCCAGACATAAACTTATAAACATATGGGCACTTTATCTTTGACAAAGGAGGCAAGAATATACATTGGAGAAAAAACAGCCTCTTCAATAAGTGGTGCTTGGAAAATTGAATAGCTACATGCAGAAGAATGAAGCTAGAACACTTCCCAACACCAAACACAAAAGTAAACTGAAAATGGATTAAAGACTTAAATGTAAGACCAGAAACTCTAAAGCTCTTAGAGAAAAGCATAGGCAGCATGCCCCTTGACATAAATCACAGCAAAATCCTCAGTGACCCAGCTCCTAGAGTAATGGAAAAAAATAAACAAATGGGACATTATTAAACTTAAAAGCTTTTGCACAGCAAAAGAAATAATAAACAAGATTAAAAGACATCCCTCAGAATGGGGAAAAATAATTGCAAATGAAACAACTGACAAAGAACTAGTCTCCAGAATATGTAAGCAGCTCATACAGCTCAATATTAGGAAAACAAACAGCCCAATAAAAATATGAGCAGAGGGCTTCCCCTGGTGGTCCAGTGGGTAAGGACACCGCCTTGCAGTGCAAGGGGCGCCGGTTCGATCCCTGGCCTGGGAAGATCCCACGTGCCGCGGAGCGGCTGGACCAATGTGTTCAATCACCAAGCCGGAGCTCTGGAGCGCATGCGCCCAGAGCTGGTGCTCTGCAACAACAGAGGCCACCACAATGGGAGGCCCACAGGAGCCAAAGAACAAAGACAGATGAAAATGGAGAAATGAAAGACCAATGGAAGTGGCCCGCCAACTCCCCTCCCTTCCCAACCCAACCCCCGCCCTAAATAAATAAATAAATAAATCTTTACAAAATATATATATATTTATATGAGCAGAGGACATATAGATGGCTAATAAACAAATGAAAATATGCTCAACATCACTAATTATTAGAGAAATGCAAGTTAAATTACCATGAGGTATTACCTAACACCAGTCAGAATGGCCATCATTGAAGACTCTATAAACAATAAATGCTGGAGAGGACTTAGCGAAGAGGGAACCCTGCTGTACTGTTGGTGGAAATGTAAACTGATATAGCTATTATGAAGATTCCTTAAAAAAATAGGGGTAAATCTACCATTTGACCTAGCAACCCCACTGCAAGGCATATGCTCTGAGAAAACCCTAATCAAAGAGGACACATGTACCCCAAAGTTCATAGCAGCAATGTTTACAATAGCCAGGACATGGAAGCAACCTTGCTGTCTATCAATGGACAAATGGATACAGAAACTGTGGTACATATACACAATGGAATATTAGACAGTAATAAAGAAGAATGTGTTTGAGTCAGTTCTCATCAGGTGGATGAACCTAGAGCTTGTTATACAGAGTGAAGTAAGTCAGAAAGAGAAAGACAAATATAGTAGATTAATGCATATATATGGAATCTACAAAAATGATATTGATGAGCCTATTTGCAGGGACTTGTGGACACAGTGGGGGAGGAAGAGAGTGTGACAGGTAGAGAAAGTAGCATCTCCATAAACTATCAGGTATGGAATGGCCGGCTGGGGAGAAGTTACTGTGTAGCACAGGAAGCCCCGTCTGGTGCTCTGTGGTGACCTGGAAGACAGATTGGGGGAGGGGAGGGAGGGGGTGCATATATAATTATGACTGATTTTCATTGTTGTATGGCAGAAACCAAGATAACATTGTAAAAGTCTTAATATTTAAATAAAAAATAGGAAAAATATTTTCTTATGGAAAAACATTTTTATTTCTCATGGGTATGTATCTAGGAGAATTGCTGTGTTCTCATGATATGTATATGGTTAATTTTTTTGACTATTTCCTGAAGTGGTTGTATTCTCTTTTATTGTAGCAGAAAGTCATTATATGGAAACACTGTATAATTATTCATTCTCTAGCTATATTTTTAAATAAAGAAGTCAAGGTACAGCGTTCCCCATTTTTTAAATGTCCAAAAACTCTCGACATGCATTACATATGAAAACATATATATGTTTTCACTTGCCTGAGTATTTCTGTGTGTATACTCTAGGCACTGCTAATCGTTGCAAGCGTTGTAGAGGAGACGGCTACAGGCTTGTGTATCTGAGAAGGAAGAAGCCTGAGTACTCACCATTTTGAATTAGAGGGATTTACTGTGTGCTGGAGACAGAAATGGTAAACCATTCCAGTGTGCTTGCCTGGAAAATTCCATGAACAGAGGAGCCTGGCAGGGTTGCAAAGAGTTGGACATGACCGAGTTACAGAGCCCTGACTGTGTGCATGGATTAATTTTTCAAATGAAAATGTGATTCATTCATGTAAAGAAGGAGAGAGTGATTTTCTTGGTACTCCTCTGACAAATGATGACTGGGCCAGAGGCTTGTTTATCTATGCTTTGCGTCAGTCATTTCACTGTATGAGGTGTCAGTACTCCACAGTCCACGTTCTTCCCATCCGCCCAGTGTGGTGTTGGTTTTAGTTGTTAGGGCAAAAAATTCCTGTCTGCTGTTCTGTCTTTTAGCAGTACTCACAGATCAGTCTTATTCTTATACCGTTAACTAAGTTGATGAGCCTATTTGCAGGGACTTGTGGACACAGTGGGGGAGGAAGAGAGTGTGACAGGTAGAGAAAGTAGCATCTCCATAAACTATCAGGTATGGAATGGCCGGCTGGGGAGAAGTTACTGTGTAGCACAGGAAGCCCCGTCTGGTGCTCTGTGGTGACCTGGAAGACAGATTGGGGGAGGGGAGGGAGGGGGTGCATATATAATTATGACTGATTTTCATTGTTGTATGGCAGAAACCAAGATAACATTGTAAAAGTCTTAATATTTAAATAAAAAATAGGAAAAATATTTTCTTATGGAAAAACATTTTTATTTCTCATGGGTATGTATCTAGGAGAATTGCTGTGTTCTCATGATATGTATATGGTTAATTTTTTTGACTATTTCCTGAAGTGGTTGTATTCTCTTTTATTGTAGCAGAAAGTCATTATATGGAAACACTGTATAATTATTCATTCTCTAGCTATATTTTTAAATAAAGAAGTCAAGGTACAGCGTTCCCCATTTTTAAATGTCCAAAACTCTCGACATGCATTACATATGAAAACATATATATGTTTTCACTTGCCTGAGTATTTCTGTGTGTATACTCTAGGCACTGCTAATCGTTGCAAGCGTTGTAGAGGAGACGGCTACAGGCTTGTGTATCTGAGAAGGAAGAAGCCTGAGTACTCACCATTTTGAATTAGAGGGATTTACTGTGTGCTGGAGACAGAAATGGTAAACCATTCCAGTGTGCTTGCCTGGAAAATTCCATGAACAGAGGAGCCTGGCAGGGTTGCAAAGAGTTGGACATGACCGAGTTACAGAGCCCTGACTGTGTGCATGGATTAATTTTTCAAATGAAAATGTGATTCATTCATGTAAAGAAGGAGAGAGTGATTTTCTTGGTACTCCTCTGACAAATGATGACTGGGCCAGAGGCTTGTTTATCTATGCTTTGCGTCAGTCATTTCACTGTATGAGGTGTCAGTACTCCACAGTCCACGTTCTTCCCATCCGCCCAGTGTGGTGTTGGTTTTAGTTGTTAGGGCAAAAAATTCCTGTCTGCTGTTCTGTCTTTTAGAGCCAAGGTATCATTTTGAAAATCACAGATCGTTTAGTTCTTATTCTAAAATAATATTTCCCAATGTTTTATACAAACCAGTCTGCATCAAAGGCAAAAAAAAAGAGAGAAAAAAAGCTAGAGTTAGCATCTGGGTGAACCCTGGGTTTGTGAAACAAAAACAGGAGGGAGAAATAAACATGAAAAATGCAGTAAGTGCCGGAAGCAGAGCTGGCTAGTCTGGGACCCTTCAGCTTCCTGTACAGTCTGTCCAGGTATTGTGTGTTGGTGACTGAAAGAGAGAATCTTATTATTCTGCACAGCATCCATGACGTAGCTCTGAAATGGTTCTTTCTTTGCTTTCATCTGTGCTTGAAAATTAGCTGTTTTAGTATGAGTTTTCCTAATTATTTAAAACAGAACTACAGTGGGGTTTTTTTCCTGTTTAAACTATTGGTGTTTAAACACACCAGTAGATTCTGGTTTCTGTCTTTGGTTAAATTACCTAGTCTTATAGAATGATAGAAACATGCCTCCATGCATTTGCTTGTTAATTTGTTCATTCTTGCATTTGCTCATTCATTCATGAAGCATTTATTTCTTCAGCACTGTTTGACACCACTCCTCACTGTGGTGGACCTCACATGCTGCGGTCCATGTGGATGCTGTGGAGGGGTCATGATTTGCAGCTGGAGAAGAATAGTTTCACATCTTTGAATGGTTAAAATCCTTAACATTTTTTTTTTCTTTTTTACATATGCTAACCAAACCTGATTTTGAAAACTACGTAACTTTGGTTCACTTAGTTCTTTCAAGTCATGATACATTTTTCCTTTGGCAGGGCTATTGTGTGTTTCTAGAGAAGACACTGACTAATCACAGTATTTTTTCAGAAATAAATAGGGATTTTCCTGCCAGGAGGCAACGAGTAATTCATTTACCAAATGTCAACAGAGATAACAAAGAATTTTGTATTGTAAAACCCTCACAGTTGCCTGCTTTTCTCTCATAAAAAAAAAAAAAAGATTCTTTCACATTTTATGAGTGATGTGACAAGAGAATGTGACTCTACTATTAATCACATTTTTAAATGAGGTGATTGTATGCTGGCAGCATTTTTCAGGCAAGGTATCATTTTGAAAATCACAGATCGTTTAGTTCTTATTCTAAAATAATATTTCCCAATGTTTTATACAAACCAGTCTGCATCAAAGGCAAAAAAAGAGAGAAAAAAAGCTAGAGTTAGCATCTGGGTGAACCCTGGGTTTGTGAAACAAAAACAGGAGGGAGAAATAAACATGAAAAATGCAGTAAGTGCCGGAAGCAGAGCTGGCTAGTCTGGGACCCTTCAGCTTCCTGTACAGTCTGTCCAGGTATTGTGTGTTGGTGACTGAAAGAGAGAATCTTATTATTCTGCACAGCATCCATGACGTAGCTCTGAAATGGTTCTTTCTTTGCTTTCATCTGTGCTTGAAAATTAGCTGTTTTAGTATGAGTTTTCCTAATTATTTAAAACAGAACTACAGTGGGGTTTTTTTCCTGTTTAAACTATTGGTGTTTAAACACACCAGTAGATTCTGGTTTCTGTCTTTGGTTAAATTACCTAGTCTTATAGAATGATAGAAACATGCCTCCATGCATTTGCTTGTTAATTTGTTCATTCTTGCATTTGCTCATTCATTCATGAAGCATTTATTTCTTCAGCACTGTTTGACACCACTCCTCACTGTGGTGGACCTCACATGCTGCGGTCCATGTGGATGCTGTGGAGGGGTCATGATTTGCAGCTGGAGAAGAATAGTTTCACATCTTTGAATGGTTAAAATCCTTAACATTTTTTTTTTCTTTTTTACATATGCTAACCAAACCTGATTTTGAAAACTACGTAACTTTGGTTCACTTAGTTCTTTCAAGTCATGATACATTTTTCCTTTGGCAGGGCTATTGTGTGTTTCTAGAGAAGACACTGACTAATCACAGTATTTTTTCAGAAATAAATAGGGATTTTCCTGCCAGGAGGCAACGAGTAATTCATTTACCAAATGTCAACAGAGATAACAAAGAATTTTGTATTGTAAAACCCTCACAGTTGCCTGCTTTTCTCTCTCATAAAAAAAAAAAAAAAAGCAAGATTCTTTCACATTTTTATGAGTGATGTGACAAGAGAATGTGACTCTACTATTAATCATGACCTAATTGCAGTTGCTAAGGACCATGGCTGAGCTGGTACTGGATTATATACATTGTTATGCTGGCAGCACAGGCACTTGATGCAGAAAGCCCTAGCGAGTATACCTAGTGATTCCTGTGCAGTCGCTGAGTTGTCTCTGACTCTTTCAAACTCCGTGGACGGCAGCACACCATCCTCCACTATCTCCCAGAGTTTGAGTCAGTCATGCTGCCTAGTCATCATCTTCTGCTGCCCTGGTCTCCTTTTGCCTTCAATCCTTCCCAGCCTCAGGGTCTTTTCCAGTGAGTCAGCTCTTAGCACCACATGGCCAAAGTATTGGAGCTTCAGCTTCAGCATCAGTCCTTCCAATGAATATTCAGGGTTGACATCCTTTAGGATTGACAGGTCTGATCTACAGGATCCCTGGTTATTTGTTTATTTCTGGATCTCTTTCTATGCATTTCTTACTATCAGTTCTCCATTTACAATTTAGAGGACATGAATAATCATCTGAGGTCATCATTCGGTTATTAGGAAGTGAGGTCAATAAGGCATCTGAGTAGGGGAACCAGTAAAAGGATCTGGTTAGTTGGACAAGGCTTGCAGAAGGAGAGTGTACTGTCCCTGTGCTCTATGTGGTGGAGTGAAAACTCCAACCCAGGCTGCTGGACACCCAAGCCCCTGCCCTTCACCGCTCTGCCATACTGTATCTCCAACAGCTTGCCTTATGAGAAGCTGCCTTAGTACAGCTTTTCAAAACAAAGCAATATGGCTTCCAAGCAAAACTTGAACACTACGTAACTTTGGTTCACTTAGTTCTTTCAAGTCATGATACATTTTTCCTTTGGCAGGGCTATTGTGTGTTTCTAGAGAAGACACTGACTAATCACAGTATTTTTTCAGAAATAAATAGGGATTTTCCTGCCAGGAGGCAACGAGTAATTCATTTACCAAATGTCAACAGAGATAACAAAGAATTTTGTATTGTAAAACCCTCACAGTTGCCTGCTTTTCTCTCTCATAAAAAAAAAAAAAAAAGCAAGATTCTTTCACATTTTTATGAGTGATGTGACAAGAGAATGTGACTCTACTATTAATCATGACCTAATTGCAGTTGCTAAGGACCATGGCTGAGCTGGTACTGGATTATATACATTGTTATGCTGGCAGCACAGGCACTTGATGCAGAAAGCCCTAGCGAGTATACCTAGTGATTCCTGTGCAGTCGCTGAGTTGTCTCTGACTCTTTCAAACTCCGTGGACGGCAGCACACCATCCTCCACTATCTCCCAGAGTTTGAGTCAGTCATGCTGCCTAGTCATCATCTTCTGCTGCCCTGGTCTCCTTTTGCCTTCAATCCTTCCCAGCCTCAGGGTCTTTTCCAGTGAGTCAGCTCTTAGCACCACATGGCCAAAGTATTGGAGCTTCAGCTTCAGCATCAGTCCTTCCAATGAATATTCAGGGTTGACATCCTTTAGGATTGACAGGTCTGATCTACAGGATCCCTGGTTATTTGTTTATTTCTGGATCTCTTTCTATGCATTTCTTACTATCAGTTCTCCATTTACAATTTAGAGGACATGAATAATCATCTGAGGTCATCATTCGGTTATTAGGAAGTGAGGTCAATAAGGCATCTGAGTAGGGGAACCAGTAAAAGGATCTGGTTAGTTGGACAAGGCTTGCAGAAGGAGAGTGTACTGTCCCTGTGCTCTATGTGGTGGAGTGAAAACTCCAACCCAGGCTGCTGGACACCCAAGCCCCTGCCCTTCACCGCTCTGCCATACTGTATCTCCAACAGCTTGCCTTATGAGAAGCTGCCTTAGTACAGCTTTTCAAAACAAAGCATAGCACAGTCATGGCTTGCCCATAAGTCAAATATGAACTGTGTAATATTTCACATATTTTAAGCATGTTCTGTTCTTGAGGAGTCCTTTATATTTTACTCAAATGGGAAAACATTACTAATTTAAACTTTATTGTCTTGTAATCTGCAAAATAAGTGCAAAAAAAGGCCCACTAACCTTCATGTATTTGCTTTTATTAAGATAAATTTAATTATAATAGCAATTCATTTGCACTGTAGAAGCTGTTGAAAATATAGAAAATGCAAATACAAATTACTTATTACCTCATCACTGCCCAGAATGAGCATGATGAATTCCTATACATTTGCTAAGCAAACATGGTACTAATAGCAGTCATATATATGGTTCATATACTTTTACTTCTGTTTGTTAAAAGGTTGACATTTTCTTATGAGCATTTTCCCATATCATTTAATATTATTTGAAACACTATTTATATGCATGCACAGATTTTGCCTTGATACATTTAATAATTTAAATATTTGCCTATGGTTGTGGTTGGATATTTACGCTGTTTCTAATTTCCCCCAATTAAAAAGATAAACCACTCTGTGAGTTCTTTCTTTTTTTTTTTATGGAAAAAGAATGGCCTTTTAATAAATGAATATGCACGGACCAAAAAAAAACCCAAAACAACAAAAGTCCCCCATTGACCTCATTGATTTTACCCCTGAATAGAAAAACAAACTCTAAATGGATCACAGACTCAAATATAAATGTAAAACTATGAAAATTTTAGAGGAAAATGTTAGTTTTCTATTTGCCTATTAGTTGTTTATCTCTTGTGTATTATATTTTTTCTTGTTGGTTATAAAAGTTCTTTGCATATTAGATATGAATCTTTTTCATCTCACATTTGTGGTTGTTATATATTTTAGTTCTTTTTACTTTTTGTTTATGGTGTTTTACATAGTCAGATCTCTTGTTTGTTTTCCTCCTGTAACTTCTTTCTTTGATTTAACAATATGAGGATTTTTTTCCTGTACTAAGAGCAGATAAATTTAGCCATATTTTCTTTGTCAGTTCATTTTTACCTAATTCTTTAATCAGTTTGAAATTTATTTTATTTTTTAATTAATTTGGAATTTCTTCTTAATATTTTTAAATTTTGTATATTTATTTTTGGCTGTGCTGGGTCTGCATTGCTGCTCAGGCCTTTCTCTAGTTCTGGCTGTTCTTTGTTGTGGTGCACAGGCTTCTGATTGCAATGGGTTCTCACTTGGGGGAACACAGGCTGAAAGACAGTCCAGTTTCACCAGTTGCACCTCCTGGGCTGTAGAGCACAGTGTCAATAGTTGTGATGCTTGGGCTTAGTTACCCTCGGCATGTTGGTTCTTCCTGGATCAGGGATAGAATCCACGTCTCCTACATTGGCAGGCAGATTCTTCATAACTGAGCTACCAGGGAAGCCTCTGGAGTTTAACATAAGGATTCAAGTTTACCCCATTTCCAAATAGTTAATCATATGTTCCAGGACCATTTGTTAAATACCCCCTACTTTTCTTGTTCTTTTATGTGACATATCAAATTTTGTGTGTCATCTGTCATGTGTGTACTTGGCATGTATAAAATTCCGGTTAACCATTAATATCATAAAAGAAACTAGCAACAATTTTAAAAGCCTATACAGTTCACTGATATAAACATGCTAATTAAACTATTATAAGTATCTAACTTTTTACATTTGCCTTCGATAACTTTTTATTGCTTGTGTCCATTTGCTGACCTTTATAGAAACCGTCATCCTTTTTTGTCTCATAGACTTGATAAGTTAATTACATTAGTATAAGGAAATATGATTGAGGTCAGAACCTGGAATGAGCACTTTCACTGGGATAAAGAAGAGGTTGGTGGGACCTGGTAGTTGGGTGGAGGAGGTAGATGAAAGCAGGAGCAATGTCCACCCTGTAGGGACTGGGAATGACTCCATCTGGCCAGGCCTGGTGGCGTTGTCATCTTTTTATTTTAGTTCTTTTATTTTGTTTATGGTGTTTTACATAGTCAGATCTCTTGTTTGTTTTCCTCCTGTAACTTCTTTCTTTGATTTAACAATATGAGGATTTTTTTCCTGTACTAAGAGCAGATAAATTTAGCCATATTTTCTTTGTCAGTTCATTTTTACCTAATTCTTTAATCAGTTTGAAATTTATTTTATTTTTTAATTAATTTGGAATTTCTTCTTAATATTTTTAAATTTTGTATATTTATTTTTGGCTGTGCTGGGTCTGCATTGCTGCTCAGGCCTTTCTCTAGTTCTGGCTGTTCTTTGTTGTGGTGCACAGGCTTCTGATTGCAATGGGTTCTCACTTGGGGGAACACAGGCTGAAAGACAGTCCAGTTTCACCAGTTGCACCTCCTGGGCTGTAGAGCACAGTGTCAATAGTTGTGATGCTTGGGCTTAGTTACCCTGCGGCATGTTGGTTCTTCCTGGATCAGGGATAGAATCCACGTCTCCTACATTGGCAGGCAGATTCTTCATAACTGAGCTACCAGGGAAGCCTCTGGAGTTTAACATAAGGATTCAAGTTTACCCCATTTCCAAATAGTTAATCATATGTTCCAGGACCATTTGTTAAATACCCCCTACTTTTCTTGTTCTTTTATGTGACATATCAAATTTTGTGTGTCATCTGTCATGTGTGTACTTGGCATGTATAAAATTCCGGTTAACCATTAATATCATAAAAGAAACTAGCAACAATTTTAAAAGCCTATACAGTTCACTGATATAAACATGCTAATTAAACTATTATAAGTATCTAACTTTTTACATTTGCCTTCGATAACTTTTTATTGCTTGTGTCCATTTGCTGACCTTTATAGAAACCGTCATCCTTTTTTGTCTCATAGACTTGATAAGTTAATTACATTAGTATAAGGAAATATGATTGAGGTCAGAACCTGGAATGAGCACTTTCACTGGGATAAAGAAGAGGTTGGTGGGACCTGGTAGTTGGGTGGAGGAGGTAGATGAAAGCAGGAGCAATGTCCACCCTGTAGGGACTGGGAATGACTCCATCTGGCCAGGCCTGGTGGCGTTGTCATCTGCCAACTGGTATTTGGGGACAATAGTGTCCTAACAAGTGGCTCAGAGAAGGTGATTCTTAGAAATATATGCCCAGAATGTGGACAAGACAACTTAGTAGAATGTGGAAGGAAAATAGTGCCTTTTTTTCCATCCTCTGAGAATTTATGTTTGTAGTGTATTCTATAAAGTAGATAATATTTTGGTATAGTAATGCAAGAATATAACTTCTTTTAAAAAATAGCAGATAGTGGTGCTTTCATTTAGAGTTGTGCTATCCCATTAGATTGGAGATCACTGGTCTAGATCATATGACCTCAGGAAGGTCTATAAACCAACTTGTGTTTCAGGGATAGAATAGGGACAGAGCAACCAAGTCTACATCCAAAGATCATATGAGCTGGAGTCTCCGAAAAGGAAGGCAGGCACAAGGGACCAAAGAGGAAGATAGTAGGAAGATTGGCATATATTCAAAGTGACCGTGGAAAGGGGACACAATGCCATCTCCCTGAGTGATGCTAAAGGGCCCCTAAATGTGTTTCTGTTTAAAATCAGAAGTATTTCTAGAGAACAGGGAGGAACAGACTTAACAGATGAGGTTCAAGTGATCTCAGACTGCAGAACCTGTGTTCCAGGTCACCTGTTTAGCAAGTTTCCATTTTTCAAACAAATTTCTAAAATATAGTAGAGGGAATCTTGGATCAATAATATAGCCTATGTTTTTTTTAAACATTTCTGTTTTTAAAAAAATCCATAGAAAGTTGTCTAGAAGATTTTATCAATGTAAAGGGCCATTGTATTCAGTCTAAGAAACCAACTCCAGCCGTCCTCTTCCTGAGGTGTCCATTATAGAAACTCTGGGAAGTGGAGGTTGCCCTTAACCTTGAGTGAATATGGGCAGGGTCTCTTGTTTCTGTTTTACTGAGTAAACCTAGGCTTCTTCTGTGTTAAAGAGTGCCCACTAACATTGAAAATACTAACCTACCTCCTGAAAATCAGCAGTCTACTCTGGTTTCACAAAAATCATGCCCAATATTTGTCCTACTTTTAGGAAGAATCGTTGGGGAGACTATACACTCTAGGGTGCTTATTTAGCTGTTGGTTGAGGGACTTTGTTTTTTCCCATTTTAATCTTATATCAATTAAGGGTAAATTTTAAGCTATATAGTAATGTATTAATGCTACAGAAAGAATAAAGTATAAATCACCCTTAAAATAAGAATAGCATTTTGTGCTCAGAGTTTAACTTCTGAAGTATTTGATCATAACTGCACATTGATATTTAGTAAGCAGTAGATGAAAGCTTCACCCTTCCCTCAAAAGTCTTCTATTTTGCTGCAATGCAGGAGACCCGGGTTCGATCCCTGACTGAGGGATATCCCCTGGAGAAGGGAATGGCTACCCACTCCAGTATTCTTGCCTGGGGAATTCCATGGGCACAGGAACATGACTGAGTGACTAACACACACACACACACACACACACACACAATTTCTCTTTTGAAATAGCCAGTGGTTCAAACTAGAGACACCACAGTGTACATGCATAGTCTACAGATCATATGAACAGATCTTTATGAGAACTCTGTGACAAAGTATTAAACTCATAATTTTCACACTTTAAAATTACTTTTGCTTTGTATACCCATAAAGAGAAATTTAATATTTTAGCTAAAGTTGTGGATAAATGAACATGAGTTCTTTGCTTTTTCTTGATTTTAGCTGCATAAACATTTTGTTATAAGAAGGGAAGTATTTATTTATACATTCATGTTTTTATTCATTAAAAGTATTTATTGAGCAAGCGCTGTGTGCTAATACAATCTGTGTTCTGCACTCAAATAAGAGAGATCTACTCATCTAGATTATGTATCAGAGTAAAATACTTAATTTATCACAGTGTTCCCCTTCAAAGGAATTGTTTACTATCTGCCTTTTTGTGGAAGGGCATTTGCTAATTTAACAAGCATTACATGACGCATATCCTTAATCAGCTCAGCATGACTGTGGGTCAGACTGCTGTGAATCAACTGCTCTTATAGTCACTAGTTAACTGAGTTTAATGGCAGTGGCATGCATTTCAATTAGACTGTGGTTCCTGTTAGGATTAAATGAGGTCAAGTATACAAAATAATGTAAAAAGTCACAAGGGTGCACGGGTATGTATATATATCGGTGGTGGTGTTTTCGCAGACAAAATGAGTAGTACAAGTGTTATGACTT
This sequence comes from Tragulus kanchil, assembly GCA_022376925.1. Taxonomy (NCBI): domain Eukaryota; kingdom Metazoa; phylum Chordata; class Mammalia; order Artiodactyla; family Tragulidae; genus Tragulus; species Tragulus kanchil. Next base: position 78,556,046 of record JAIOJX010000004.1, on the reverse strand, counting down.
GTAACTGAAATCGTGTTCACAAAACTTAATTTGATACTCATCCCACCATACATGCTACAGAAAGAATAAAGTATAAATCACCCTTAAAATAAGAATAGCATTTTGTGCTCAGAGTTTAACTTCTGAAGTATTTGATCATAACTGCACATTGATATTTAGTAAGCAGTAGATGAAAGCTTCACCCTTCCCTCAAAAGTCTTCTATTTTGCTGCAATGCAGGAGACCCGGGTTCGATCCCTGACTGAGGGATATCCCCTGGAGAAGGGAATGGCTACCCACTCCAGTATTCTTGCCTGGGGAATTCCATGGGCACAGGAACATGACTGAGTGACTAACACACACACACACACACACACACACAATTTCTCTTTTGAAATAGCCAGTGGTTCAAACTAGAGACACCACAGTGTACATGCATAGTCTACAGATCATATGAACAGATCTTTATGAGAACTCTGTGACAAAGTATTAAACTCATAATTTTCACACTTTAAAATTACTTTTGCTTTGTATACCCATAAAGAGAAATTTAATATTTTAGCTAAAGTTGTGGATAAATGAACATGAGTTCTTTGCTTTTTCTTGATTTTAGCTGCATAAACATTTTGTTATAAGAAGGGAAGTATTTATTTATACATTCATGTTTTTATTCATTAAAAGTATTTATTGAGCAAGCGCTGTGTGCTAATACAATCTGTGTTCTGCACTCAAATAAGAGAGATCTACTCATCTAGATTATGTATCAGAGTAAAATACTTAATTTATCACAGTGTTCCCCTTCAAAGGAATTGTTTACTATCTGCCTTTTTGTGGAAGGGCATTTGCTAATTTAACAAGCATTACATGACGCATATCCTTAATCAGCTCAGCATGACTGTGGGTCAGACTGCTGTGAATCAACTGCTCTTATAGTCACTAGTTAACTGAGTTTAATGGCAGTGGCATGCATTTCAATTAGACTGTGGTTCCTGTTAGGATTAAATGAGGTCAAGTATACAAAATAATGTAAAAAGTCACAAGGGTGCACGGGTATGTATATATATCGGTGGTGGTGTTTTCGCAGACAAAATGAGTAGTACAAGTGTTATGACTTGTAACTGAAATCGTGTTCACAAAACTTAATTTGATACTCATCCCACCATACATGCATATGTACATGTACATATGCACACTTGATGATACAGTATGTATGTATTTGAATGATATAAATATTTAGTCTGGGGAATTCTGACAAAGAAATAAAATAGTTGCACTTTATCTGGGGAAAGGTCAGCATCTGGAACTATAAAAATGAGCGTTATTCCAGATCGTTGACTACTCTGATTGTGGGTTTACTTTTTTATTAGTATGTTGACTTGCATGTAGATCCAGCCTTCCTTTCAAGAGGGAACAAGCTGGAGAATACTCCCAGAGATGGAAGTGAGAGCAGCCATATAAAATGATAGAATTCTTAGTCATCATGGTTGAAAATATCACAATAAGGTTAATAGAGTCCCCATCTGGTGATATCTTTTGAAGTTGGATTTGTTCAGATCAGAGTTGATTTTGACTAGGGCTGTGATATTTAATAGGATATGGAAAGCCTAATGGATAATAATCTGTTTATTTTCAGATACTTATGTGTTTTTATTACGATACTACATAATGAATACAGAGTTTTCAGCATTATTCTGTGTAGTTTTCTCTTTTGTTTTAAATAATATCTGTAATGTCATGCTCACTTTTATTGCATAACCTAACCACACACCAAGCCTACAGTGAAGCAAAACAGAGATTGAAACACCTTTTTTGCCAATGACTTTTAAGAAACCTCTGAGAAGTTTGCCTCAATATTTAAAAAGAAAAAAGAGATGGGTACTTTTCTGAATAGATACTATTGTGTTGCTCAAACAAAGCTGCCTTTTACTCAATAAAACTGGGAGGTTTATTTCAAGCATTACATGACGCATATCCTTAATCAGCTCAGCATGACTGTGGGTCAGACTGCTGTGAATCAACTGCTCTTATAGTCACTAGTTAACTGAGTTTAATGGCAGTGGCATGCATTTCAATTAGACTGTGGTTCCTGTTAGGATTAAATGAGGTCAAGTATACAAAATAATGTAAAAAGTCACAAGGGTGCACGGGTATGTATATATATCGGTGGTGGTGTTTTCGCAGACAAAATGAGTAGTACAAGTGTTATGACTTGTAACTGAAATCGTGTTCACAAAACTTAATTTGATACTCATCCCACCATACATGCATATGTACATGTACATATGCACACTTGATGATACAGTATGTATGTATTTGAATGATATAAATATTTAGTCTGGGGAATTCTGACAAAGAAATAAAATAGTTGCACTTTATCTGGGGAAAGGTCAGCATCTGGAACTATAAAAATGAGCGTTATTCCAGATCGTTGACTACTCTGATTGTGGGTTTACTTTTTTATTAGTATGTTGACTTGCATGTAGATCCAGCCTTCCTTTCAAGAGGGAACAAGCTGGAGAATACTCCCATAGATGGAAGTGAGAGCAGCCATATAAAAATGATAGAATTCTTAGTCATCATGGTTGAAAATATCACAATAAGGTTAATAGAGTCCCCATCTGGTGATATCTTTTGAAGTTGGATTTGTTCAGATCAGAGTTGATTTTGACTAGGGCTGTGATATTTAATAGGATATGGAAAGCCTAATGGATAATAATCTGTTTATTTTCAGATACTTATGTGTTTTTATTACGATACTACATAATGAATACAGAGTTTTCAGCATTATTCTGTGTAGTTTTCTCTTTTGTTTTAAATAATATCTGTAATGTCATGCTCACTTTTATTGCATAACCTAACCACACACCAAGCCTACAGTGAAGCAAAACAGAGATTGAAACACCTTTTTTGCCAATGACTTTTAAGAAACCTCTGAGAAGTTTGCCTCAATATTTAAAAAGAAAAAAGAGATGGGTACTTTTCTGAATAGATACTATTGTGTTGCTCAAACAAAGCTGACTCTGTAGAAGGGAGATGGATTGTTTTGCCTTTTATCAGTGAGCATGGTCACCTGAACAAAGCTTACCAGGGTCAATAAAGAATTTTCAAAGGTTTAGCTGTTGTTTAAAGAGATATTAGTTATTTCTTCGAGTCTTAGAGATATCAAAGTTATGTATGTATCTATATCTATATGTCTTATCACACACACACACACATACTTGTTTGACTACCTCCCTTTATTCCTTGAAATGCTTTTTTTTAAAACATTTTTTTTCAGTGTGCACCAGTTTTAAACTCTTTATTAAATTGATTACAATATGGCTTCTGTTTTATGTTTTGGACTTTTTGGCCACAAGCCACATGGGATCTTAGCTCCCTAACCAGGGATTGAAGCCATACCCCCTGAAAATTGGAAGGTGAAGTTTCAACTACTGGACCACCAGGGCTGTCTTTCTGTCTTCTGAGAGGGGACTGGGTTCAAGTTCACTTGTATTCAGTCTTTGCTATGTGCCTGGCTTTGTGCTCCATCCTTGTTTCTCATTTTCTCAGTCATCCTCCCAGAACCCTGGATGGCATCGGACCGTCTACATTTACAAACGACAAAACCAAGATGCAGAGAGCCTAAGTAATCTGCCCAGGCTCAAAGCTATTGGCAGAGCCAAGATTTGAGGCCAAGTCATGGTTCTAATATCACATACTTCTATAAGTATTCAACGTCAGTTGAAAATAAAGTGTTGATGAGGCTAAGTATGACAGTTCCATGGTCAAGATTTTTTAGGCCAAGTCATGGTTCTAATATACACATATTTAATAGGATATGGAAAGCCTAATGGATAATAATCTGTTTATTTTCAGATACTTATGTGTTTTTATTACGATACTACATAATGAATACAGAGTTTTCAGCATTATTCTGTGTAGTTTTCTCTTTTGTTTTAAATAATATCTGTAATGTCATGCTCACTTTTATTGCATAACCTAACCACACACCAAGCCTACAGTGAAGCAAAACAGAGATTGAAACACCTTTTTTGCCAATGACTTTTAAGAAACCTCTGAGAAGTTTGCCTCAATATTTAAAAAGAAAAAAGAGATGGGTACTTTTCTGAATAGATACTATTGTGTTGCTCAAACAAAGCTGACTCTGTAGAAGGGAGATGGATTGTTTTGCCTTTTATCAGTGAGCATGGTCACCTGAACAAAGCTTACCAGGGTCAATAAAGAATTTTCAAAGGTTTAGCTGTTGTTTAAAGAGATATTAGTTATTTCTTCGAGTCTTAGAGATATCAAAGTTATGTATGTATCTATATCTATATGTCTTATCACACACACACACACATACTTGTTTGACTACCTCCCTTTATTCCTTGAAATGCTTTTTTTTAAAACATTTTTTTTCAGTGTGCACCAGTTTTAAACTCTTTATTAAATTGATTACAATATGGCTTCTGTTTTATGTTTTGGACTTTTTGGCCACAAGCCACATGGGATCTTAGCTCCCTAACCAGGGATTGAAGCCATACCCCCTGAAAATTGGAAGGTGAAGTTTCAACTACTGGACCACCAGGGCTGTCTTTCTGTCTTCTGAGAGGGGACTGGGTTCAAGTTCACTTGTATTCAGTCTTTGCTATGTGCCTGGCTTTGTGCTCCATCCTTGTTTCTCATTTTCTCAGTCATCCTCCCAGAACCCTGGATGGCATCGGACCGTCTACATTTACAAACGACAAAACCAAGATGCAGAGAGCCTAAGTAATCTGCCCAGGCTCAAAGCTATTGGCAGAGCCAAGATTTGAGGCCAAGTCATGGTTCTAATATACACATACTTCTATAAGTATTCAACGTCAGTTGAAAATAAAGTGTTGATGAGGCTAAGTATGACAGTTCCATGGTCAGTAGAAGTTTGGGTTTGTTAAGGTCTTTCAAACTCTGAAGGCTTATTGCCAACTTTACTTCTCTCTTAAAGAAGTGTTTTCTCCAACTGCCGGCATGTGCAGTTATAAAAAGAAATCAGAGGTAAACAGATAACAGTTTCCTGGCTGCCTCCATGTCTGTGAGCCTGACACAGATCCCAGAAGGAAAAATATGCTGCAAGGAGGCTTATGTGATATTACTTATTTAGGGATCCTTTGACTACTTATTTACAACATCTAGTTATGGCCACGTTGCTTACCTTTTTGGGCAAAAGCACACTTTCACTTGACCATTCTTTTGGCGGAAGCTGACACCGCCTGCCACTTCCAATATGTCCTTGTGTGCCCAAGCTCGTAATTGCAACATTGGAGTTCAGAGCTCCCCCGACAGCACAATTACTGCCAAATTCACCGCCGGCAGGAACATTGGTGAGGCCTGCCTCAGAGGCCTCTTTGTTAGCCAGGAACACACAGACATGCTTCATTTTGCATCATAAAGGTATTTCCAAAAGTAGTTTCTCATTGAATTATTTTGTAATAACATATTTTTCTGAGTACAAAATAAACACAGGTTCCATGTGGAAAAATTAAGAACCACAGAAAATACATGTTACAGTATATAAATAACCCACAACAGCAGCATTCAGGAGTAGACATCCTTGAAACAGGTTGGTTTATTTCCTGTATAGCTTTTTGAAATATACACACAGAGAGCTAATGGAAGGTGAAGTTTCAACTCACCAGGGCTGTCTTTCTGTCTTCTGAGAGGGGACTGGGTTCAAGTTCACTTGTATTCAGTCTTTGCTATGTGCCTGGCTTTGTGCTCCATCCTTGTTTCTCATTTTCTCAGTCATCCTCCCAGAACCCTGGATGGCATCGGACCGTCTACATTTACAAACGACAAAACCAAGATGCAGAGAGCCTAAGTAATCTGCCCAGGCTCAAAGCTATTGGCAGAGCCAAGATTTGAGGCCAAGTCATGGTTCTAATATACACATACTTCTATAAGTATTCAACGTCAGTTGAAAATAAAGTGTTGATGAGGCTAAGTATGACAGTTCCATGGTCAGTAGAAGTTTGGGTTTGTTAAGGTCTTTCAAACTCTGAAGGCTTATTGCCAACTTTACTTCTCTCTTAAAGAAGTGTTTTCTCCAACTGCCGGCATGTGCAGTTATAAAAAGAAATCAGAGGTAAACAGATAACAGTTTCCTGGCTGCCTCCATGTCTGTGAGCCTGACACAGATCCCAGAAGGAAAAATATGCTGCAAGGAGGCTTATGTGATATTACTTATTTAGGGATCCTTTGACTACTTATTTACAACATCTAGTTATGGCCACGTTGCTTACCTTTTTGGGCAAAAGCACACTTTCACTTGACCATTCTTTTGGCGGAAGCTGACACCGCCTGCCACTTCCAATATGTCCTTGTGTGCCCAAGCTCGTAATTGCAACATTGGAGTTCAGAGCTCCCCTGACAGCACAATTACTGCCAAATTCACCGCCGGCAGGAACATTGGTGAGGCCTGCCTCAGAGGCCTCTTTGTTAGCCAGGAACACACAGACATGCTTCATTTTGCATCATAAAGGTATTTCCAAAAGTAGTTTCTCATTGAATTATTTTGTAATAACATATTTTTCTGAGTACAAAATAAACACAGGTTCCATGTGGAAAAATTAAGAACCACAGAAAATACATGTTACAGTATATAAATAACCCACAACAGCAGCATTCAGGAGTAGACATCCTTGAAACAGGTTGGTTTATTTCCTGTATAGCTTTTTGAAATATACACACAGAGAGAAAGATACACAAATATGTTCAAATACACATGTATATATAAAGACATGAGTAGACAAAAGCATTGGGTCGAAAGATTAAACTCTTGAAGCACGTTTATTGCTCTATAAATCCTACTGTTGTTGAGTATTCAATGACTGTCAGGACTCTATATATCATTTTTTTTTATTCTACAGTTCTCACTTAGCCTTTGAAAAAAGCATTTCCCCATATCATCTAGTGTTCCAAGAAAACCTGATATCCTGATGGTGACAGAGAATCCATTTTACATATAATAAAATAATTTATTTAGCTCTTCTTTCAAATGTTGGACAGTTGAGCTTTCTGCCTTTTTCTGTGTTATAAATAATGGCCCATTGAACATCTTTGTTATGGAAAGTTTAATCTGTATCTGTGGTTAATTACTTAAGCAGAATTCTAGGAAATACTATTACTGGGCCAAAGAGTTTGAATGTTTATAAATCTCTCAATCCATACTGCATTGCCAGGTTTTTTTTTTTCCTTTTCTTTTCTTTTTCCCTTGATTGAAAACTGAAACTTGATTTCAGGTTTTCAAGGAAAATTTGATTGAAAACTTGTGGTTGAAACTGAATTTGTCATTTTTTTTACTACAAGGTGTTAAAAAAATTGTTAGCCCCTTTTTAAGAAAATTACTCTTTCAAAAATATTATAGTGAGTTCTTAAAAAAGCAATAATTGGTAATTGATATTTAATAAAATCTGAATTTTCAGGATATTTTATCTAGTCAGACACTGCTGTTTTACAGATGGGAAATTCAGGCTTGAGTTCCACACAGAAGACAAAGTAGAACTAGCATCTGTCTTGCAAGCCTGGTCAAAGGTTTCTTTACATTTATACATGCCTTTATGGTATCAGTTCAGTAGAAAAACAGTTTGAGTTTCCTTTTTTTGGTTGTATTGAATATTTCAATGTTTCTTTAAATATGGGGATGTGTTTTGACTCGTACAAGAAGGGCCTTGACAGGAAAATGAGGATCATTTTATTCAATCGAGTTCTTGTAGCAGTAACAGTCTGTGAAATCCATGCAACACTGACACTGATTCTCAAGCGACGGTGTGCATACGAAATGCTGTATGTGTGTTTTTTTGAAATCTGGAGTCTTGGTTTTCATCCTTACAACTGATTCAGTAGCTCTGGATTAGACTTGGAACTATTCATTTTAACAAGTGTCCCGTTAGTTCTAGGGCAAGTGGTCTAAGGCGACACAGTGAGAAATATGGGTGTAATGATGAAAAAAAAGATCTGTCTGACCTAGGTGCTTTGACTGTAGCTCTCATCTAGAATTGACTTGACTTCACTATGCCTCAGTTTTTTTATCCATAAAGAGGGAAGAGAGATACTAGTTTTCTCTGTTCAGGATTGTTGTGAGGATTAAGTAAAATAATCCATGAAAAAAAGGCGTTAGCACAATGCTCCATAAACACATCCTCAGTAGACACTGATTCATTGCCCTTGTTGTCTTTGGCGTCATGTCTGTCATTATTCCTGCACTGGCTAATTGAAGTGGATACTTTTAAATGGATGGCATTCTTGGTGGATAATTTATTGACTGGGGTTTGTCCTATTGTTCCTTCTGACATGATTAAATTCTGTTTGCTTAGCTATTTCTTTTTTTTTTTTTTTCCCTTGTCTCCATCTACTCACACCACTATGGTTGAAACTGAATTGAGGTCACAGACAGCAGGACTCACCCAGAGAATTTAGTAAGACCAGTTGAAAAAGTGTCCATGAGTCTTGCCACAGACAAAATGGTGGCTCTGCTGCTCATCTGCTTAGAGACGCCCTTAGGAAGAGTCAGTTCTCCCAAACACTGTCGAGCTATAATTTGTCCATCGTATCAGCTATGGCCTGTGTTTGCATAGTCAGTTCCCCCTCAACTGGTCCAGTAATAAAACCTGTGTTAAACACAGAGATTTTTTTAAGTGATGTTGAAGTCAGTGTATAACATATACATTCAATAAATAGCTATTAAGTTCTTATACATGGTGTCCCTGGGGCTCAGACAGTAAAAAATCTGCCTGCAATATGGGAGACCTGGGTTTGATCCGTGAGTTTAGAAAATTCCCTGGAGAGGTAAATGGCTACCCACTCCAGTATTCTTGCCTGGAGAATTCCATGAACACAGGAGCCTGGCAGGCTACAGTTGGTGGGGTTGCGAAGAGTCAGACATGACTGAGCAACTTTCACTTTCATACATGGTGTCAGACCTGTGTTAGGTGCGGAGAATTCAGAAATGAAAGTCACTTGATCCTGTTGTTTCTGGGATCATCTTTCTGAGCAAAATAATATAATAGAGAACCTTTGGGCACTATTCAGTTCATGTCTACTTCCTACCAAGACAAATGTATCTGAACTTGCTGACTGCTAGATATTCCAATTTCAAATAGTTCTAATTTGACTAAATTAGAGTCTACTTGGATTAAATAGGGTACCTTAAAGCACAAGTCAGAAGCCTGAAGAGAAAATAGCATCACAGTAGCAAAATCTCTGTATAATTCCTAAAGAAAGTTCCACTCAAAGGCCTTCTTATTTCAGGTCATATTTAGTTAAACTACATAACTTAGACATTCCCCTGAGTGTCAGTGGAATTTCTCCCAGGGCTGTGAATTTGTCAAGTCAAGTTAGTTTTCTTCTGATCCATGAAAAAGACAGCATTTGTTGAGAGGTTATTGTATGTCAGTCCTTGAAATAGGTACTTGACTTGTGCTCTCATTAAAATCGTCTAGGAGCCCTTTCTTATACCTGAGATCTTGTAAAGGACTGCACCAGAAACAGAACAATAGCGTTGTAAGGTTCAGGCAACCAAAAAACTCTTTTGTTCAAGTGCAGACAGGCCATTGCTGCCCAGTTCTTGTGACTGGTGCAGGCTGGTGTCCCTTGAAAGAACAGGGACCATGGCTGAACCGATTGCCCTGCCCAGTTCTTGTGACTGGTGCAGGCTGGTGTCCCTTGAAAGATAGTCAGTTCCCCTCAACTGGTCCAGTAATAAAACCTGTGTTAAACACAGAGATTTTTTTAAGTGATGTTGAAGTCAGTGTATAACATATACATTCAATAAATAGCTATTAAGTTCTTATACATGGTGTCCCTGGGGCTCAGACAGTAAAAAATCTGCCTGCAATATGGGAGACCTGGGTTTGATCCGTGAGTTTAGAAAATTCCCTGGAGAGGTAAATGGCTACCCACTCCAGTATTCTTGCCTGGAGAATTCCATGAACACAGGAGCCTGGCAGGCTACAGTTGGTGGGGTTGCGAAGAGTCAGACATGACTGAGCAACTTTCACTTTCATACATGGTGTCAGACCTGTGTTAGGTGCGGAGAATTCAGAAATGAAAGTCACTTGATCCTGTTGTTTCTGGGATCATCTTTCTGAGCAAAATAATATAATAGAGAACCTTTGGGCACTATTCAGTTCATGTCTACTTCCTACCAAGACAAATGTATCTGAACTTGCTGACTGCTAGATATTCCAATTTCAAATAGTTCTAATTTGACTAAATTAGAGTCTACTTGGATTAAATAGGGTACCTTAAAGCACAAGTCAGAAGCCTGAAGAGAAAATAGCATCACAGTAGCAAAATCTCTGTATAATTCCTAAAGAAAGTTCCACTCAAAGGCCTTCTTATTTCAGGTCATATTTAGTTAAACTACATAACTTAGACATTCCCCTGAGTGTCAGTGGAATTTCTCCCAGGGCTGTGAATTTGTCAAGTCAAGTTAGTCTCTCTTCTGATCCATGAAAAAAGACAGCATTTGTTGAGAGGTTATTGTATGTCAGTCCTTGAAATAGGTACTTGACTTGTGCTCTCATTAAAATCGTCTAGGAGCCCTTTCTTATACCTGAGATCTTGTAAAGGACTGCACCAGAAACAGAACAATAGCGTTGTAAGGTTCAGGCAACCAAAAAACTCTTTTGTTCAAGTGCAGACAGGCCATTGCTGCCCAGTTCTTGTGACTGGTGCAGGCTGGTGTCCCTTGGAAAGAACAGGGACCATGGCTGAACCGATTGTCCTGCCACTTAGGCCAGGCAAGGTAGCAGATCTAGCTGCTTAATGCCCTTTTATTGATATTTTTACTTCAATAGTCTCTTGTTGCTTTCATAGTAGGTAGACTGTCCTTAAGTTGTCTTGAATTTGTCCCCATTTCATAGCAGGACTTTTTAACTTGGAGTCTACAAAGAGCCTTTAAGGATCTGTAACTGCCTTAAAATAATAACAGTAAAAATTTACAAAACACTCAACATCTCTATACACATGATTTCTCTCATTTAAACCTCATCATGGTCCGACCAAATAGGTTGTTTTAACTCCCACTTTTGAAGATAAGCAAAATAAAAAGCAGTTTAATATCTTGCAGAAAGCTGTAACTTTACAGCAGTAGAGTAAGAATTTTAATCCAGGCTGTCTGGATCCAGGCCAAAACTCATAGGCTTAACCACTAGGCAATACTGAACTTTCTGGAATTATATCCGAAAGGGGGTGTGAATGTTTGAGGTTTTTTTTTTTTTTTTTTTTTTTCTCAGAAGGCTTACATTTCTGAAGATTTTCAAATTGTTTTATTCTTAAAAGGATCTCTTTTCTTTTAGGTTTATCTATAGTTTATAATGTTGTGTTACTTTTAGATGTACAGTACAGTGATTCCAATATAGATCTTCTTTTTCAGATTATTTTCCCTTTTAGGTTATTACTAAATATTGAGTATAATCCCTGTGTTATACAGTAGGTCCTTGTTGGTATCTGTGAGCTCTAAAATTTAAAACCCTCACTATGGAATTGCTACATTTATACATGTTTACTAGAATGATCTGTTCCACACCTTTGGGAAGTCTGCTTGAGTTATCAGTGAACCACCTGGTTTGTTCACCCAGAAGGTCTGCAGATCTTGAGCTAAGAGCTCAGTGCTTACAGATCTGCATCACTCCTTTCTTCTGCCATCTGTCCTTGAAATGCGTGCTCTCATTAAAATCGTCTAGGAGCCCTTTCTTATAACTGAGATCTTGTAAAGGACTGCACCAGAAACAGAACAATAGCGTTGTAAGGTTCAGGCAACCAAAAAACTCTTTTGTTCAAGTGCAGACAGGCCATTGCTGCCCAGTTCTTGTGACTGGTGCAGGCTGGTGTCCCTTGGAAAGAACAGGGACCATGGCTGAACCGATTGTCCTGCCACTTAGGCCAGGCAAGGTAGCAGATCTAGCTGCTTAATGCCCTTTTATTGATATTTTTACTTCAATAGTCTCTTGTTGCTTTCATAGTAGGTAGACTGTCCTTAAGTTGTCTTGAATTTGTCCCCATTTCATAGCAGGACTTTTTAACTTGGAGTCTACAAAGAGCCTTTAAGGATCTGTAACTGCCTTAAAATAATAACAGTAAAAATTTACAAAACACTCAACATCTCTATACACATGATTTCTCTCATTTAAACCTCATCATGGTCCGACCAAATAGGTTGTTTTAACTCCCACTTTTGAAGATAAGCAAAATAAAAAGCAGTTTAATATCTTGCAGAAAGCTGTAACTTTACAGCAGTAGAGTAAGAATTTTAATCCAGGCTGTCTGGATCCAGGCCAAAACTCATAGGCTTAACCACTAGGCAATACTGAACTTTCTGGAATTATATCCGAAAGGGGGTGTGAATGTTTGAGGTTTTTTTTTTTTTTTTCTCAGAAGGCTTACATTTCTGAAGATTTTCAAATTGTTTTATTCTTAAAAGGATCTCTTTTCTTTTAGGTTTATCTATAGTTTATAATGTTGTGTTACTTTTAGATGTACAGTACAGTGATTCCAATATAGATCTTCTTTTTCAGATTATTTTCCCTTTTAGGTTATTACTAAATATTGAGTATAATCCCTGTGTTATACAGTAGGTCCTTGTTGGTATCTGTGAGCTCTAAAATTTAAAACCCTCACTATGGAATTGCTACATTTATACATGTTTACTAGAATGATCTGTTCCACACCTTTGGGAAGTCTGCTTGAGTTATCAGTGAACCACCTGGTTTGTTCACCCAGAAGGTCTGCAGATCTTGAGCTAAGAGCTCAGTGCTTACAGATCTGCATCACTCCTTTCTTCTGCCATCTGACCACATCTCTCCTTGGAGCACAGCACCAGCTTGATAACTAGCTTTTAAAATGAAATCCATGGCTCTCATAGAATATCCAGAGAACTAGGAAAGTGCAGCAAAGTAAGAAGCCAGTAGAGCTCAGGGGTAAAGAAATCATTTGAACCCCCCATTTAGCTTTAACATGTCATGCTAAATAAAACCTGGCATGGAGTGCATGAATATGCAATTCAATAAAGAATTTTCAATTGGTTTATTGTAGAGAAATTCACTTTTTTTGGAACCAGGATCAAAGGCACCTCTTTCTCTGTTCTAACAAAGGTGAAGTCACATAAAAGCAAGGTCTCAGAATCCAAGACATGGATTTGTTATGATAGAAACTGTAAATAAATATACCAACACCTCCCTTAAAAATATAACTGGACCGCCCTGAACCAAGGAGGTTGTATGTTGACCATTTAGTTTCAGTCACTGGAAGGGTTGCAAATAGTAATCTCATTAGTGTTCCATTGGCCTCAAGAGCCAAATTACGCAAATACAATGAGTCAAATTATGACCATCTTATTAAAATATGAGAAACTTCAGTGTATTTAAATATGAAAGAATAAAAAGGGAATTAACATTTATTGAACACGTATCACCTTCAAAACACTGTCTTGGGTGCTTTAACATTCATTAGTTCATTTTGGTTTTCTATAAATGAGTGCTTTATAATCCCTTTTCAGCAAGTGTGGAAGCTCAGGCTCAGAGAGGCTATGGAGCTTTGCTTAAGGTCCCGAAACTGACAGGGAACAGAGCCTCTTCAAAACCAGTCCTGATTCCAAAGTCCATTCTGTTTTTACTAAGATATAATATTTGAGGGAAACTAAATAGAATTGAGAGACCTAGAATTTAAGTTTTGATCAACTGTGTAAGTTTTTTTGTTTGTTTGTTTTTTGTTTTTTTGGCCACTTCTATTGATCTTTCATTTGTTTATCTTTATTCTTTGGTATGTAAGTTTTTAATAAGAGACCACTGGATCCTAGAGAAGCAATGAAGTATAGTGGGTAAAAGCTTGATTTTCAGGCAATGCACTTAACTTCTTTTTCTAGCATGCTGTGCTGTGCTCAGTCACTTCAGTTCTGTCTGACTCTTTGTGACCCTATGGACTTTAGCCCACCAGACTCCTCTGTCCCTGGAATTCTCCAGGCAAGAATACTGGAGTGGGTATCTCTCCTGCTTAGGTGGTATTTATTTTGGTAACAGGAATAACTAGCCTTCCAGAGGCAGCTTAATCTCCACAGTTGCAAAGATTATCTCTCTGCAATAAATAGCTCAGGTTTCTAGTGATTGCTGAGGACATGGATCTCACTTTACTTGCCATCTTATAGTCAAAAATATCTTTGCTCTTTCCTCCTACTATATACAAGGCCAGGGAATAAAAGATCTGATTACATTTTGCTTTATGTGTTTTGACATTACCAGTAGTGTATAGTATATATTTTTGTTATTAGGATTTTTAACTATGGCGAAACAGGTTTGAGAGTTTTTAGGTGAAATAGAACCTGTGACATAGCAGTCAAACAGAATAACTCTGAGTCTGGAAAACTCTAAAGCACAGCACCCTCTTTCTCCTTTCTGTTCTTTCTGTTTGGTGGTTGGGTGGGGAAAAGAACAGACGGATTCAGTTACATCAGATGTGAACATCAAAGGCATCTGGAACTGGAACTATTCTACGAAGGTCAAAGGATATTTTTTCCTACTCAATTCATAAACCCATGAGAACAGATACCTCATTGTGTTTAAATACAAAATGCCCATTCCCATTTCTTTTTTCTATTAAAAAAAAAAAAAAAAGAGTGGGTTGGGTTCTCACCTGTTGTCCTACTGTTCATCTGATTACCATTATCTACTAATCCAAATAGAAATAACAAGGTTAGTGTGCTTTTTGTTCCTGTTTTACAAGAGTTACTAATATGTTTGGTTGAGAAGCACAAAGGCCAAGTATTCTTGCCTTGTGATAAGCCTAGTGCCTTCTGACATAGGAAATAGCCCGTACTTACATAGTTCTGAGTACATGCCAGCTACTATGCTAAAAACTTACTTTCTCCATTTCATGGAGGGAAACTGAGGCATGGAGAAGTTGCATAACTTGGCCAAGTTCACGTGGCTAAGAAGAGAGAAAATTATGTTTTGAATTCAGACAACCTATACCATGTATTCTTTCTTTTCTTTTAATTATTTTATTGAAGTCTAGGTGATTCACAATGTTGTTATATTCATTTCAAGTGTTTAGAAAAGTGATTCAGATTATTTTTTCTGAATCATATTTTCCCTTATAGTTTATTACAAAATGTTGAGTAGAGTTCTCTGTGCTATACAGTAAATCCTTGTCGGTTATCTACTGTATATGTAGTAGTGTATATATGTAAACTCCTAATTTATCCCTCCCCCTCTCTGTTTCCACTTTTGTAACCATAGGTTTGTTTTCTGTGTCTGTGTATCTATTTCTGTTTTGTATATAAGTTCATTTGTATGTTTTTTTTAGATTCCACATATTAGTGATTTCATATGATATTCGTATTTTTCTTTCTGGCTTCCTTCACTCAGTATGATCACCTCTAGGTTTATCTGTGTTGTTGCAAATGGCATTATTTCATTTTTTTAATAACTGAGTAATAGTCCATTATATATACATATGTACATATTTTTCCTTGAAGATGAGCGGTTACATTCTCAGGAGCAAATATGCCCAACACAGGTAGGCATACGAACAGAACTCAGACACAATAAACGGAATCACTACCTCTCATACATAGTAAAAAGCCAGAACAGGATGAGTCCTTGCCCTGTGCACACACTGGAGAAGGCGCATATGCAAATTATGTACAGTGGAGTTCACACAGATGTGAACATACGCAAACAGTATTATTTTTTCACATGATAGATGAGGAAGGAGAAGCTCAGGCTGATTAAGATCTTCCCTACTGTCGAACTAACAAGTGACAAATTTAAGATACAAACAGGTTTCTCTGTCATGGAGTACTGTTATTTTCCCAGTGAGCCCTGATGCATCCTCTCTGCAATCAGTTGTGCACTCAACATTTCATATGCATTTAGTGAGCACCTGCTGTTTCTAATGCTGTGGCAAGGTATATAGGGAAGGCACAGGATTGAAATTCACAGGACCTAGGTTCAAATTTCAGCTCTGTCATTAATCATCAAGTTATTACATTTCTCTGAGTTACAGTTTCATTGTCCATAAAATAGGGGGTGAGCATAATATGTCTCTCATAGAAATGTCATCAAGAGCAAATGAAATAATAGATATAAAAACATTTGGTAAATAATAAAGCACTATCTTATTTTTATTATGATGATTAAAGTAAGTGCTATGTATGTAGCCTCCCAACCTCAAATACCTGGAGAGGAACAACTGGTAAGGAGAAAGATGTTTCTGAAGCCTGTTGCAGTACTGCAAAATATTGCTTTAGGGAGGACCTGAGTAACTTGTTTGGAATTGCAGAAGCAAGAATTAGAGGCAGTTGGTCCATGTGGAACTTTGAAGAACAAGAAAGACAAAAATAGGTGGGCCTTCCCATGAAACTTCATCATCTGTAAAAATGTACTCTAGGTACTGAGAACAGCAGAAGTAACTTCGGAGGAGCCAGAGATCAGGTTTGGAATGGAGTTGGGACCAAACTTTAAAGTAACTCAAATGCAATGATAAATAATTTTAATCTACCGTTACAGGCAAAAGTGGTTGTTCAGGAAGTAACAAGGGCTTCCCCTGGTGGTCCAGTGGGTAAGGACACCGCCTTGCAGTGCAAGGGGCACCGGTTCGATCCCTGGCCTGGGAAGATCCCACGTGCCGCGGAGCGGCTGGACTGATGTGTCCAATTACCGAGCCGGAGCTCTGGAGCGCATGCGCCCAGAGCCGGTGCTCTGCGATGACAGAGGCCACCGCGATGGGAGGCCCGCAGGAGCCAAAGAACAAAGATGGATGAAAATAGATAAATGAAAGACCAACAGAAGTGGCCCGCCCACCCCCCTCCCTCCCCACCCGACCCCCAAAAAGATAAATAAATAAAATTTATTAAAAAAAAGAAGAAGTAACAAAATCTCAATTTCTCATCACACCAAGTTATCTCTGGTCTCTGTCTTTCCCTCTTTCCTTCTTCCTCTTCCCTTCTTCCTTTTCTCCCTTTCTTGCTTCCATTCAAGTACACACACAGTGCCCACAGCAGTGTAGAGAATGCATCAGCACAGTAGAACAGTGGGCAGAACCCCACCTAATAAGCAGTTATGCCAGCTCCACTGAGAATAGCATCAACTGTGGATGCCCTGCTTCCCTAGAGGGAGAAGCACAGGCATAGGAGCTGAGTTTAGTGCTGTGCAGTTGAAATCAGGAATGTCAAAGCTGGAAGAAGTCTTGGAGACAAATCAGGCCTTCCTAATTTGCCAAGACATCAAATCACCTGGACAGCTTTTTGAAAAGAAATAGCCCTGGGTTCAACCCTAGATTATTGACTCAGGGTATTCAGAAGGAGGCCTAAGAATCTATAGTTTTAGAAGTCTTTCCAAAGTGATCTGCAGACCAGTAATTGAGAATGACTGGTGGTCAGTCTCTTTACCTTTTTTATTAAACCTTTTATTTTGTATCAGAGGATAGCTGATTAATAGCAGCCTGCCTGGGAGGGGAGTTTGGGAGAAAATGGATACATGTATATATGTGGCAGAATCCATTTTCTGTCCACTTGAATCTCTTTATTTTATGAATAAAATCTCAGAAAAGTCAGAAGTTTACCAGTGCCACAACTAATAGCAGAGTTAGAACACAAACTCCAAGTTCCCAACGCCCAACCCAGGACTGGAGCCCAGGGTCAGTTCTTCTCTTTTTTTATTGTAGAAAATTACATTTCTTTTTTTGTCATTTACTCCTTCAGTATGAAATTGGAATCTCTTTGTCTAACAATGGGTAACTTTTGAAATTAAAACTTGTAACTCAGTTGGCAAAGAATCCACCTGCAATGCAGGCAATCCCGGTTCAATTCCTGGGTCAGGAAGATCTCCTCAAGAGGGAAAGATTACCCACTCCAGTATTCTTGCCTGGAGAATTCTATGGCTTGTCCCTGGGTCACAAAGTATTGGACACTAGTATGTACTGTATTGAAGTTTAACCACATGGTTGCTTTCTGCATCTTTCCCAAGTGTTAATAAGCATTTACCAAACATTTAAGGCCATTACAGCGTGGTCAGGGTAATGAGCAAAGTTAACAAATTGGAGGACTGTAACTTTAATTCCTTTCAAGTTTTGCCCTACTATTATTTAGGGACACCTAAAGACATCCCTTCATGTCAGCAAAATGTCATGTTCTGCACAAAGATTTTGAACATTCTGCTCAGGACTGCTAGATAATAGCTCAAAGTGAGTTTTTATATGGCACATAAAAGTAAGAATTTGTCTTTGTTTCAACTTTTATAAAATTAAAACTAAATGACTTGGAATAGCTCAGTTGGGAGGACATTAGACTGAAATTAAAACTAATCCAGTAGTTCAGTCCTCCTTTTAAATCTTTTGTCTGAAGACCAGAAGATTTTTGTTTGAGTCATAATCCAGTCACTTAAACCAATGAGACTCTGGATAAACCATTGCCCTCCTTCCAGAGTCTTAGTTTCTTTTTGCAAATGAGGATAATCGCCCTAACCCCCCCCCCCCCAACCACTGGCGATGGCCCAGGGTCACTGCCTGAATTCCATTGAACCCTGACAATGAAAGGGCTTTATAAACAATGTGGGGCTGTGAGGGAGAGACACAGGTGGGAGGGGCCTTTGAGAGAAATTCTTCTATTTCCCCAGGAAGGGTCGTTATAGTCCAGCTCATCAGGAGGCACAGAGAGAGCTCAGGAACAACGCAAATGACTGAAGCACCCATGGCATCCAGAGAGATTATTTCCATGTGGCCTGAGGGGCCAAGTACGCTAGTGGGATTAGTGGCAAACATAGTATTCAAACGCGTAATTACATTGCAAGTTTAAAGGACAGCTGTGTATAAGGAAACCAAGAACAGAATAAGCACAGATGTGGTTTGGATTTTTTTCCTCTCGTCAAATATAATTTCTAGGTCTAAACTTCACAGGAAAAGAAAAAGAAGGGCAAAAAGAAAAATTACATTGTAAGACTTTTTTAAGTTTTAAAGTTAGAGGAAAAATGAAAACCCACAACTAAATAAATGCTTATAAAAGCTCTCATTTGGATTTCAAGAACTGTAGGCATCTTTAGATCTATTTTTTAATTTAGTCAAAATTAAAATTTAAAGATCAGCAATGTATGTAAATATATTCTTTTTCTTGCAACAAAAATTTAAATAACTAATATCTATTCCTTTTAGATTCTCTTAGTAGCTTAAAATATGAAAAATACTACAATTTATTTTACAGGATATCTGTTCTGTAAAGGCAGTCAGTTGAGTCACCTAGTCATCTCTGACTCTTGGAGACCCCATAGACTGCAGCAGCCAGGCTTCCCTGTCCTTCACAATCTCCCGGAGCTTGTTCAAACTCATGTCCATTGACTCAGTGATGCCATCCAGCCATCTCATCCTCCGTCTTGCCCTTCTCCTTCTGCCTTCTGTTTTTCCCAGCATCAGGGTCTTTTCCTATGAGTCATCTCTTTGCATCAGGTGGCCAAAATATTGGAGCTTCAACTTCAGCCTCAGTTCTCCCGATGAATATTCAGGGTTGATTTCTTTTAGGTTTGACTGGTTTGATCTCCTTGCAGTCCAAGGGGCTCTCAAGAGTCTTCTCCAGCACCACAGTTTAAAGGCAGCAATTCTTTGGCACTCAGTCTTCTCTGTGGTCCAAGTCTCACATCCATACATGACTACAGGAAAAACCATAACTTTGACTTCACAGACCTTTGTCGGCAAGTGATGTCTCTGCTCTTTAATATGCTGTCTAGGTTTGTCATAGCTTTTCTTTTGAGAAGCAAGTGTCTTTTCATTACAAGGCTGTGGTCATTGTCCTCGGTGATTTTGGAGCCCAACAAAGTAAAATTTGTTACTGTTTCTGCATATATTTGCCATGAAGTGATGAGACCAGATGCCATGATCTTCATTTTTTGAATGTTGAGTTTTAGGCCAGTTTTTCACCTTCTGCTTTCAAAGCTTTATCAAGAGACTCCTTAGTTCCTCTTCACTTTTTGCCATAAGAGTGGTGTCATCTGCATATTTGAGGTTATTGGTATTTCTCCTGGCAATCTTGATTCCAGCTTGAGCTTCATCCAGACTGGCATTTCCCATGACATATTCTACATATGAGTTTAATAAGCAGGGTGACAATACGTAGCCTTCATGTTTTTAAAAACTCCATTGTTCCTAATTTTTTCAGTTCTAACTGTTGTTTTGACATTTCAAGAACTGTAGGCATCTTTAGATCTATTTTTTAATTTAGTCAAAATTAAAATTTAAAGATCAGCAATGTATGTAAATATATTCTTTTTCTTGCAACAAAAATTTAAATAACTAATATCTATTCCTTTTAGATTCTCTTAGTAGCTTAAAATATGAAAAATACTACAATTTATTTTACAGGATATCTGTTCTGTAAAGGCAGTCAGTTGAGTCACCTAGTCATCTCTGACTCTTGGAGACCCCATAGACTGCAGCAGCCAGGCTTCCCTGTCCTTCACAATCTCCCGGAGCTTGTTCAAACTCATGTCCATTGACTCAGTGATGCCATCCAGCCATCTCATCCTCCGTCTTGCCCTTCTCCTTCTGCCTTCTGTTTTTCCCAGCATCAGGGTCTTTTCCTATGAGTCATCTCTTTGCATCAGGTGGCCAAAATATTGGAGCTTCAACTTCAGCCTCAGTTCTCCCGATGAATATTCAGGGTTGATTTCTTTTAGGTTTGACTGGTTTGATCTCCTTGCAGTCCAAGGGGCTCTCAAGAGTCTTCTCCAGCACCACAGTTTAAAGGCAGCAATTCTTTGGCACTCAGTCTTCTCTGTGGTCCAAGTCTCACATCCATACATGACTACGGGAAAAAACCATAACTTTGACTTCACAGACCTTTGTCGGCAAGTGATGTCTCTGCTCTTTAATATGCTGTCTAGGTTTGTCATAGCTTTTCTTTTGAGAAGCAAGTGTCTTTTCATTACAAGGCTGTGGTCATTGTCCTCGGTGATTTTGGAGCCCAACAAAGTAAAATTTGTTACTGTTTCTGCATATATTTGCCATGAAGTGATGAGACCAGATGCCATGATCTTCATTTTTTGAATGTTGAGTTTTAGGCCAGTTTTTCACCTTCTGCTTTCAAAGCTTTATCAAGAGACTCCTTAGTTCCTCTTCACTTTTTGCCATAAGAGTGGTGTCATCTGCATATTTGAGGTTATTGGTATTTCTCCTGGCAATCTTGATTCCAGCTTGAGCTTCATCCAGACTGGCATTTCCCATGACATATTCTACATATGAGTTTAATAAGCAGGGTGACAATACGTAGCCTTCATGTACTCCTTTCCCAATTTAGAACCAATCCATTGTTCCATGTTCAGTTCTAACTGTTGCTTCTTGACCTGCATACAAGTTTCTCACAAGGCAGGTAAGGTGGTCTGGTATTCCCATCTCTTCAAGAATTTTAAACAATTTGTTGTGATCCACATAGTCAAAAGCGTTAACATAGTCAATGGAGCAGAAGTAAATGTTTTTCTGTAATTCTTTTGCTTTTTTCTGTGATCTAACAGATGTTGGCAATTTGATCTCTGGTTCCTCTGCCTTTTCTAAGTCCAGCTTGTATATCTGGAAGTTCTTTGTTCATGTACTGTTGAAGTCAAGCTTGGAGGATTTTGAGCATTACCTTGCTAGCATGTGAAATGAGTGCAATTGTGTGGTAGTTTGAACATTCTTTGGCATTGCTTTTGTTTGTGACTGGAATGAAAACTGACCTTTCCAATCCTGTGGCCACTGCTGAGTTTTCCAAATTTGCTGGTATATTGAGTGTAGCACTTTAACAGCATCATCTTTTAGGTGAAAACATTTTAAATTAGATTATCTACCAGTGGTGCTGATTCTGTATAGGTCAGACTGTAGATTAATACAATGGAATACTACACAGCTGTAAAAAGAAATGCAGAAGAATCAGCCCTAATGAGGTGGCTGGATCTAAAGCCTATCATAAAAAGTGAAGTAAGTCAAAAAGAGAATGACAAGTACAATATACTAACACATATATATGGAATCTAGTAGGATGGTAATGATAACACATGCAGTGAAGCGATGGAAAAGCAGACATGGATAGTAGACACATGGACATTGTGGGGAATGAACAGTGGGTGGGAGATGTAAAGAAAGTAGCATGAAAACCTGTACTGTCATATGTGAAGAAAATAGCTATAGTCATTGCTCTGTGAGAAAAGGGGATCTTGCAGGGGTGCTGTGTGGGTGAGATGGGTGAGAAGTGGGGTTGATTTTCTTTTCCTTGCAACTTAGGGGGGCCCTCCTGGCAATCTTGATTCCAGCTTGAGCTTCATCCAGACTGGCATTTCCCATGACATATTCTACATATGAGTTTAATAAGCAGGGTGACAATACGTAGCCTTCATGTACTCCTTTCCCAATTTAGAACCAATCCATTGTTCCATGTTCAGTTCTAACTGTTGCTTCTTGACCTGCATACAAGTTTCTCACAAGGCAGGTAAGGTGGTCTGGTATTCCCATCTCTTCAAGAATTTTAAACAATTTGTTGTGATCCACATAGTCAAAAGCGTTAACATAGTCAATGGAGCAGAAGTAAATGTTTTTCTGTAATTCTTTTGCTTTTTTCTGTGATCTAACAGATGTTGGCAATTTGATCTCTGGTTCCTCTGCCTTTTCTAAGTCCAGCTTGTATATCTGGAAGTTCTTTGTTCATGTACTGTTGAAGTCAAGCTTGGAGGATTTTGAGCATTACCTTGCTAGCATGTGAAATGAGTGCAATTGTGTGGTAGTTTGAACATTCTTTGGCATTGCTTTTGTTTGTGACTGGAATGAAAACTGACCTTTCCAATCCTGTGGCCACTGCTGAGTTTTCCAAATTTGCTGGTATATTGAGTGTAGCACTTTAACAGCATCATCTTTTAGGTGAAAACATTTTAAATTAGATTATCTACCAGTGGTGCTGATTCTGTATAGGTCAGACTGTAGATTAATACAATGGAATACTACACAGCTGTAAAAAGAAATGCAGAAGAATCAGCCCTAATGAGGTGGCTGGATCTAAAGCCTATCATAAAAAGTGAAGTAAGTCAAAAAGAGAATGACAAGTACAATATACTAACACATATATATGGAATCTAGTAGGATGGTAATGATAACACATGCAGTGAAGCGATGGAAAAGCAGACATGGATAGTAGACACATGGACATTGTGGGGAATGAACAGTGGGTGGGAGATGTAAAGAAAGTAGCATGAAAACCTGTACTGTCATATGTGAAGAAAATAGCTATAGTCATTGCTCTGTGAGAAAAGGGGATCTTGCAGGGGTGCTGTGTGGGTGAGATGGGTGAGAAGTGGGGATATACATATGACTAATCTGGGAACATACATATCTGTAAACAACAAAACTCTGTAAAAGTAAAAAGTAAAATAAAAGTTTTTTTTTTTTTTTTAAAAAAAAGAAAATCTGTCCCATTACAGATGGCCTTGCTTACTCTGTACTTAAAGCTCCATGTACCATTTTGGACTCCTCATTAAAAAACGTGAAGTCCTTTTTAAAAAGGAATATAAATGGGAAGTAATCCAAAATGGGAGACAAAAATCACACAAAATAAATTCTACAAAAAAAAAAAAAGAGAGAGAGAGAAAAGAGTAAGACAAAATGCACAAAACTAAACAGAGAATCCATCCATAAAACAGACTAGTTCGAATAATTGGATGATTATATCTAAATATTTGAGATCTATTGCTGCATAAAAATGAAAGGAATTTTTATAGCGAAAGAAGTAAGACCTGACTTTTAAAAAAATAAAACATAGTTAATGTCAGAGCAAAGGAGGTCAGCAATGACAGTCATGCTTTTTTCTTAACTGTCAACTTGGCACGTGAATAGGATTTATAAACAGTTTCATGAGGAATTTGGTTGACTTCAAGGAAAAAGGTCTTATTTTAATTTAGGAGTAGAAATTCAATGAATCCACTATAGATCTTATCTCTTCTCAGTGTCCTCTCTTTCTTTCTAGTGAAGTGAAAAGAAGTGAAAGTGTTAGTTACTAGATTGTGTCCAACCGTTTGGGACCCCATGAACTGAGGACTGCCTGGCGCCTCTGTGCATGGCATTCTCCAGGCAAGAATACTGGAATTGGTAGTCTTTCCTTCTCCAGGAGGTCTTCCCAACCCAAGGATCAAACCCTTTCTCCTGACAAATACAGTATACTAACACATATATATGGAATCTAGTAGGATGGTAATGATAACACATGCAGTGAAGCGATGGAAAAGCAGACATGGATAGTAGACACATGGACATTGTGGGGAATGAACAGTGGGTGGGAGATGTAAAGAAAGTAGCATGAAAACCTGTACTGTCATATGTGAAGAAAATAGCTATAGTCATTGCTCTGTGAGAAAAGGGGATCTTGCAGGGGTGCTGTGTGGGTGAGATGGGTGAGAAGTGGGGATATACATATGACTAATCTGGGAACATACATATCTGTAAACAACAAAACTCTGTAAAAGTAAAAAGTAAAATAAAAGTTTTTTTTTTTTTTTTAAAAAAAAGAAAATCTGTCCCATTACAGATGGCCTTGCTTACTCTGTACTTAAAGCTCCATGTACCATTTTGGACTCCTCATTAAAAAACGTGAAGTCCTTTTTAAAAAGGAATATAAATGGGAAGTAATCCAAAATGGGAGACAAAAATCACACAAAATAAATTCTACAAAAAAAAAAAAAGAGAGAGAAAAGAGTAAGACAAAATGCACAAAACTAAACAGAGAATCCATCCATAAAACAGACTAGTTCGAATAATTGGATGATTATATCTAAATATTTGAGATCTATTGCTGCATAAAAATGAAAGGAATTTTTATAGCGAAAGAAGTAAGACCTGACTTTTAAAAAAATAAAACATAGTTAATGTCAGAGCAAAGGAGGTCAGCAATGACAGTCATGCTTTTTTCTTAACTGTCAACTTGGCACGTGAATAGGATTTATAAACAGTTTCATGAGGAATTTGGTTGACTTCAAGGAAAAAGGTCTTATTTTAATTTAGGAGTAGAAATTCAATGAATCCACTATAGATCTTATCTCTTCTCAGTGTCCTCTCTTTCTTTCTAGTGAAGTGAAAAGAAGTGAAAGTGTTAGTTACTAGATTGTGTCCAACCGTTTGGGACCCCATGAACTGAGGACTGCCTGGCGCCTCTGTGCATGGCATTCTCCAGGCAAGAATACTGGAATTGGTAGTCTTTCCCTTCTCCAGGAGGTCTTCCCAACCCAAGGATCAAACCCTTTCTCCTGCATTGTAGGCATATGTTTTACCCTCTGAGCCCCCAGGGAAGCCCCCAGTGGTACCTGGCAGTACTAGGTGATTGATGAATATTTTCAGAAACAATAGAGCTGTTTCTTTACCTACTTCATTGCCTTCAGGATGTATTGATCATTTGAGTCTGATCTCTAAGGTGGCAATAAAGTATTTTTCATACCTCCAGTCCATACTCCTAGAAGTGTATACGTTCAGAATGTAAGTTTGGTCTCCATTCTGTTCTAAGCAAGCCAAGCCTAGTCTGATCCCATGTTTGTAAGACTTCATTGACTCCAGTGGAGCTTGGGTCCAAATTCCTGAGGAAGGGAACTCCTTGTCCTGTAATTTTTCTCGGATCCAGAGACAAGCTCACGTTCAGCTGGTCCTCGCTAGCTATCCTAGTTGTCTCAAGGCAGAACAGAATGAGACTGACTTTTGCTCTTTATAGAACCCCCACCACTGTGTGTAATGGCTACAAACTTACTCTCCAATACTTCTTCAGCACTGGATGATAAGAAATGTCTTCATGAAAATAAGTGCAACCAAGGAAGATTAAGGAGAAAAATCTCAACCATATATGAAGATGGTAGAATTTAAAGAGGCAGTGAGTTTCACTTGGGCCTCTGTGGGGCACTTTTTTTTTTTAAGTTCAGAAGTAGATTGAATGTGAATGTTGATAGTTTAATATGCTTTTACTACTGCCAACTTAGTTTCGTGTAGGGTAGTGCTTAGATGTTATTGTGAAAACAAATGCCACACCCCCAAAGTTGGTGGTTTTTTAAAATTCTAAATCAGTTCATTTTTCATCATGTAACTGTCTAGGATGGTGTATATAGGAAGACAGGATGGCTGTCCTCCTTGCTATCATTTGGGGACCAGGATCCTTCTATGTGTATTCCTACTACCCTTCATGGCTGCAGAATCTTCGGGATCCAGTGGGATAAGGAGAAAGAACACACAGTCAGGCATGAGGGAGAAGTTCTGAGCCAGTCCTGACAGTGACATGCAGGATTTCTGCTCATATCCCCTTACATGTCCAAATCTAATTGCAAGAGAGGGATAGAAATGAGGATGTCTTATCTTGTAGGAACAAGCAGAGAATGGAATTTTTCAGATGGCAACATAATTTGTCATATTCATGGCCCTGATTATTGAACTCTGTTTTTCTGACATTGTGTTGTCATTAATCAGGATCGCATATAAAACCATTTCAAGAAAATATAAGAAATACCTTTACTCTTCAAAATCACTGTTGAAGTGGATCAGTCCCACAGCTCTTTGGGAGTTTATCCCAGTGTCTTAAAACATTTGAAGGATTGTTTGCAAGCACATATAAGAAATCACAGAGGAAAGCAAATAGGTCCATGACACAGTGAAATGTAGGTTGCTTAGTGTGGGCATTTACATCTGTGATTTGATTCTCTGTGATATATTTTTAAAGAATTGTGAAAGTGCGTGATCATGTATGACTATCATAAGATAACATTCTTACTGTTGCTTTACCATGGTAAAATTAAAGAAATGGTATCTAATTCAGGCCACACTGCTCTCTGAAGCCCTTCTCTGTTTTCTTCCACTTTCATTAAAGTGGAAAACCCAATATGTTTGGATCATTGAGGTTGGAAACTGAGTGATATCACGTCTCCAAAATACATTTAATAGTATGGCTTTGTGAGCCTTTTTCTGACCTGTTTGATGGAAAATCCA
Source organism: Tragulus kanchil (assembly GCA_022376925.1). NCBI lineage: Eukaryota > Metazoa > Chordata > Mammalia > Artiodactyla > Tragulidae > Tragulus > Tragulus kanchil. The sequence continues at coordinate 78,529,100 of JAIOJX010000004.1, read as the reverse complement.
GATCCAGAGCAAATGATGGTATATACATTTTCTTATTCCATAGTGACAAAGAGTCAGATTTGGGTTATATTTTTAAAGGTAATTCTGGCAGAATTATTCCAGTTTTTGTTTTTCACTTATTATAAACTTATTTAGACATTTAATGTACTAATATATGTAATTTAAATGGTACTTTCTCAAGGGACTTATTAGTATTTGATCATTATTATTCATCCAGTTAAGGCATTTGAAAATTAACTCTTAGTAAGTCTAAATATGTGAATGGCCAGGAATGAGATTGAGAATCACATTTTAAAGCTCAAAGAGAAAATCATAATCTCTGTGGAACCATATGGTTTAAACCATAGTTTTCTATCTAGACAGTCAGGCATGAGGGGGAAGTGCTGAGCCAGCCCTGACAGTGACATGCAGGATGCCTGCTCATAGCCCCGTACATGTCCAAATCTAATTGCAAGAGAGGGATAGAAATGAGGATGTCTTATCTTGTAGGAACAAGCAGAGAATGGAATTTTTCAGATGGCAACATAATTTGTCATATTCATGGCCCTGATTATTGAACTCTGTTTTTCTGACATTGTGTTGTCATTAATCAGGATCGCATATAAAACCATTTCAAGAAAATATAAGAAATACCTTTACTCTTCAAAATCACTGTTGAAGTGGATCAGTCCCACAGCTCTTTGGGAGTTTATCCCAGTGTCTTAAAACATTTGAAGGATTGTTTGCAAGCACATATAAGAAATCACAGAGGAAAGCAAATAGGTCCATGACACAGTGAAATGTAGGTTGCTTAGTGTGGGCATTTACATCTGTGATTTGATTCTCTGTGATATATTTTTAAAGAATTGTGAAAGTGCGTGATCATGTATGACTATCATAAGATAACATTCTTACTGTTGCTTTACCATGGTAAAATTAAAGAAATGGTATCTAATTCAGGCCACACTGCTCTCTGAAGCCCTTCTCTGTTTTCTTCCACTTTCATTAAAGTGGAAAACCCAATATGTTTGGATCATTGAGGTTGGAAACTGAGTGATATCACGTCTCCAAAATACATTTAATAGTATGGCTTTGTGAGCCTTTTTCTGACCTGTTTGAGGGAAAATCCAGATCCAGAGCAAATGATGGTATATACATTTTCTTATTCCATAGTGACAAAGAGTCAGATTTGGGTTATATTTTTAAAGGTAATTCTGGCAGAATTATTCCAGTTTTTGTTTTTCACTTATTATAAACTTATTTAGACATTTAATGTACTAATATATGTAATTTAAATGGTACTTTCTCAAGGGACTTATTAGTATTTGATCATTATTATTCATCCAGTTAAGGCATTTGAAAATTAACTCTTAGTAAGTCTAAATATGTGAATGGCCAGGAATGAGATTGAGAATCACATTTTAAAGCTCAAAGAGAAAATCATAATCTCTGTGGAACCATATGGTTTAAACCATAGTCTTCTCAGACTTTCAGAGTGATTCTAGCATCCTTCCTGGTATGATCACTTACCTGGAAGAGGGAGCATGTGTAGATAGCAAGAAAAGTTATGAAAAGTATGAGTACCAATTTGGAAACTTGGGCTATCCAAAACATTAAGAAAAAAAAGAATGAGGAAAAACCTAGCCTTAATAATTATATGCTTTTAGGAAAAAATCTGGTACTACATTTCATTTTCAGTCATTCTGTTGTTTTCCCCCTCATTTCCCATTCTCTGATGGCCTCAAATGCAGAGTAAAATGAATGCTTAGAGCCCCGCATTGGCTGGAACCCATTCTAAATTCTAGAAAGGAGGCTGGCTAGCCACTGCACAAAGTTACAGGTTTTGTAAAATTTGCAAAAGTAAGAATTGTGGGGAGGTATTATTTTTCTCAAAACAGACTCTCAAAGGACACAAAACCAAGATCCCACCTGTGATTCCATGACTGACTGGAAGGCAGACAAGAAAATGGTCAAGATAAATTCTTTTAAGTGGTGGCAATTCTATTTTTTTATGACTACTTTATTTTTCCCAACTTTATTGAAAGATCATTAACATAAGATATTATATAAGTTCAAAGTGTACAAATAGGGTTTTACATACGTATATATTTCAAAATGATTACCACAATAAGGTTTTACCACCTCCATCACCTCAAATAGTGACAACTATCTGTGTATGTGGTGAGTGCTTTAAAAATATACCATCTTGGGCTTCCCTGGTGGTCCAGTGGGTAAAGAGTTCGCCTTGTAGTGCAAGAGGCACCAGTTAGATCCCCTGGGCCCGGGAACACATGTGGCAGCAACTAGACAGGCCACTGCGATGGGAGGCACCGGGGTCACTTATAAACTTAGACATTTAATGTACTAATATATGTAATTTAAATGGTACTTTCTCAAGGGACTTATTAGTATTTGATCATTATTATTCATCCAGTTAAGGCATTTGAAAATTAACTCTTAGTAAGTCTAAATATGTGAATGGCCAGGAATGAGATTGAGAATCACATTTTAAAGCTCAAAGAGAAAATCATAATCTCTGTGGAACCATATGGTTTAAACCATAGTCTTCTCAGACTTTCAGAGTGATTCTAGCATCCTTCCTGGTATGATCACTTACCTGGAAGAGGGAGCATGTGTAGATAGCAAGAAAAGTTATGAAAAGTATGAGTACCAATTTGGAAACTTGGGCTATCCAAAACATTAAGAAAAAAAAGAATGAGGAAAAACCTAGCCTTAATAATTATATGCTTTTAGGAAAAAATCTGGTACTACATTTCATTTTCAGTCATTCTGTTGTTTTCCCTCATTTCCCATTCTCTGATGGCCTCAAATGCAGAGTAAAATGAATGCTTAGAGCCCCGCATTGGCTGGAACCCATTCTAAATTCTAGAAAGGAGGCTGGCTAGCCACTGCACAAAGTTACAGGTTTTGTAAAATTTGCAAAAGTAAGAATTGTGGGGAGGTATTATTTTTCTCAAAACAGACTCTCAAAGGACACAAAACCAAGATCCCACCTGTGATTCCATGACTGACTGGAAGGCAGACAAGAAAATGGTCAAGATAAATTCTTTTAAGTGGTGGCAATTCTATTTTTTTATGACTACTTTATTTTTCCCAACTTTATTGAAAGATCATTAACATAAGATATTATATAAGTTCAAAGTGTACAAATAGGGTTTTACATACGTATATATTTCAAAATGATTACCACAATAAGGTTTTACCACCTCCATCACCTCAAATAGTGACAACTATCTGTGTATGTGGTGAGTGCTTTAAAAATATACCATCTTGGGCTTCCCTGGTGGTCCAGTGGGTAAAGAGTTCGCCTTGTAGTGCAAGAGGCACCAGTTAGATCCCTGGCCCGGGAACACATGTGGCAGAATGACTGGACCGGTGTGTCCAATTACAAGCCAGCGCTCTAGAGCACATGCGCCCAGAGCTGGCGCTCTGCAACTAGACAGGCCACTGCGATGGGAGGCCCACACAGGCCAACGAATAAAAGATGGATGAAAAATAAACAAATAAAAAACCAATAAAAGAGGCCAAATTTTTTTAAAAAAGATAAAAATATACTCAGCTATTTTTAAATACGATACTGTATTAGCTATAGTCACTGTGATGTACAGTATATCCATGACCTCATTCATCTTATATTTGGAAGTTTCTACCCTTTAACTAATTTATCCATTTCTCCCAGTCTCTGGCAAACACTGAATCTATTCTCTGTTGTCTATGAGGTTTTTTTTTAGATTATGCATGTAAGTGAGATCATATAGTATTTATCTGTCTTTACTGAACTTAATGTGATTGCCCTCAAGGTTCATCCACATTATTACAAGCGGCAGAATTCCCCTCTTTTTTCATAGCTGAATAACATTCATTCTACATGTGTATTTATTTATCTATTCATCATTCAGTGGACACTTCAGCTGTTTCCATGACTTGACCACTATAAATAGTGCTACAATTAACATGTGGGTGCAGATACCTCTTCAAGATAGTGATTCTATTTCCTTTGGATATTATATACCCAGAATTGGAATTGCTGGTTCATATGGTAGTTCTATTCTTAATTTCTTGAGGACTGCTTTCCAAAATGATTGTACCAATGGACAGTTCCATCAAGAATGTACAAGAATTTCTTTCACTAGGAGGCTACAAAAAGCTAGGTTTGGGTGGCAATTTTCAGCAGAGTGGTCTGGGAATATCTCACCATGAATGTGACATCTGACTGATACGTGGTAAAGAATATTATGGCAAATGCCAAGACCATAAGGAGGAAGTACTCACATGTGTTCAAGGAACAACCAGGGATAGAAGAGGCTGAGATTATCCTACTAAATGAAATAAGTCACACAGAGAAAGACGCATACCATATGGTATCACTTATATGTGGATTCTAAAATATGACACAGATTTGAATGAACCCATCTATGAAGCAGAAACAGTCATGGACATAGAGTAGGCATAGAGTAGATGGTGCTTGCCAGTGGCAGAGGGGAGGCTGAGGGAGGGATGGAGTGGCAGGTTGAGGTTAACAGATGTCAACCTGTATATACAGCGTAGATAAATAGCAGGTCTTCCTGTATAGCACAGAGTACTATGTTCGGTGTCCTATGATAAACTGTAATGACAAAGAATATTAAAAAGAATATGTAGATATATATATATGTGTGTGTGTGTGTGTGTGTGTGTGTGTGTAACTGCATCATTTTGCTATACAGCAGAAATGAACACATCATAAATCAACTATATTGTATATTTTATTTTGTTTCAATAAAAATTTTTTACAAAGTACATAATCTATAAACCTAGAGTAAAATAATTCTGAGTTTGAGCTTTTTAAATTTTAGATAGAATCTTTTAGAAAAATTGGCCTTTTGCCATCCCATCTGGCAAAAACTTACAAAGCAAGTCCAGCTTGTCCCTTTTGGCTTCCAACCCAAACATTTAACTCACACCGTAATTTCTGACTTGAATCTCTTTATTGGCCTCTGTGACTCAGGAATGTCATGGGCATGTCAGAAACAAATGTATTGTGTTCCCTGAGATCATCAGATATTTTTACTCATAAAGAAGCATACAACTTTCCCTTTGTGCCAGGCTTTTGTTTATCAAGGCCATCTGGGAAAACAAAGGGCAAAATTACACATCCTTCATGCTATTTCCTTTGGATATTATATACCCAGAATTGGAATTGCTGGTTCATATGGTAGTTCTATTCTTAATTTCTTGAGGACTGCTTTCCAAAATGATTGTACCAATGGACAGTTCCATCAAGAATGTACAAGAATTTCTTTCACTAGGAGGCTACAAAAAGCTAGGTTTGGGTGGCAATTTTCAGCAGAGTGGTCTGGGAATATCTCACCATGAATGTGACATCTGACTGATACGTGGGTAAAGAATATTATGGCAAATGCCAAGACCATAAGGAGGAAGTACTCACATGTGTTCAAGGAACAACCAGGGATAGAAGAGGCTGAGATTATCCTACTAAATGAAATAAGTCACACAGAGAAAGACGCATACCATATGGTATCACTTATATGTGGATTCTAAAATATGACACAGATTTGAATGAACCCATCTATGAAGCAGAAACAGTCATGGACATAGAGTAGGCATAGAGTAGATGGTGCTTGCCAGTGGCAGAGGGGAGGCTGAGGGAGGGATGGAGTGGCAGGTTGAGGTTAACAGATGTCAACCTGTATATACAGCGTAGATAAATAGCAGGTCTTCCTGTATAGCACAGAGTACTATGTTCGGTGTCCTATGATAAACTGTAATGACAAAGAATATTAAAAAGAATATGTAGATATATATATATGTGTGTGTGTGTGTGTGTGTGTGTGTGTGTGTAACTGCATCATTTTGCTATACAGCAGAAATGAACACATCATAAATCAACTATATTGTATATTTTATTTTGTTTCAATAAAAATTTTTTACAAAGTACATAATCTATAAACCTAGAGTAAAATAATTCTGAGTTTGAGCTTTTTAAATTTTAGATAGAATCTTTTAGAAAAATTGGCCTTTTGCCATCCCATCTGGCAAAAACTTACAAAGCAAGTCCAGCTTGTCCCTTTTGGCTTCCAACCCAAACATTTAACTCACACCGTAATTTCTGACTTGAATCTCTTTATTGGCCTCTGTGACTCAGGAATGTCATGGGCATGTCAGAAACAAATGTATTGTGTTCCCTGAGATCATCAGATATTTTTACTCATAAAGAAGCATACAACTTTCCCCTTTGTGCCAGGCTTTTGTTTATCAAGGCCATCTGGGAAAACAAAGGGCAAAATTACACATCCTTCATGCAAATATATATCTATTATACAAGGTAACATACACAGTGTCACTTACCCTCGAATTCACCAATGTTCTGAATACTATGCCATCTCATGGTGTCCTGTTCAAATTTGAAATGGAGTTTTAGGGTTGACTGGGGAAGATTGCCATTTCTGCATATCTCTGTAAAATGCTGTTTTCTACAGTCTCATCTCTATAGCTAATCTGAGCAAAGTAAATATTAAGGTAGGGAATTAGAAGAAGCACTGTTTTCTTTATGGAGTAAAGGTGTTTGATCTGCAGGAAAATCCTGGATGGAAAATATCACTGGTGTTGATTAGAAACGGGTTTAATGGCCTTGTTGTATTGATAACAATGGGTAAAAGAATTACTATAGAGAAGAAAAATTTTTTTCAGTTTTTAAAAAATGTATTCTTTTTTGAGAAATTTTAGGTCTTTCTCTCTCTTTTTTTTTTCTTTGGCAGAGTTTTGTTGTTTAGTGCCACACATCAACCTGAATCTGCCATAGGTATACACATGTCCTCCTCCCCAAACCTCCCTCTACTCCCCACCCCTCCAGGTCACCACAGAGCCCCAGTTTGAATTCCCCTTTAGTCCCACAGCAGATTCCTCTCCCTCACCCCAATGTCCATAAGACTGTTTCTCCATGTCCTCCTCTCCATTGCTGCTCTGCATATACATTTATCAGCATCGTATTTGTAGATACCATATATGTATGGCAGTATACAGTATTTACCTTTGTCTCTATAGAGAAGAAAATATGTTTTAGGTATTTATGCAACTCTGCTTACATTTTATTAAGCTTGAGGGCAAATCAGCCCCCTTGTCCTGAGTGGTCAAGCACCAAAATGGATTGCATTGTAGAGCCAATAGCATGAGCTACCATATGCAGAAGAGTCAGGTATAGGAGAATGAACAGCAATGTAACTGTGCTGCGAATATAAGTACCAAGCTATATCTGGTGGCAGGAGACCTGAGATCTAAAGGACCATTTCTGCTTATTCTGTTTGGCTGGAGCCCCACCCAGGCAGTTGGGATTTCCATGCCTTTCACATTCCCAGCAGGAAATTGTTCTTTCTCCTTAGTGAGGAATATCTAAAGAAAAATCAACAGTCTCCACCCTCTCCCAGGATGTTATCACACTGGAACTATGGAGTGGGGTGGAGACAGCAGCTAAGTTGTAAAAGCAACTCAAATTGTGAGAGCAATCTGGCTCCCGCACCTGTCATCGCATTGATTGCCAAGGTCGATTCCAGTGGTTTCACTGGAATCAGCCTTCAGTTCCCTATCTGTCTCATCTCTCTCTGTAGGTTTTTCCCAAAGCAGTGTATTCAGGAACAATCTGAATGGAAATTCCCCTTCAAAGAAAAAGAGTACCACCAGTAGAGGTAACAGTAGATCCTATATATTGGGAATGTGCCACCTTCCAGGCAGTGTGCCAAATGCTTTCCAAACATTATATAAGGCCTAGGTACTGTAATTGTCCTTATCAGGAAATGGAGGCATGCAAACTAGAAAATGGTAGAACCAAGGCTTGACATTTAGACCACATTTTATAATTTCCAGGTGAATGTCGTAGAGTATTTTTGGTGGGAAGAATTTTAGAATTTGGTGGGAAGAACCACCTCCCAATGGGAAGATCTCTGTTGTCAGTGCAGCCGTGCTGTTAATACACAGTGCCAGAAGCAGCTCTCGGATGCTGTTCGTGTGAGTGGAGGCTTTCAGGATTCCCTCCAGCATTCAACAGCTTCTCAGTCCTCTCCAAGGTCTTCCCTGTGGTAGCTCTTCAGAAATGCTTGACAGTGGGGCGTCTGTAGATTGGGGGTCCCTACAGCTGTTCTCTGGACTCCTCAGGTGTCTCACCACCAGCAAGCTCCATACTGGGGATCAGGGTTGAGTGTAAGACCCTGATGGCCAGGTGACATTTTAGGTATTTATGCAACTCTGCTTACATTTTATTAAGCTTGAGGGCAAATCAGCCCCCTTGTCCTGAGTGGTCAAGCACCAAAATGGATTGCATTGTAGAGCCAATAGCATGAGCTACCATATGCAGAAGAGTCAGGTATAGGAGAATGAACAGCAATGTAACTGTGCTGCGAATATAAGTACCAAGCTATATCTGGTGGCAGGAGACCTGAGATCTAAAGGACCATTTCTGCTTATTCTGTTTGGCTGGAGCCCCACCCAGGCAGTTGGGATTTCCATGCCTTTCACATTCCCAGCAGGAAATTGTTCTTTCTCCTTAGTGAGGAATATCTAAAGAAAAATCAACAGTCTCCACCCTCTCCCAGGATGTTATCACACTGGAACTATGGAGTGGGGTGGAGACAGCAGCTAAGTTGTAAAAGCAACTCAAATTGTGAGAGCAATCTGGCTCCCGCACCTGTCATCGCATTGATTGCCAAGGTCGATTCCAGTGGTTTCACTGGAATCAGCCTTCAGTTCCCTATCTGTCTCATCTCTCTCTGTAGGTTTTTCCCAAAGCAGTGTATTCAGGAACAATCTGAATGGAAATTCCCCTTCAAAGAAAAAGAGTACCACCAGTAGAGGTAACAGTAGATCCTATATATTGGGAATGTGCCACCTTCCAGGCAGTGTGCCAAATGCTTTCCAAACATTATATAAGGCCTAGGTACTGTAATTGTCCTTATCAGGAAATGGAGGCATGCAAACTAGAAAATGGTAGAACCAAGGCTTGACATTTAGACCACATTTTATAATTTCCAGGTGAATGTCGTAGAGTATTTTTGGTGGGAAGAATTTTAGAATTTGGTGGGAAGAACCACCTCCCAATGGGAAGATCTCTGTTGTCAGTGCAGCCGTGCTGTTAATACACAGTGCCAGAAGCAGCTCTCGGATGCTGTTCGTGTGAGTGGAGGCTTTCAGGATTCCCTCCAGCATTCAACAGCTTCTCAGTCCTCTCCAAGGTCTTCCCTGTGGTAGCTCTTCAGAAATGCTTGACAGTGGGGCGTCTGTAGATTGGGGGTCCCTACAGCTGTTCTCTGGACTCCTCAGGTGTCTCACCACCAGCAAGCTCCATACTGGGGATCAGGGTTGAGTGTAAGACCCTGATGGCCAGGTGACATGAGATGATCTGGTCACCCAGGAGAATAGCTGGACCATGGCTCAAATAGTCTCCACTTCTTGGGCAAGAAGGGGTGCAAACGCATAAACCAGACAAGCAAGGTCTTAAAAAAAGAGAGAAAAATGACCTTAAGTGGACTGATGATGCAGGGTCAGGAGACACAAAGTGTGGGAGCAGTGGAGGTGGCTGGATGGAAGGTGGACAGCAGTCACCGTGCTGATTTGGAACAGTGGAGAGAGAGGAGGAGCAGTTTGATTGATCGGTCAGTTTACTTGTTTTCTCTCTGGTGTTTGTTTTGGGGGGAAGGTTCTGCAGAAAGGGTCCTAAGTGAAGTGAATAGTCCTGAGTCGTGCTCAATGCACACAGACTTTGGCAGGTCTAGTTGCAGCAGGCTGATGGGGCCGCTGCTGTTTACCATCCCTCATTGGGGACCACGTACAGCTACACTGATGCTTGTTCACCAATGACTTTCTTCGTTAAAAAAGCCAGCTCTGTCAAGGAATGTGTATGTCACTGAACTGCGTTAAGGGCAGTCAACGTGTGGAATAAAGGAGCCCCTCACTCAGTTCCATTTGCTAAGACCTTCTGCAGATTCCCCAACCCTCTTTGTTCCAAATGAGTTCTCAGACTCTGTAAAGAAACCTACCATGTGGGTTGTAACAGAGACTCTTTTGCACCTTATTGTTGTATTCAAAACTGGAAAAATAGGGAATTTGGCAAATTCCAAAATTTGGGGTCACATAAAGACCAAGCTCCAGAATTAGCTTTGCCATACTTGATCCATAAATTGATCTGAATGTTACTTTCAGTGAGTTAGCATGTGAAATTCTATCCAGGTTAGGGAACTAAGAGATGTTTCTCTAATTTTTTAACAAATTAAGTGGAGGCTTTGCCATAGAGATATAAAACACAGGGGCCATTCTCCCAGGCCCTGGATTCAGACAGCTTGAGTTTAAAGCCTGTTTGCAAACTGTATGACTTTGAACATCCCACTTAACATAGAGTAACTTCTTTGTGCTTCAGATTCCTCATTGGTCAAATGGAAAATACAGTGCCTACTTCAAAGGATTATTGTGGGGATCTAATGAGATACTGTGTATAAAGCACGCAGCATAATTCCTGGCACTTGGAGAATGTCCCACATGTTTTATAATCACCATTGTAATTATTATTCTCCCCATCATATTTATCCTCAGACATTCTTACTCTCCCCACATCTGTACTTACTTTCCCAAACTTCTGCTAATCTTATCCTTGGACTCCATCTAATTGGCAGTGAGTCAAAAGAAGATTCATTATATTAAAGTGTTTGCCAAAGAATGTGTTTGGCAAATTTACAACTGATCTCTTTGGGTAGGGTTACCCCTCAACCCCTACTTGTTTTATTAATAATACCATGGCCTTGTTTATAAAGTTCTGTTTCAAAACTGAGGAGCTTATTTGAAATTGTCCGTATTTTCAGCCTAAATAAAGTCTCAGTTAATTTACTATCCACTAAATGAAGTACTGACTTGAAGTGTTTTCAACGCATTCTCTCCCAAGAGAAGATCCTTAGTTCTAATATTTACAAAAGAGCTCATTTTTTTAAAAGCAAGAGTGAATGTCTAATAATAAATCAGTAACCATTTTTAGATCATTCTCAGTCTGTGTAAAGCTAATACTAATATGTCTTAGGTTGATGTGTTTTTATCAATAGTTGGTAATTGCTTCCTGTAGATTGTGAGTTTTTATGTTTAGGAAAATTTAAGAGATTGTTTTCATGCATCTTTAGGAAATAGTTTGGGTCTATAATTTATAATAGATTTTCCTCAAGAAAATGATCTCCATCTAGTGGACAAATTGTTATATTACAACTTGCAAAGAAAAAAATCAAAGCCCCTGGACAATCCTGTATCAAGGGTTTTATGATGTATTAATAAATATTTTGTTTTAATAAGATATTACTGTAAAAAATATTAAATATTTTAAGATATTTATCTGTATTTGTTCCAAAACTGATAGTGGAGAATTTTTTTAAAGTTAAGACTTGCTTAATTTAATTGGAAACATTGTAATAAAAAAAAAAAAATACAAACTACTGATTTGGAAATAATATTTCCTCAATTGAACTGAAAAAAACTAAATCACAGATCATCTCCTATATCTTCTGTACTTCTGTTTCTGTAAAGCATGAAAAGGATGCTTATCTTTTATTTTTTAAAACAGTAAGCACATTTTGGTATTGAAGGGAAATCAACATAAACATTCTTATGTGTTCACATTAAAATCTCCTCATGCTGAAGGGCTACCATGACTGTCTCCTTAGAGCAGAAATTGCCCTTTTCCTCTCCCTAAGCAGAGGTGTTTCATGTCTTTCAACTGTATACTAAATGCCTTCAAAATCCCTTTTTAAATACCATTCTTTCCTGAAGATTTCTTAGATATCCCTGCCTGGATTATCTCATCTCCTTTATTTTTGTAACTCAGAGTGCTTCTGGTAGGTACTTGATAAATTAGGAGAGTTTACCAGAGATCCTGTCTCTTTAATGATTAGCGATCCTTTCCCTCTGGCCTTTCTCAGGATTGCTAAAGTCCCAGATGCATGAAGTGTCTGTCCTGTGAGACAGATGTCCCTGTTTGGGTGTCACTATTGTTAGCACACAGTCGTGGTTTACAGGATTATGCATTACAGCTGGGAGAACTTTAGGACTAATAGATAATCCAGTTAGCTTGGTAACCTTGGTCAGTTAACCCTTCTAGGAGCTGATATCTTGTCTATAAAGTTAATCTGTTCAAGTAGATAATCTCTCAATGTCTTTTAAGGACCAAATAAATACATCTGTAAAGTGACAGTGTTCTAAGAAAATCTTAAATTGAAAAACATGTTTGTGACTAAACTAGATTTTGAGATTTTTCTTCCTTTTTTTCTTCCTACTTGATTTTCCTGCTTAATTTGGAGTCAGTGTTCTCATTTGGTCATAGAATCATAGGTGATTCATGAAACATTAAGCACCTGGATAATTCATGCACTTTGGCCTCCAATCTTTGTGTCGTAATACTATTATTAATAACTCTGGTAGAAAAGAATGTTTAAAAAATTTGTTTATTGATAGTTTAAATAAAGATTCTAATGGGGAAAGCATTGGTAAAAACTGAACTTGAATTTATTCATTTATCTACTCATTCAACACGTTTTTAAACCACGTACTTACTGGACTGTCCTGAGCTATCACCCTCTTCTTATAGGAACACATGAGAGTTGACTTTAATACTGGTTGATGTTTGACTAGGAAAGCTCTGCAGAAAGTTTATCTGGATTGTAAAGTATGTGATATTAAAAATGGCATGTGTAGTTCTTTTCTTCCCAAACTCAAGAATCTGTATCGCTGAGCATCATGCCTTTTATTCATTTGATCCTTAATTCAAACCACTTAGTAAAGTTTTCTGAAGTGCTTGTGAAGTGCTTAGAACACCTGAAGTCCCCATTCGCAGTTCACAGTCTAGGAATGGAGATCATGTGGTAATTATTTCCAGCTCATGGTAAACGTGACCAGTAGGGAGTGGGAACAAGTCTTGGAGGCACAGAGAATGGGCATGTCATGAAGCTCTGGGATATAAAGTCAATACTTCAAGTGAAGGCTAAGTCCTCAAGGATGTTAGGCGCGGGATTGTAGGGCTGAGTAACAGGGGAGCAGAAGGTTAGATAATGAGAGCCTGTGACAAAAGGTGGGGGTTCAGTATGAAGGGAGTGTGAAGTGCTTGATGGAAGAGTGTTGTACACCAAAGTTGGGAAAAGGGTTCATTGTCCTTGAGGACAGATGCCTATGACTCTGTCAGTTTAGCCAAGAAATGTGACCTTTATTCTGAGGACAACAGTGAGCTACTGAAAGATGTTTAGCTGACTGATTACATAGTCAGGTTTACATTTGAACGAGAGAACAAAAAACCATGGATGAATATGGATTACTAATCTCTCAATGTCTTTTAAGGACCAAATAAATACATCTGTAAAGTGACAGTGTTCTAAGAAAATCTTAAATTGAAAAACATGTTTGTGACTAAACTAGATTTTGAGATTTTTCTTCCTTTTTTTCTTCCTACTTGATTTTCCTGCTTAATTTGGAGTCAGTGTTCTCATTTGGTCATAGAATCATAGGTGATTCATGAAACATTAAGCACCTGGATAATTCATGCACTTTGGCCTCCAATCTTTGTGTCGTAATACTATTATTAATAACTCTGGTAGAAAAAGAATGTTTAAAAATTAGTTTATTGATAGTTTAAATAAAGATTCTAATGGGGAAAGCATTGGTAAAAACTGAACTTGAATTTATTCATTTATCTACTCATTCAACACGTTTTTAAACCACGTACTTACTGGACTGTCCTGAGCTATCACCCTCTTCTTATAGGAACACATGAGAGTTGACTTTAATACTGGTTGATGTTTGACTAGGAAAGCTCTGCAGAAAGTTTATCTGGATTGTAAAGTATGTGATATTAAAAATGGCATGTGTAGTTCTTTTCTTCCCAAACTCAAGAATCTGTATCGCTGAGCATCATGCCTTTTATTCATTTGATCCTTAATTCAAACCACTTAGTAAAGTTTTCTGAAGTGCTTGTGAAGTGCTTAGAACACCTGAAGTCCCCATTCGCAGTTCACAGTCTAGGAATGGAGATCATGTGGTAATTATTTCCAGCTCATGGTAAACGTGACCAGTAGGGAGTGGGAACAAGTCTTGGAGGCACAGAGAATGGGCATGTCATGAAGCTCTGGGATATAAAGTCAATACTTCAAGTGAAGGCTAAGTCCTCAAGGATGTTAGGCGCGGGATTGTAGGGCTGAGTAACAGGGGAGCAGAAGGTTAGATAATGAGAGCCTGTGACAAAAGGTGGGGGTTCAGTATGAAGGGAGTGTGAAGTGCTTGATGGAAGAGTGTTGTACACCAAAGTTGGGAAAAGGGTTCATTGTCCTTGAGGACAGATGCCTATGACTCTGTCAGTTTAGCCAAGAAATGTGACCTTTATTCTGAGGACAACAGTGAGCTACTGAAAGATGTTTAGCTGACTGATTACATAGTCAGGTTTACATTTGAAGGAGAGACATACCATGGATGAAATATGGATTCAAGACACTTATAGTAGCATAAGTGAGAGTTGATGGAATCTTGAACTTAATAGTATTGGCTCTGGAGATAAAAGGGAAGTGGCTACAACAGAAATTAGTGACTTGGTAGATGTAGGTAGGTGTGGAGAAGCCTCTCCAGAGAAGCTCAACTTCCGGGAAGCAAGTATATTAGGCATGTCGTGAGCACTGTTGAACTGAACCCAAATAGTTAGTGAATTACTATATAAAAGAAATTCTGTACTTAGGAGAACCCCTTTGCAGAATGGCTCCACTTTAACTGAAATTGAGTTTGGAGAGATCTATGTGTCTTGTATCTGGTCAGTGAGCAGAAATACTCAAAAGCTTAGGAAGACAAGTGTATGAAGTCAGTGTGTTATCTTTCTTATGTGTATTCTGGTATATAATTTTTTTTAACAAAAATAATTAAAGCTTTCCTACGTCACTTCCTGAAATGAAATCTCCCTTTACTAAAGCATCAGCATTCAATTCACGGCCGTGTCCTCTTTTCTCTTTTATTGACAGCTTCGATGTGGACAATGGCACATCTGCGGGACGGAGTCCCTTGGATCCCATGACCAGCCCAGGATCTGGGTTGATTCTCCAAGCAAACTTTGTCCACAGTCAGCGGAGTCCTTCCTGTACCGATCGGACAGTGATTATGACCTCGCTATGTCCCCCCCCAGTCAAACGTGACCAGTAGGGAGTGGGAACAAGTCTTGGAGGCACAGAGAATGGGCATGTCATGAAGCTCTGGGATATAAAGTCAATACTTCAAGTGAAGGCTAAGTCCTCAAGGATGTTAGGCGCGGGATTGTAGGGCTGAGTAACAGGGGAGCAGAAGGTTAGATAATGAGAGCCTGTGACAAAAGGTGGGGGTTCAGTATGAAGGGAGTGTGAAGTGCTTGATGGAAGAGTGTTGTACACCAAAGTTGGGAAAAGGGTTCATTGTCCTTGAGGACAGATGCCTATGACTCTGTCAGTTTAGCCAAGAAATGTGACCTTTATTCTGAGGACAACAGTGAGCTACTGAAAGATGTTTAGCTGACTGATTACATAGTCAGGTTTACATTTGAAGGAGAGACATACCATGGATGAAATATGGATTCAAGACACTTATAGTAGCATAAGTGAGAGTTGATGGAATCTTGAACTTAATAGTATTGGCTCTGGAGATAAAAGGGAAGTGGCTACAACAGAAATTAGTGACTTGGTAGATGTAGGTAGGTGTGGAGAAGCCTCTCCAGAGAAGCTCAACTTCCGGGAAGCAAGTATATTAGGCATGTCGTGAGCACTGTTGAACTGAACCCAAATAGTTAGTGAATTACTATATAAAAGAAATTCTGTACTTAGGAGAACCCCTTTTTGCAGAATGGCTCCACTTTAACTGAAATTGAGTTTGGAGAGATCTATGTGTCTTGTATCTGGTCAGTGAGCAGAAATACTCAAAAGCTTAGGAAGACAAGTGTATGAAGTCAGTGTGTTATCTTTCTTATGTGTATTCTGGTATATAATTTTTTTTAACAAAAATAATTAAAGCTTTCCTACGTCACTTCCTGAAATGAAATCTCCCTTTACTAAAGCATCAGCATTCAATTCACGGCCGTGTCCTCTTTTCTCTTTTATTGACAGCTTCGATGTGGACAATGGCACATCTGCGGGACGGAGTCCCTTGGATCCCATGACCAGCCCAGGATCTGGGTTGATTCTCCAAGCAAACTTTGTCCACAGTCAGCGGCGGGAGTCCTTCCTGTACCGATCGGACAGTGATTATGACCTCTCGCCGAAGTCTATGTCCCGGAACTCCTCCATTGCCAGTGACATGTAAGTATGACGCTGAGCAAAGCGACAAGGAAACCCTTAGAGGAAATCAAGTCATTTTCTTTCCAGAGTTGATAAAACCGATGATGTTTGTTCAACTGCATCTTTCTCTAATTTAAAAAGAAGGTGGGTAAAATTAGATAGGCTGGAGATTAACGGTAGATTGAATTTGAGTATGCTGTCACTCTTGATAAGATGCTTATTTTCCCAGAGAGTACATTGTCTGGGAAAATTAACTTTTTAATGGAGACATTTACATGTAAAACATTAGCTTACATTCTTATAGGACCTGACAGATTTAACTACCTAATCATGTGACTATTTTTGAATATTTTGGAAAGCTTAAAAAGTCCCTGTGTTATTAGCTTGTATGGCCCTTTGAATGCACCACCGTTGAGTTATCACATAGATGTTAGCACTGGTTTGCCGGACCATTTGAGACATCTTTGTGGAGGTTTGCCTAAAGTAAACCATTTTTGGAATATTAATCACCAAAGGCAAGTACAGAAAACATTGGACAGACTGAATATCATTTAAGACAAGGCACAGCTTGGAAAGTAATTAAAATGGATAAGCAGGTTTACAGATCACATACCATCATTAGCTCATTTTCTCAGCACATTCCATTCCTGTGTTTACTGTGGTGTTTCTTAGTTTTCTAGTTTTTGGAGACTTCTAAATAGGATCTAGTTCTTCCTCAATACATGCATTGTAATTTATGGTCCACCTTCCTCTGAGTAGAGTTAATGTCCAGTTTCTTCCTCTGCATCTAGATGGCCCTCCCATAATATCAGCATCTTCTTGTGACACCATCTCAAAAGCTCAGGATAGGTTGCAGTGCATCTTAGAGGAGTATATGGAGTCCATGAGAATCTAATGTTTTTCTTGGTATTCTTACAGGTCATCCTATTATCCCAATAAGTCTACAATGGCACATCTGCGGACGGAGTCCCTTGGATCCCATGACCAGCCCAGGATCTGGGTTGATTCTCCAAGCAAACTTTGTCCACAGTCAGCGGGAGTCCTTCCTGTACCGATCGGACAGTGATTATGACCTCTCGCCGAAGTCTATGTCCCGGAACTCCTCCATTGCCAGTGACATGTAAGTATGACGCTGAGCAAAGCGACAAGGAAACCCTTAGAGGAAATCAAGTCATTTTCTTTCCAGAGTTGATAAAACCGATGATGTTTGTTCAACTGCATCTTTCTCTAATTTAAAAAGAAGGTGGGTAAAATTAGATAGGCTGGAGATTAACGGTAGATTGAATTTGAGTATGCTGTCACTCTTGATAAGATGCTTATTTTCCCAGAGAGTACATTGTCTGGGAAAATTAACTTTTTAATGGAGACATTTACATGTAAAACATTAGCTTACATTCTTATAGGACCTGACAGATTTAACTACCTAATCATGTGACTATTTTTGAATATTTTGGAAAGCTTAAAAAGTCCCTGTGTTATTAGCTTGTATGGCCCTTTGAATGCACCACCGTTGAGTTATCACATAGATGTTAGCACTGGTTTGCCGGACCATTTGAGACATCTTTGTGGAGGTTTGCCTAAAGTAAACCATTTTTGGAATATTAATCACCAAAGGCAAGTACAGAAAACATTGGACAGACTGAATATCATTTAAGACAAGGCACAGCTTGGAAAGTAATTAAAATGGATAAGCAGGTTTACAGATCACATACCATCATTAGCTCATTTTCTCAGCACATTCCATTCCTGTGTTTACTGTGGTGTTTCTTAGTTTTCTAGTTTTTGGAGACTTCTAAATAGGATCTAGTTCTTCCTCAATACATGCATTGTAATTTATGGTCCACCTTCCTCTGAGTAGAGTTAATGTCCAGTTTCTTCCTCTGCATCTAGATGGCCCTCCCATAATATCAGCATCTTCTTGTGACACCATCTCAAAAGCTCAGGATAGGTTGCAGTGCATCTTAGAGGAGTATATGGAGTCCATGAGAATCTAATGTTTTTCTTGGTATTCTTACAGGTCATCCTATTATCCCAATAAGTCTACATGAGATTGAGAAATGAAATGGCTCTTGGTTGCCATTTATTAATAATTAGAAAATGATGATACTCTCTTCTCTCCTAGGAATGAGCAACTAAAGTACAATCACTTTGATTCAAGTTCTGAATTACAAAGTTCCCACTTGTGTAACTGTCTTTGAAAATTTCAGGAGACAGAAGAAGACTCTAAGACAGGGTTCTTAATCTCAAATAACTAATGATCTTATGAAATGACAGGTTTTAGGTCAAATAATTAGTGAAAAAGACAGTAAGTCCTTGTTGTCCTGGTGGGCCCCAGGTAAAAGCATTTCATCACCTTCCTCTGTGCACCAGTTTCCACCAACTTTCAAAAACTATCTAATCTCTG
The DNA here is from genome assembly GCA_022376925.1 of Tragulus kanchil. Lineage (NCBI taxonomy): Eukaryota > Metazoa > Chordata > Mammalia > Artiodactyla > Tragulidae > Tragulus > Tragulus kanchil. The sequence continues at coordinate 78,510,410 of JAIOJX010000004.1, read as the reverse complement.
GTCACTTTTATATCTGTCTTTTTTGGCAATGAAACTTCCCCCGTAGTTCTATCTCTCCACATTCTTCCAACCTCACTCCAAGATCTGCATCTACTTGCTATATATCCTTATATGTTGTGTTGCCTTGGTATTCTGAAATGTACCCTTAATTCATATTGACCTCTGAAAATTATCAGTTCATGCAATATTTATTAATAACCCATAAAATGGAAGGCACAGTGCCAGTTATTAGAGGAACTCTAAGGTGCATTTATTTAGTCTGGCTGCCGTCACTGTTGTGTGCTCTCTTCCCTCTAGCTCAGAGACCTCTTCTTCACTGATTCCTCTTATCATCCCTTAACAATTATCTCTAAAGTATAGACCCTGACCCTATGTGCTCTGCTTTGGAAAACTTTTGTGTATATGTTCAGCTATCAGCTTTCATCAGATGACTTACCACTCAGTATCTCTGACCTTGCAACCTCAGCTGAGCTCCAGAACTATAGTACCTCATTGCCTTCTGGAAATTTAGACTCCCTTGTTCAACTGTTCTTTCACACTCACACATGTGTGTGTGTGCTTAGTGGTGTCCTACTCTTTGCAACCCCATGGATTATAGCTGCCAGGCTCCTCTGTCCATGGAATTCTCCAGGCAAGAACACTGGAGTGGGTTGCCATTTCTTCCTCCAAAAGATCCTCTCAATTCAGGGATCAAGCCAACATCTCCTGCATCTCCCACATTGGCAGGCAGGTTCTTTTACCACTGGGCCACCTGGGAAGTCCAATTAGTACATATTTATTATTAATTCACTGTATTGATGGTGTCCAACTTCTTCATTCCAAATCAACTTCCTTTTCCCATTGACTCTATTTCTGTTTTGTTTTTTTTTAATCTCATTTTCTGAGCTTTGAAATTTAAGATAACTATTTGTTGATTCACATGTAATAAAATTACTCATTGAGCAGCTATGGTATATTTGTATCTCCCAGTCTGCATGGGGTAAGAGGCAGGGCAAGAGAACTGACAATTTAGACCTTTGTCATAAAACATGGTAAGTACCATCTTTGAGGCCTTTACAAAACTACAAGAGAAAAGGAAACGAGAAAGAGAGTTTGCCAGTCAGGAAAGCCAGTAAAACGGGCAACATTTGGATAATGTAGGGTGAGCAAAGTCATGGCTCAATTACACAATGACAGTTTAGTTGGATGTGAATAGGAAAATGTGGCAGGAGAGAAAGAAGATTGGAATAGTCACAGAGGTTTGTAGGTGGCTCCACATGATCACATTCTTGTTTTTATTGCTTTTGCTTGCTCTATTGTTGAGTGATTGAAATGTACCCTTAATTCATATTGACCTCTGAAAATTATCAGTTCATGCAATATTTATTAATAACCCATAAAATGGAAGGCACAGTGCCAGTTATTAGAGGAACTCTAAGGTGCATTTATTTAGTCTGGCTGCGTCACTGTTGTGTGCTCTCTTCCCTCTAGCTCAGAGACCTCTTCTTCACTGATTCCTCTTATCATCCCTTAACAATTATCTCTAAAGTATAGACCCTGACCCTATGTGCTCTGCTTTGGAAAACTTTTGTGTATATGTTCAGCTATCAGCTTTCATCAGATGACTTACCACTCAGTATCTCTGACCTTGCAACCTCAGCTGAGCTCCAGAACTATAGTACCTCATTGCCTTCTGGAAATTTAGACTCCCTTGTTCAACTGTTCTTTCACACTCACACATGTGTGTGTGTGCTTAGTGGTGTCCTACTCTTTGCAACCCCATGGATTATAGCTGCCAGGCTCCTCTGTCCATGGAATTCTCCAGGCAAGAACACTGGAGTGGGTTGCCATTTCTTCCTCCAAAAGATCCTCTCAATTCAGGGATCAAGCCAACATCTCCTGCATCTCCCACATTGGCAGGCAGGTTCTTTTACCACTGGGCCACCTGGGAAGTCCAATTAGTACATATTTATTATTAATTCACTGTATTGATGGTGTCCAACTTCTTCATTCCAAATCAACTTCCTTTTCCCATTGACTCTATTTCTGTTTTGTTTTTTTTTTTTAATCTCATTTTCTGAGCTTTGAAATTTAAGATAACTATTTGTTGATTCACATGTAATAAAATTACTCATTGAGCAGCTATGGTATATTTGTATCTCCCAGTCTGCATGGGGTAAGAGGCAGGGCAAGAGAACTGACAATTTAGACCTTTGTCATAAAACATGGTAAGTACCATCTTTGAGGCCTTTACAAAACTACAAGAGAAAAGGAAACGAGAAAGAGAGTTTGCCAGTCAGGGAAAGCCAGTAAAACGGGCAACATTTGGATAATGTAGGGTGAGCAAAGTCATGGCTCAATTACACAATGACAGTTTAGTTGGATGTGAATAGGAAAATGTGGCAGGAGAGAAAGAAGATTGGAATAGTCACAGAGGTTTGTAGGTGGCTCCACATGATCACATTCTTGTTTTTATTGCTTTTGCTTGCTCTATTGTTGAGTGATTGAGTGAAGTGATTACAGGGAAATTGTTCATGTTAAAATTCATAGAAACAAAGCAGGCTGAACAGGATGGAGGCCCAGGTCAAGGGAATTGGGGTGGGATGACAGTTTAATTCAGGGGCAAGAGACTTACAGAATGGTGTGTGTGTGTGTGTGTGTGTTTAAGGAAACAACCAGTGGCCAAGGAGAATCAGAGAGAATACTGAAGCTTTGACCCCAAACAAGTAAGTGAATAATGATATTGACAAAGGACATTGGGTAGAGTGGACAATATAATGACATAATGAATTTGGCTTTTACACAATACAGCTGGACCGCTAGGAGAAATAAGACAGCAGTTAGTGGTGTCCTACTCTTTGTGACCCTATGGATTGCAGCCACAGTACAGAAACAAGGACAAGGACAGAGAGCAGAATAAGGACACAGCAGAGGATGAGGAAAAATTAGAAGAACCAGTTACCATCTCTAAGGGCTAGGTTTGGAGGTACCACTGGGAGAAGCATCTTAGTGGGGTGATAGAAGAATAGAATTAGTGGGGGAGTGAATTGAAAGTGAAGATATCAGGAAGTACAAACATCTCTTTAAAAGGTTAGTAAGTTAAAAGGGAAAATAAAACTAAAGTTGCTCGAAGGATAATTAGATTCAAGGGAAATTTTTCTTAAATTCAGAACAGTAAAGATGAAGGATGCAAGGGTTAATTACAGAGCTGTAGCTGCTAACAAAAATATGATCATGAGCTCAAGGGAAGGAACTAACCTTGGAAAAATAGTAGAGAAAAGTATTGCACGCTTTAGAACAATGGGAAAAAAGTGAATGGAAAAATATAAATTTGGCAATGGATGGGTGAAATGTTCAGAGAATTGATTGCTTATGATATCTGCTTTTCATGCAAGTACAAAGTATAAAAAGAATATATGGGGCTTCCCTGGTGGTCCAGTGGGTAAGGACACCGCCTTGCAGTGCAAAGGGCGCGGTTCGATCCTGGCCTGGGAAGATCCATGCTGGAGCGGCTAAGGACCGAGCCTTGCCACGATAGGAAAATGTGGCAGGAGAGAAAGAAGATTGGAATAGTCACAGAGGTTTGTAGGTGGCTCCACATGATCACATTCTTGTTTTTATTGCTTTTGCTTGCTCTATTGTTGAGTGATTGAGTGAAGTGATTACAGGGAAATTGTTCATGTTAAAATTCATAGAAACAAAGCAGGCTGAACAGGATGGAGGCCCAGGTCAAGGGAATTGGGGTGGGATGACAGTTTAATTCAGGGGCAAGAGACTTACAGAATGGTGTGTGTGTGTGTGTGTGTGTTTAAGGAAACAACCAGTGGCCAAGGAGAATCAGAGAGAATACTGAAGCTTTGACCCCAAACAAGTAAGTGAATAATGATATTGACAAAGGACATTGGGTAGAGTGGACAATATAATGACATAATGAATTTGGCTTTTACACAATACAGCTGGACCGCTAGGAGAAATAAGACAGCAGTTAGTGGTGTCCTACTCTTTGTGACCCTATGGATTGCAGCCACAGTACAGAAACAAGGACAAGGACAGAGAGCAGAATAAGGACACAGCAGAGGATGAGGAAAAATTAGAAGAACCAGTTACCATCTCTAAGGGCTAGGTTTGGAGGTACCACTGGGAGAAGCATCTTAGTGGGGTGATAGAAGAATAGAATTAGTGGGGGAGTGAATTGAAAGTGAAGATATCAGGAAGTACAAACATCTCTTTAAAAGGTTAGTAAGTTAAAAGGGAAAATAAAACTAAAGTTGCTCGAAGGATAATTAGATTCAAGGGAAATTTTTCTTAAATTCAGAACAGTAAAGATGAAGGATGCAAGGGTTAATTACAGAGCTGTAGCTGCTAACAAAAATATGATCATGAGCTCAAGGGAAGGAACTAACCTTGGAAAAATAGTAGAGAAAAGTATTGCACGCTTTAGAACAATGGGAAAAAAGTGAATGGAAAAATATAAATTTGGCAATGGATGGGTGAAATGTTCAGAGAATTGATTGCTTATGATATCTGCTTTTTCATGCAAGTACAAAGTATAAAAAAGAATATATGGGGCTTCCCCTGGTGGTCCAGTGGGTAAGGACACCGCCTTGCAGTGCAAAGGGCGCCGGTTCGATCCCTGGCCTGGGAAGATCCCAAGTGCCGCGGAGCGGCTGGACCGATGTGTCCAATTACCGAGCCGGAGCTCTGGCGCGCATGCACCCAGAGTCGGCGCTCTAGGACGACAGACGCCACCGCGATGGGAGGCACACAGGAGCCAAAGAACAAAGACGGATGAAAATAGAGAAAGACCAATAGAAGTGGCCCGCCCGCTCCCCTCCCTCCCCAACCCGACCCCCGCCCAAAATAAATAAATAAATCTTAAAAAAAAAAAAATAAAAGGGTATATGCTTACAGCTAAGTCACTTTGCTGTGCAGAAGAAATTGGCACAGCATTGTAAAACAACTAAAGTTCAATTAGGAAAGAAGGTGCAGGTATTAATAACTAAAGGAAAGAGGGATGGGACAGCTTGAGAATAGGAGCAAACGTTTAAAAGATCACAAAGAATGGACATGACTAAGTGACTAAGCACACAAACGTGTATCTGTGCATCTTATGAGAAGCCTATAGTATTTCACATTTAAATCACACTCTTCTTTCCAAAGCAGACTTACAAGGATGACCTCAATTTGCCCTGTACCTATTCAAGAATTCCTTTATCTGATCAGACTCACATCAGAGTGACAAATCTAATTAGACCATGATGCAACTCTATATTTTGTTGAAAAATAATGACTTGACATGTTCAGCTTTCTTATTCCTCCTGGGTATTTATATTGAAACAGTAAGGTTTTCCTTTGACACTGACTCCTGGAGAAGATTCTTTCTGCCAGGGAGATGATGTTTCTCTGAGAAGTAAAGAAAATAGAATAAATAACTACTGCTTCAGTCCTCAGTGATGCTATACAAACCATCTATACATAAACTATTAACCTTTTTCTTCATTTGACTCCCCATGTAGCCATATGTAAACCTCTACTTTCTTACCTAGTTCATGATAATGCTGAGAAGATGGCTTAGGGTCTGTACTTCAATTGTACTTTATAGAGAAAGATTGTCTTATACACTGTAATTATTTTTGATGATTTTTATATTTAACAGTTCTAGTTAAACATTCCTATTAAGAAAATCCCCTAGAAATTTCAAATACAAACAGTACCAGTGAAGACTTGTGATTATCTGTTTGAATAAAATGTTTTGGAAAACCATTAAATGCCCCTTAAGTTGAAATATAATTGTTTAATTTATTGGTAAAGTGAGAAGGAAGATAATTAGTTCCTATAAGACAGGGTGATATCGTCTTCTATAAATCAATATTAATACTAATTAGTTGAAGCATAAGAAGAAAATAAGACTAATGGTAGTAATAGTAATCATAGCATATTCTGCATGTGTACGTCACTGTTCATTTTTCTAAGTATTTCACATTTGTTTTCTCATTTGACACTTTCTATAGTCCTATAAAGAGGGACATTATTATGCCATTTTACAGTGAAAGATCCAAGGTACAAGAGCTTAAACGTCTTTAAAAGCACAACACACAATTTGATAATTTCTCTGAGAACACTATTTTGCTAATGTCATGAATAAAGTGCTGTGGAATATTGTGGCAAAATTGCTGAGAAACAAATATACCTGTTGACCAAATCCAGTTGACCAAATGAATGACTTGGTTGTGTGGAAATTTAGGTTTCAGTTAGTTTAAGGATAAAAGAAGGCACAAGCTCAAATTGGTCAGAGAAGGAATAAAGAAAATATCTAAAAATCTAACTCTTGAAAAGTTATGCAACTGATTCAAGCCTACAGAGCTAGGATAAACTCAGCATCAAAAAAATTACCTGTATAATCCAGAAGAGAAGTTCCTGGCAGCCTCTGCTCAGAAGGCTGTCCCATAGTTTGTTAAATGTATTCCAAGTGGCAACTTAATCCTTAAGAATAATAAGACATAGAAAAGTTTTTTTTTTTTTTTTTAATGATTAGCATGAGTACACCAAAAAAATAAATACATAAAAAGTAAACTTGAATTATCATTAAGAGTAAAAAAGTATTTTATAAAAGTAGAAAATACTCTTTATAAAATAAGTAGTATTACAGAAGGTTGTGCAAGTGCTTTCATGAAGAAACATGAAGAAGATTGCAGAATAAATGAATAATTGCATAAAATATAGGTAGTTTTTTCCTCTTGAATTCTTCAAAATGCATTTAAAACTATCTTAATTTCTGGACAACAGATACTTCTGTTGTTGCACTTGATCTAATAATGTAATGTTATCTGCATTTGCAGAGACACAGACATGAGCCACTGGGAAAATTAACAGGATCGTTATCACTGACAAGGAAAATATAATATAGTCATAAAACAATGAGTTTACTGAATATAAGCTGCCAATCAAATGGCAACAGTTAAAAACAGTTTTAAATCCTAATCTTCCAATTTGTCCCACCCTTTCTGTTTCCTGTGTCTACATGTCCATTCTCAACATCTGTGACTCTATTCATGCCCTGGAAATAGGTTCATCTGTACCATTTTTCTGGATTTTGCATATATCCAATTTTTTTTCCCCTTTGAACAGCATTTTACAGTCCAAGGTACAAGAGCTTAAACGTCTTTAAAAGCACAACACACAATTTGATAATTTCTCTGAGAACACTATTTTGCTAATGTCATGAATAAAGTGCTGTGGAATATTGTGGCAAAATTGCTGAGAAACAAATATACCTGTTGACCAAATCCAGTTGACCAAATGAATGACTTGGTTGTGTGGAAATTTAGGTTTCAGTTAGTTTAAGGATAAAAGAAGGCACAAGCTCAAATTGGTCAGAGAAGGAATAAAGAAAATATCTAAAAATCTAACTCTTGAAAAGTTATGCAACTGATTCAAGCCTACAGAGCTAGGATAAACTCAGCATCAAAAAAATTACCTGTATAATCCAGAAGAGAAGTTCCTGGCAGCCTCTGCTCAGAAGGCTGTCCCATAGTTTGTTAAATGTATTCCAAGTGGCAACTTAATCCTTAAGAATAATAAGACATAGAAAAGTTTTTTTTTTTTTTTTTAATGATTAGCATGAGTACACCAAAAAAATAAATACATAAAAAGTAAACTTGAATTATCATTAAGAGTAAAAAAGTATTTTATAAAAGTAGAAAATACTCTTTATAAAATAAGTAGTATTACAGAAGGTTGTGCAAGTGCTTTCATGAAGAAACATGAAGAAGATTGCAGAATAAATGAATAATTGCATAAAATATAGGTAGTTTTTTCCTCTTGAATTCTTCAAAATGCATTTAAAACTATCTTAATTTCTGGACAACAGATACTTCTGTTGTTGCACTTGATCTAATAATGTAATGTTATCTGCATTTGCAGAGACACAGACATGAGCCACTGGGAAAATTAACAGGATCGTTATCACTGACAAGGAAAATATAATATAGTCATAAAACAATGAGTTTACTGAATATAAGCTGCCAATCAAATGGCAACAGTTAAAAACAGTTTTAAATCCTAATCTTCCAATTTGTCCCACCCTTTCTGTTTCCCCCTGTGTCTACATGTCCATTCTCAACATCTGTGACTCTATTCATGCCCTGGAAATAGGTTCATCTGTACCATTTTTCTGGATTTTGCATATATCCATTAATATATGACACATGTCTTTCTTTTTCTGACTTCACTCTGTATGACAGACACTTCATTCTAATCTCTACAAATGACTAAATTGTGTTCCTTTTTGTGGCTGACTAATATTCCATTGTGTGTATGTACCACATCTTCTTTATCTATTCATCCATCATTGGACATTCAGATTGTTCCCATGTCCTGGCTGGTATAAATAGAGCTGTGGTGAATATTGGGGTATGTGTGTCAAATAGGTAGCTTGTAGGAACCTGCTATAAAGTAGGAGAAGCCTAGCTCTCTGCTTTGTGATCGGTGTGATGGAAGGGGAGTGGGAGGGAGGTCCAAGAGGAAGGAGGTGTATGTATACACATAACTAACCCACTTCACTGTAGAGCAGAAGCCAGCACAATATTGTAAAGCAGTTATGCTCCAATAATAATGAAAACAAACATGTTTAAATTCATCTGTATAATGGACCTCTGGTCCCCATCTTCTGGTGAAGAAACACTAATACAGAGAATCCAAGATGATCCAAGTAGCTCTTTACTCGTACTTAGGTACTCATACATATAGGGAAGGCATGGAAGGGGAAGTGAAGAGGAGGTGAGTGGACCTGATGTACCATGAAAAGCTGGGCACACTTGGTGGTTTAGCTAATTAGTCCCTGTCACCATACAGAAGTACAGGACCTTACTGATCAAGCCATGTGGGCATCCGCTCAGCCAGGAGCCACTGTCCCCCAGTACCATGTCAAATTTCTATGCTTTATTTACCAGTTAGCAAGACTCTCACCATCTCTCGAGCTTTTGTGAGTCAGTTGTTGCCGCTCTTGGTCTAGAGGAGAAGTGTGGAAGTGTGACTGTTGGGTAGAAAGTAGTGGTTACCTACTGTCTACCTCTAGGACTGAATTTAGAAAAGGAAGAATTGCTTACATATCTATTTTTCAGTTTTGTTACAGATTACATTATTCTCCATTAGTCTTACTGAGCTACCTCTGAAAATAAAAATAAATGTTGCATTACAAAGACTGGTCCTCAGTGGATCTACATGAAAAATTTGTAGCTCCACCTACCTAGATTTTTAGATCTTAATAACACTAATGAGCATCCATCTCTTTTCTAACCTTGATCTGCCATTTGAAAGTCCTCTACCATTATGTACATATAGAAAAGTGCTGTGGTTCAGACAATTGCTTCCCCTGTTTCTGAGTTTTCCAAACAGATGGAGTATCCTTATTCCATACTCAGTGGTGTAAGAGCAATGAGGCCTAGGGCCAGGGTGGCTGAGATATCCTGGGCCACCACAAGGAGCTCACACAGGTGTATCAAGTATTTTCAGTTTTCAAGGGACACTCAGAAATATTTGTCGCTCACCTCAAGAACTAACTGAAGTAGTTTCCAGTTTCAACTTTAGATCATTACTTTTCATTCTGTGACATCATATCTTTGCAAAACCAAGCTGTTGATCATTGCTGGGACAAGAAGCAAGCACTGCACAAAACTCACTGTGGACCACGAAATGAGGGAGGCGGTGTTTAAGCTCCTTCGAATGAGAATTTCTATAGTACTCAGTGAGCACTCAGTTGTTGAGACAAAGCAGTATTAAATAGTTTGAACTAAATCTTTAATAATTACCATTATTGGTTATTTCTTTTGGCTGGTAGGATGCTTTAAAAAATTAGTGCTGTTGGTTTGGTGGTTTAGTCCCAAGTCATGTCAACTCTTGTGACCCCACCTGGCTCCTCTGTCCATGGGGTTTTCCAAGCAAGCATACTAAAGTTGGTTACCATTTCCTTCTCCTGGGGATCTTCTTGACCCAGGGTTCAAACCTGGATCTTCTATATGGCAGGCAATTTCTTGCCTTGTAGGTGGATTCTTTACCACTCATCCACCAAGGATATAAACTACTGAAATGCTGAGAGTCATGAACTGAGAAAGTCTGAGAACCTCTTACTTAAGGAATTTATTTGTGTCCTTAGGATTGGAGCTAAATCAAATCTCTCTATGAAGAGATATTTTGTTAAGAGAAAGAAAAAAATTCAGTAGATTCACAGTCATGAACTTCTGGATGAGCTCTAGAATTGAGAATTTAGTCTATTCTCAAGGCTATTAGGACCCTAGGTACACAAAATAGTGTATTTTCCAAGAGTGATATTATTTTGATAGCTAGCTACATAAACTGGGATTTTTCTACCAGTCCTTGGGGGTTGGCAAGTTACTACCATTACTATTATGGAGTAGTCATACAGATACTAAATTCACAAAGCCATTAAATCTCAATAAGTCTGTTAATGAGCATCCATCTCTTTTCTAACCTTGATCTGCCATTTGAAAGTCCTCTACCATTATGTACATATAGAAAAGTGCTGTGGTTCAGACAATTGCTTCCCCTGTTTCTGAGTTTTCCAAACAGATGGAGTATCCTTATTCCATACTCAGTGGTGTAAGAGCAATGAGGCCTAGGGCCAGGGTGGCTGAGATATCCTGGGCCACCACAAGGAGCTCACACAGGTGTATCAAGTATTTTCAGTTTTCAAGGGACACTCAGAAATATTTGTCGCTCACCTCAAGAACTAACTGAAGTAGTTTCCAGTTTCAACTTTAGATCATTACTTTTCATTCTGTGACATCATATCTTTGCAAAACCAAGCTGTTGATCATTGCTGGGACAAGAAGCAAGCACTGCACAAAACTCACTGTGGACCACGAAATGAGGGAGGCGGTGTTTAAGCTCCTTCCCGAATGAGAATTTCTATAGTACTCAGTGAGCACTCAGTTGTTGAGACAAAGCAGTATTAAATAGTTTGAACTAAATCTTTAATAATTACCATTATTGGTTATTTCTTTTGGCTGGTAGGATGCTTTAAAAAATTAGTGCTGTTGGTTTGGTGGTTTAGTCCCAAGTCATGTCAACTCTTGTGACCCCACCTGGCTCCTCTGTCCATGGGGTTTTCCAAGCAAGCATACTAAAGTTGGTTACCATTTCCTTCTCCTGGGGATCTTCTTGACCCAGGGTTCAAACCTGGATCTTCTATATGGCAGGCAATTTCTTGCCTTGTAGGTGGATTCTTTACCACTCATCCACCAAGGATATAAACTACTGAAATGCTGAGAGTCATGAACTGAGAAAGTCTGAGAACCTCTTACTTAAGGAATTTATTTGTGTCCTTAGGATTGGAGCTAAATCAAATCTCTCTATGAAGAGATATTTTGTTAAGAGAAAGAAAAAAATTCAGTAGATTCACAGTCATGAACTTCTGGATGAGCTCTAGAATTGAGAATTTAGTCTATTCTCAAGGCTATTAGGACCCTAGGTACACAAAATAGTGTATTTTCCAAGAGTGATATTATTTTGATAGCTAGCTACATAAACTGGGATTTTTCTACCAGTCCTTGGGGGTTGGCAAGTTACTACCATTACTATTATGGAGTAGTCATACAGATACTAAATTCACAAAGCCATTAAATCTCAATAAGTCTGTTGCTGGAATAGTCTAAGGTCATTGGCTACTAGAAAACTGTTTTGCTACTTTTTTCTTCTTTTTGATTTTTTTGAAATTCTACTTCTTTCTCCAGCCCCTGTGGTTGTTTTAGTTCTAGCTCAAAAAACAGGAGGTCTGTAAGTGGTAAAATAATACTTACAAATTAGGTAAGCATGCTTATTCAATTTTTAAGTTAAAGAATTAAAAATAGCAGCTGAATACACATTTTATGTTCCTAACCTAATGCTAAGAATCATATAAAGGAAGTTCTAATATTCTGACATTTTGAATAACCATATTTGTTAATGACACAGAGTAAAAATAATCAATATTAATGTATCATTACAACAGTTGCTTGGATATCATTGCACTATGCTTCCATCTTTGAAAATAACAAATTAATTATGTATTCTAATAATATTCCTTGCTTACTATTCCCTTACATCGTAGGGGGACTTGGAAAGATAAATATTAATTATGAAAAGTTCTTAAGGAAGAGGGAAAAAAAATAGAGATCAACCAAACTTATTAGTAATTCCTTATTTTTATGCTAAGGCTACAAAAAGTCTATCACATCTTTAGAAGAGGTGTGCCCTAATATTTAACGTACAATTTTCTTTTCTGAATTTCTTCATGTCCAGTATGCTTCTCAATATTTGGACTCTGATTTTAATTGTGAAAAAGGAAAAAAAAAAATAAAAAACAGAAAAATAGTCACCTGAATGTTCCTCAACTCCTGCAACTTTAGAGAAAAAGGCGATGTGAAGATAAACTATTGAAACTTGTAAATGATTCCCTGTGCAGTTAGCTTTGACCTCAGACTTAATATTCACAGGACGTTCTAATTCTATTGGTTATAGATACTGGGTCCTGGGGCTCTGACTTGCTTTTATATCCCCACACTCTTTCCTCTATGTGCTAATGGCAACTAAAATTAAGACCACTCTCTAATATTATAAAAGGAAAAATTCTTAAATTTTAAATCTTGATGGTGGGTGGTAGGAAAGGAGTGGATAGGTCAGGAGAAAGAAGAAAGTTGATTTCTATTGGAGGTAGCCTATCCGTGTCCTTCCACATAAATAAGAGTATTATTAATAATTGGCTATTTTAAAATGAGAGTTTCATGCTTTTACTCATTCAGCAAATATTGACAGTACCTACTCCATGTCTGGATATCATTTGAAAACATTATAGACCTATGACAACAAGACAGAAAAGTTTGTTTGGATCTTCCATTCCTGTCATTAAAAAAAAAAAAAATTTAGACACTCACCCAGATAGAAAAGGAGACTTACCCAGTCAATTTTGAGATTCCAGTTTAAGTTCCTGTTTCCATTTGCACACCAGTTCCTTTAAATATTGATTTCTGTCTTTAGATCCATAGTGGATTGTTCTCAATGTTATCTGTACAATTTTATGAGCCATATGAGGAAACATAATCACACTACTGGAACATCTGTATGATGTGTTTCATGAGATAAAATGTCCTAGGGACTATTATTAAGGCATCCTCACTAAATCCCTGTCTAATGAAAATTTAAAACTATGCTGTTACAAATAGGAAAGCAAGCGAGCCTTCAACTAGACCTGTGTTTTTTCTTTCTTCAGATAAAAGAAAAAAACAAAAACAAACAAATAAATCAGGAGTATTGAACACTAGGCTTTGCTATCAGATTCCTAGCACTTTGTGGCATGGTTGAGGTACAGATTCACCGAAGAAATATCCCCAATTATTCTATCTGCCTATTGAGATTTCTGTCAGGCTTTTGTGTCAGCTTCCCATTCATTGTAAGACTATAGGGTTTTCTTAATCTTGGATGAATACAACTCAATTGTCATTGATGTGACTCAGTGTTAAGGAATCTGCCTACCAGTGCAGGAGAGGCAGGAGACATGGGTTTGATCTCTGGTTGGAAAGATTCCCTGGAGGAGGAAATGGCAATGCATTTGGGTATTCTTGCCTGGGAAATCCCATGGACAGAGGAGCCTGATGGACTAAAGTCTATGGGATCGCAAAAAGCTGGGCATGACAGAGCTCCGGAACACACAAGTTCTGGATAATTAACATCTAGACACATATAAGACCTTAACTCCTGCAACCTGTCAATGGAAGTAGATGAGTTAAAAGCAGAAAAAGAAAGGGCGTCTGTTTGCATCTCTGCGAATATGGCAATCTGCACTGTGACAGGAGATAATTTAAGCAGTTCAGTGCCTGACATTGTCTGCTAGTAAATGTTATGAATGGTCCCATGGCCAAGTGCTTTTAGCTCCTACTTTTCCTTCCAGGAAGAACAGGGCTGCATACAGAGCTCATGCTTCTGTGTCTTAACATCGATTCCTCCTTTGGGACTTAGAGAGTTTCAGACTGAATTTGTTCTGTGTATCAGGGCCAGTTAGTTAGGCTTTTTTTTTTGTTTTGTCCTTAACAATCGGGAAAAAATTCCTTTATTATTTTCAATTATGAGTATATGAGGAAACATAATCACACTACTGGAACATCTGTATGATGTGTTTCATGAGATAAAATGTCCTAGGGACTATTATTAAGGCATCCTCACTAAATCCCTGTCTAATGAAAATTTAAAACTATGCTGTTACAAATAGGAAAGCAAGCGAGCCTTCAACTAGACCTGTGTTTTTTCTTTCTTCAGATAAAAGAAAAAAACAAAAACAAACAAATAAATCAGGAGTATTGAACACTAGGCTTTGCTATCAGATTCCTAGCACTTTGTGGCATGGTTGAGGTACAGATTCACCAAGAAATATCCCCAATTATTCTATCTGCCTATTGAGATTTCTGTCAGGCTTTTGTGTCAGCTTCCCATTCATTGTAAGACTATAGGGTTTTCTTAATCTTGGATGAATACAACTCAATTGTCATTGATGTGACTCAGTGTTAAGGAATCTGCCTACCAGTGCAGGAGAGGCAGGAGACATGGGTTTGATCTCTGGTTGGAAAGATTCCCTGGAGGAGGAAATGGCAATGCATTTGGGTATTCTTGCCTGGGAAATCCCATGGACAGAGGAGCCTGATGGACTAAAGTCTATGGGATCGCAAAAGCTGGGCATGACAGAGCTCCGGAACACACAAGTTCTGGATAATTAACATCTAGACACATATAAGACCTTAACTCCTGCAACCTGTCAATGGAAGTAGATGAGTTAAAAGCAGAAAAAGAAAGGGCGTCTGTTTGCATCTCTGCGAATATGGCAATCTGCACTGTGACAGGAGATAATTTAAGCAGTTCAGTGCCTGACATTGTCTGCTAGTAAATGTTATGAATGGTCCCATGGCCAAGTGCTTTTAGCTCCTACTTTTCCTTCCAGGAAGAACAGGGCTGCATACAGAGCTCATGCTTCTGTGTCTTAACATCGATTCCTCCTTTGGGACTTAGAGAGTTTCAGACTGAATTTGTTCTGTGTATCAGGGCCAGTTAGTTAGGCTGGTTATTTTTTGTTCCTTTGATTTTTGTTTTTTTAACAAAGATCAGAAAACAAACATGATTTATCTGTTATCTAAAGGTCTCTGTGGTGATTTTTTTAAATAAAACTTTCATTCATTCATTATTTTCAATTATGAGTATATTTTTTCAGAAACTAAAAAAGAAGACAGTTGGTAAAAAGAACTCTTTTGCAACAAATCACAGAGTTAATTCCATGAGTTAACAGTATATTTTTATGTCATTAAACATGCATTATTTATTTTCAGTGTATTGAGTTTCCTTTTATTTTTCCCACCTAGTATAGAGAGTAGGTAAAATTTCCTCTGTTTCACTGTTTTTTTTTTTTTTTTTTTTTGTTTTCTGTTTGTTTTCTTTCTTTTTTTTTTTTACATTTATTTAAAGCCCATCTTGTGGGTTTCCCAAGTGGCACTAGTGTTAAAGAACTCACAGGCCACTGCAGGAGACATAAGAGATGTGGATTCGATCCCTGGGGCCAGAAGATCCCCTGGAGGAGGGCATGGCAACCCACTCTAGTATTCTTGCCTGGAGAATCCCATGGACAGAGGAGCCTGGCAGGCTACAGTCCATGGGGTCACAAACAGTCAGACATGACTGAAGTGACTTAGCATGCAGGCAGCCCATCTTGTCCTATTTATCCAGGGAAGGAACTTCATGTTTCCCAGACAGACGGCTTGCCTATAATCCAGCTCTCCAAATGCAGGAGCACTCTAACAGTGGTGAAATTCTTTTCAGAAGTTCAGGAAACCCAAACCGTTTAAGTTCCTGCAACCTGTCAATGGAAGTAGATGAGTTAAAAGCAGAAAAAGAAAGGGCGTCTGTTTGCATCTCTGCGAATATGGCAATCTGCACTGTGACAGGAGATAATTTAAGCAGTTCAGTGCCTGACATTGTCTGCTAGTAAATGTTATGAATGGTCCCATGGCCAAGTGCTTTTAGCTCCTACTTTTCCTTCCAGGAAGAACAGGGCTGCATACAGAGCTCATGCTTCTGTGTCTTAACATCGATTCCTCCTTTGGGACTTAGAGAGTTTCAGACTGAATTTGTTCTGTGTATCAGGGCCAGTTAGTTAGGCTGGTTATTTTTTGTTCCTTTGATTTTTGTTTTTTTAACAAAGATCAGAAAACAAACATGATTTATCTGTTATCTAAAGGTCTCTGTGGTGATTTTTTTAAATAAAACTTTCATTCATTCATTATTTTCAATTATGAGTATATTTTTTCAGAAACTAAAAAAGAAGACAGTTGGTAAAAAGAACTCTTTTGCAACAAATCACAGAGTTAATTCCATGAGTTAACAGTATATTTTTATGTCATTAAACATGCATTATTTATTTTCAGTGTATTGAGTTTCCTTTTATTTTTCCCACCTAGTATAGAGAGTAGGTAAAATTTCCTCTGTTTCACTGTTTTTTTTTTTTTTTTTTTTTTTTATGTTTTCTGTTTGTTTTCTTTCTTTTTTTTTTTTACATTTATTTAAAGCCCATCTTGTGGGTTTCCCAAGTGGCACTAGTGTTAAAGAACTCACAGGCCACTGCAGGAGACATAAGAGATGTGGATTCGATCCCTGGGGCCAGAAGATCCCCTGGAGGAGGGCATGGCAACCCACTCTAGTATTCTTGCCTGGAGAATCCCATGGACAGAGGAGCCTGGCAGGCTACAGTCCATGGGGGTCACAAACAGTCAGACATGACTGAAGTGACTTAGCATGCAGGCAGCCCATCTTGTCCTATTTATCCAGGGAAGGAACTTCATGTTTCCCAGACAGACGGCTTGCCTATAATCCAGCTCTCCAAATGCAGGAGCACTCTAACAGTGGTGAAATTCTTTTTCAGAAGTTCAGGAACAAACCTCAAATTCATCAGTTTAAGTTCAGGATATTTGCAAGGTTTACCATATTTCACCCTTTGTGCTTCTTAGTATCAGTAGACTCTTTGGGAAGTGAGATATACATATATATCTTCTTAAAATTGCCCAGCATCTGTGTAATCTGTTAAAGTTTCCATAGCATTCTCCTGTGAAGTTTACTACTTGATCCTCAAAGCAATCATGTAAGGAAACAAGGGAAAACTAATATTAGCTCAGTTTTAGAAATCACAGAATTCTGCTCAAAAGTTTTTCCTGTACGTGCACACACACATGCGCACTATGAGTTAGAATCTAGATATCTTGATTCTGAACATAGTGATTTTGACAATAGTTGCTCCTGGACCATGCCTTTGGCATTTGCAGGAAGGTACAGTAGACTCTTGGTGAGAATAGCAATTAAACTAAAATCTTTATTTCCCTTTCAGGAGTGAGAAATCTTGGTGGGCATTTGGACAAATCTTTCTATTTAGGGTCTTTGCTAAATAATCAAGAATTTCTGTTAACATTAACTAATCAATGCTCTTTTGTCCCTAAGCTTAGAGTAGATTTTTTGTTGTTATTATAAAAAACATTGTCTTCCCTTGGAAAATTTGTAACTGAAGTTTTGTAACAATTGCTCAAGAGCTGCACCGGTCAAGATGATAGTCACTAGCCAGAGGTGACAGATTTCTCTTAATTTAAATGAATTGAAATTATATAAAAGTGACCTTCAGCTTCTCAGTTACGCCAGCTGCATTTTCCGTCTTAGGTAGCTACCATGGCTGGTGGATCCTGTCTTATACAGCACAGAGAGAGAACGTTTTCACCACTGCACAAGCTTGTTGGACCGTACTGTTCTCGGGTATAGAATATGGACTTCTAATAAGGTCCCTTCAGAAGAATCGGAATCCGTTTGTGCATACAGAAAGCAGCATGGTTCATTCAAAGTGAAACAGTATTTAAAGCCTCAGTCTAACTGCAGCTCCACTGCACATTTTCATGCCTTGGGATTTCATGACTCAATGACTTCAAAAACCATCTGGGGCACTGACCCCGAGTTACTAAGTACATACTTTGCCAGATAAGTGACTTTATTGATTTAACAAGGAAATTCCCATTGATATACACAATCATTTGACTTTCCAGAGGTATTTCACTTGAATTTTTTATAAAGATGGTGGTGCATATTCTCAGAATAAATGAGTTTTCCAAAGGAATATGGTTAGCTTCTTCTCTTTTTTTTCTAATAGGGTTTTTTAAAAACTTCACTCAATGGTTCATGTTTATTCTCACCTTCACAAGGAACAGTGAACAATCTGTTGGGCAAGCACCAGTCTCAGCCTAGCCTTTGGAAACCACTGAACTCTACCACTTGCCAAGGGCATGACAGCCAATGAGTTACTTAAGCTCTTCGGACCCAGTTCATTATCTTAGGATGGGAATATGAGCATCCATTTAGTGCAGAGGTATCAGAATTAAATACCATGAGTCAGTAGAGCAGGGTATGGTACATAGTAGGTGTGCAGAAAGCATCCTGTGCCTTGCCTCTCCATTTCATCACACCCTTCGTTTAATCTGTGGAATTGTTTTACCTCATAGCAGATCTTAAATATGTTGTTCTCACTATGCATAAATCTTTCCCCTGGAAACCCATCTTGGAGAAAAACCAAGAGAGCATGGCCACTGATGTTAAGAACGGTCCTGTCAGATAAGATAACCTAGGAAAGAAGAGCCTGTTCCTGCAGCGGAGTGAGGGCGCGTGTGAAAGCTTGCTGTGTACTCAACCCTTCCCAGTTCCCCCACCCCCAACCCCACCCCCACCCCACCCCCGCCACGGAGGTCAGTTGTCCTAGTTACATGACAATGATTTGTGACATCAACATGCCTGGAAGGATCCCTTTCTTGTCCTGATTTTTATTACACAAAACAAATGGGTTTAGAAAATGTGCCTCTATGTCTGTAAATTGCTTTTAACTTCTTAAAACTAGAAAACCTTTTGCTGTATAATTTTGACAACAATCATCTTTCATGCCGTCACTTAACTAACAAATTTGAGGCTATTTATTGGCATCATGTAAGTTCTCTAATGAAGCCTAATTTTTTTTGTCTTATAGCAAAAGCAGAGTACACTTCAAACTAGAGAATTTTTACTTATGTTGCATTAGCTCCAATTTCATCTACTTTCTCATCAGTGCATGTGTTATGAGCATACATGGACCAAAAACTGAGAAGTTTTAAGAATGTTTTTGATTAAATATCAGGCCAGGCCTAATTCTTACAATGTAAGTAAGAAGAGAACAAATGATTTAAATTTCAAAAGACTAAATAGCTTTCAAAGCCATGCGTGTGAGTGCTCTTTCCCTTCAGATGTGTCTATTTGCAACCCCATGGACTATAGCCCACCAGGCTCCTCTATCCATGGGATTCTCCAAGCAAGAATCCTGGAGTGGGTTGCCATTTTCTTCTGCATGGGATCTTCCTGACCCAGGGATCAGACTAGTGTCTACAGCATTACAGGCCAATTCTTTACCACAAAACCACAGGGGAAGCCCCTTTCAGTCAATCCCTTTCTAAAGTTATGAGATATATATATATATATATATCTCATATATATATATATATATTATATATATTCAGACTTTACTTCAGACAGCATTTCTAATTTCACAGCAGAAGAGAAAGGTATAGAGATTTCTGCATCCATGTTCTGCCCCTACCAGAATGGTGCATCTGTTACAACTAATGATCTTGCATTGACAGTATTATGTTTTTAATCTTGGGAAATATACCTTAAAATATAATTTTGCAGAGCAGATGGTCTTTGAAGGGTTTTTATGTTGAGTAGTACAGGTGATGTAAAGAGTCAATACTCTTTATATTGATAAGGATGTACCTTTCTTTCACAGTACGTTTATCCTTCCTCGTTTGAAATACAGAGGCAGAAAATCAAAATATTTTCCCTAGGATCATACTCAAATGCACACACAATATATGCATAACTGTATTTATATAGAAATATTTATATATACATGCTTATGCACATAAATGCCATCTCCAGAGGTCTTTGTTACATGTGCCATCCCTGTAATTTTGCTAAACTCTGAATATAAACATACAATACTGAACTTTCAGCCAGAATTATCACCTCAGTAGGAAACCAAAAATTATTTGATTTAGAGCTTCCCTGGTGGTCCAGGGGATAAAGAGTTCCCCTTACAGTACAAGGGGCACCGGCTCGATCCCTGGTCTGAGAAGATCCTACGTGCCGCAGAATAGCTGGATGGGTATGTCCAATTAGGAGCCAGCGCTCTGGAGTGGATGCATCCAGAGCTGGTGCTCTGAAACAAGCGAGGCCACTACAGTGGAAGGCCCACACAGGCCAAAGAATAGAGACGGATGAGAAATAAGTAAATAAAAAAATCAATAAAAGAGGCCAAAGTTTAAAAAACTATATTTGATTTCATCTTATTATTTTATTTTAGGGTAGAAGGACATAAAAATCAGTTGGTGGGTAGGGATAGTTTTGTGAGTCATTTTAGTAACTTTTTGTTTTGATTTGTTTGCATTTATATATTAACTCTTCCATTTGTTGTCTTTATGATACATATCAACTTCATGAAATGGAAAATGTACTAGAGATTAGGCATTGTTTCAGACATGCTTTTGGCATTGATAAATGCTGTTATTGATGCCAAATTGTGCTGTGTTTAAGCACAGGCCCACCAAGAATCATATTGCCCATGTGTGCATTCTGGCCCTATCATGTCATGGACATGCCATCTTTTTGTCCTTCTTGGGCATCCCACTCCTCATCTACAAAAAAAAAAAAAAAAAAAGTAATAATAGGGGATAATCAATGCAATGTGCTTTTTGCACAATGCTTAGTGCGTAGTAATCAATAAAAACAATAGATGCATATTGGTTATCATTACTCTTTTATAGGGGATTCCCAGGTGGCTCAGTGATAAAGAATCTGCCTGCCAATACAGGAGATGCTGGTTCCGTCCCTGGGTTGGAAAGATCTCCTAGAAAAGGGAATGGCAACTCACTCCAGTATTCTTTCTGGGATAATCCCAAGGACAAAGAGTCCTGGTGGGCTATAGTCCATGGGCTGCAAAGAGTGGGACACAACTGAGCAACTGAGCACATACATTGTTTTATGATCATTATAATTGCTTGAAATTATTATTATTTATCAGTTTGTTGGATATCAAAGTAATTATTAAAGCCCATTTGAGAAATAAAAAATAATGGGAACATATTAAAAAGGGCCCCTAGTGCTGAAATCAACAAACATTCATTGATTTTGCTGGGCGTCAGTGTAAGTTACTATTCAAGTCTATTAGGAAATTACAATTCAAGGGCAAAGAAAGGGTTAAAAGTATAAGAGCTGTTTCCTCATAAAGTTAAGAACTTGGATGTTCTGGTACACCTGTTTTCATAGAATAACTATTAGCTTATTTATCTGTTAAAACTGAGGAAAGGGCTGTAATTTGGTTTCTTCATTTGGAGTTTTTCCTTTTGGTACTAGTATGAAAAATAAATACAAAGGTGATCTTCAAGTGAAGGTAAATAATTCAACTTGATGACTGCCAACTATGGTCAGCACTGTAGAAAAACCATCAAAGCTGTGTATACAGACATACACAAATTTTCATTTTAGTAACTTTTGTTTTGATTTTTTTTTTTTTGTTGTCTTTATGATACATATCAACTTCATGAAATGGAAAATGTACTAGAGATTAGGCATTGTTTCAGACATGCTTTTGGCATTGATAAATGCTGTTATTGATGCCAAATTGTGCTGTGTTTAAGCACAGGCCCACCAAGAATCATATTGCCCATGTGTGCATTCTGGCCCTATCATGTCATGGACATGCCATCTTTTTGTCCTTCTTGGGCATCCCACTCCTCATCTACAAAAAAAAAAAAAAGTAATAATAGGGGATAATCAATGCAATGTGCTTTTTGCACAATGCTTAGTGCGTAGTAATCAATAAAAACAATAGATGCATATTGGTTATCATTACTCTTTTATAGGGGATTCCCAGGTGGCTCAGTGATAAAGAATCTGCCTGCCAATACAGGAGATGCTGGTTCCGTCCCTGGGTTGGAAAGATCTCCTAGAAAAGGGAATGGCAACTCACTCCAGTATTCTTTCTGGGATAATCCCAAGGACAAAGAGTCCTGGTGGGCTATAGTCCATGGGCTGCAAAGAGTGGGACACAACTGAGCAACTGAGCACATACATTGTTTTATGATCATTATAATTGCTTGAAATTATTATTATTTATCAGTTTGTTGGATATCAAAGTAATTATTAAAGCCCATTTGAGAAATAAAAAATAATGGGAACATATTAAAAAGGGCCCCTAGTGCTGAAATCAACAAACATTCATTGATTTTGCTGGGCGTCAGTGTAAGTTACTATTCAAGTCTATTAGGAAATTACAATTCAAGGGCAAAGAAAGGGTTAAAAGTATAAGAGCTGTTTCCTCATAAAGTTAAGAACTTGGATGTTCTGGTACACCTGTTTTCATAGAATAACTATTAGCTTATTTATCTGTTAAAACTGAGGAAAGGGCTGTAATTTGGTTTCTTCATTTGGAGTTTTTCCTTTTGGTACTAGTATGAAAAATAAATACAAAGGTGATCTTCAAGTGAAGGTAAATAATTCAACTTGATGACTGCCAACTATGGTCAGCACTGTAGAAAAACCATCAAAGCTGTGTATACAGACATACACAAATGGCTTGGGATTTGAAATGGAAAGAATCGAATTAATAGTTCATACATAGTACTGAATTGGTTTAATTTTGATCTTATATTAGTTTACATTATTTTTAGTCCTCACTCAACTGTTGCTGGATGTTCTTACCAAAGTTCATGTTTTGGTAGTTGTGATTTTGACCACAGGACCAAAATTTTATGTTAAATAGATTAATTCTAACTGGCAGTAGCATCAAGGAAGATCACTTTCAGTGTGGCTGATGGTAGCTTTATATATTCATTTATTTATTTTTGGCTGGGCTAGGTCTTCATTGCATACATGAGCTTCTCATTGCAGTGGCTTCTCTTGCTGCAGAGCATGGACTATAGGTGCTTGGGTTTCAGTGGTTGTAGCACACAGACTCAGCAGTTACAGCTCATGGGCTCTAGAGGGCAGGCTTAGTTACCTCACAGCTTGTGGGATCTTCCTGGACCAGGAATCGAACCTATGTCCCCTGTATTGGAAGGCAAATTCCTAACCACTCGGCCACCAGGGAAACCCGTGATGGTAGCTTTATGCTATTAGAATTTCAGTCCGTGGAGTTCCCTAAATGGAAGTACTAGTTAATTTAATTTTTTTTTTTTTTTTGCTTACAGTGGAGGTAGTTCTAAGCTAAAAGTCTAAGCCAGTGCAGAGAAACCGTATCTTCAGAATCTGATACCAGTGAAACAGTTTTTCATTTATTTTGTTTTATTTTAGTAGTATTTTGTCGAGTAGGAATTTATGGAAATCACAATACCTCCTTCATAAGTAATTTTAAAAGGTTGATTATATTTTAAAATATGACATTTATATTTTGTCAGAGACAAAATTATTTTGGGGGAAAAACAAAGCATTCAAGGAAAGGGTAAAGTATAGAGCTTTATAATTTAAAACTTTTCTTACATTTTTCGTTTTGACTGTTAAAACTGAGGAAAGGGCTGTAATTTGGTTTCTTCATTTGGAGTTTTTCCTTTTGGTACTAGTATGAAAAATAAATACAAAGGTGATCTTCAAGTGAAGGTAAATAATTCAACTTGATGACTGCCAACTATGGTCAGCACTGTAGAAAAACCATCAAAGCTGTGTATACAGACATACACAAATGGCTTGGGATTTGAAATGGAAAGAATCGAATTAATAGTTCATACATAGTACTGAATTGGTTTAATTTTGATCTTATATTAGTTTACATTATTTTTAGTCCTCACTCAACTGTTGCTGGATGTTCTTACCAAAGTTCATGTTTTGGTAGTTGTGATTTTGACCACAGGACCAAAATTTTATGTTAAATAGATTAATTCTAACTGGCAGTAGCATCAAGGAAGATCACTTTCAGTGTGGCTGATGGTAGCTTTATATATTCATTTATTTATTTTTGGCTGGGCTAGGTCTTCATTGCATACATGAGCTTCTCATTGCAGTGGCTTCTCTTGCTGCAGAGCATGGACTATAGGTGCTTGGGTTTCAGTGGTTGTAGCACACAGACTCAGCAGTTACAGCTCATGGGCTCTAGAGGGCAGGCTTAGTTACCTCACAGCTTGTGGGATCTTCCTGGACCAGGAATCGAACCTATGTCCCCTGTATTGGAAGGCAAATTCCTAACCACTCGGCCACCAGGGAAACCCGTGATGGTAGCTTTATGCTATTAGAATTTCAGTCCGTGGAGTTCCCTAAATGGAAGTACTAGTTAATTTAATTTTTTTTTTTTTTTTGCTTACAGTGGAGGTAGTTCTAAGCTAAAAGTCTAAGCCAGTGCAGAGAAACCGTATCTTCAGAATCTGATACCAGTGAAACAGTTTTTCATTTATTTTGTTTTATTTTAGTAGTATTTTGTCGAGTAGGAATTTATGGAAATCACAATACCTCCTTCATAAGTAATTTTAAAAGGTTGATTATATTTTAAAATATGACATTTATATTTTGTCAGAGACAAAATTATTTTGGGGGAAAAACAAAGCATTAAAAAATGATACCTATGGAAAAATATGATTTGATTTTGCAAAATATCTTAGTAGCCAAGTTTTCCAGAATACTTTTATTGTCTGAAACCATAGTTTCATGATTTTAATTAAAAAGTGTAGTAACACACTATGCTATGCACCTAGAACTAATCTAACATTGTAAATCAGCTATACTTCAGTTTTTTAAAAGGGTAGCAGCATGAGATATTCAGCATCTCCATTAGTTAGTACACAATGAACCCAGTTTCTCATGGAATATTTTAATGTTTAGCTTAATATTAGGAGGATTTTATTAAAATAAGCATGTTTCTTTTACTAGGTTGTTTTTAAAGGAATGACTGAACTAAGATGCATTTGAGTAATTTATGCAATTATTAGAATTTATTTTATTTTAAAATAGAATTAGTGATTACACTTTAATATATTTGGATATACTACTTGAAAATTTTAGAGATTACTAAACAAAGACTACTGTCCTTAGAAATTATTTTAAATAATGCATGCATGCTCAGTCATGTCTGACTCTTGTGACCTTTGTAGACCATAGCCTTCCAGGCGACTGTGTCCATGGGATTTTCCAGGCAAGAATATGGCCATTTTCTCCTCTAGGGGATCTTCCTGACTCAGGAATCGAACCTGTGCCTCCTGTGTCTCCTGCATGGCAGGTGAATTCTTTACCCACTGAGCCATCAAGGGCCCCATTTAAAATTGGCTCAAATTTTCTTTCCTCTAGGATTTATCCAGGGAAACCCGTGATGGTAGCTTTATGCTATTAGAATTTCAGTCCGTGGAGTTCCCTAAATGGAAGTACTAGTTAATTTAATTTTTTTTTTTTTTTTGCTTACAGTGGAGGTAGTTCTAAGCTAAAAGTCTAAGCCAGTGCAGAGAAACCGTATCTTCAGAATCTGATACCAGTGAAACAGTTTTTCATTTATTTTGTTTTATTTTAGTAGTATTTTGTCGAGTAGGAATTTATGGAAATCACAATACCTCCTTCATAAGTAATTTTAAAAGGTTGATTATATTTTAAAATATGACATTTATATTTTGTCAGAGACAAAATTATTTTGGGGGAAAAACAAAGCATTAAAAAATGATACCTATGGAAAAATATGATTTGATTTTGCAAAATATCTTAGTAGCCAAGTTTTCCAGAATACTTTTATTGTCTGAAACCATAGTTTCATGATTTTAATTAAAAAGTGTAGTAACACACTATGCTATGCACCTAGAACTAATCTAACATTGTAAATCAGCTATACTTCAGTTTTTTAAAAGGGTAGCAGCATGAGATATTCAGCATCTCCATTAGTTAGTACACAATGAACCCAGTTTCTCATGGAATATTTTAATGTTTAGCTTAATATTAGGAGGATTTTATTAAAATAAGCATGTTTCTTTTACTAGGTTGTTTTTAAAGGAATGACTGAACTAAGATGCATTTGAGTAATTTATGCAATTATTAGAATTTATTTTATTTTAAAATAGAATTAGTGATTACACTTTAATATATTTGGATATACTACTTGAAAATTTTAGAGATTACTAAACAAAGACTACTGTCCTTAGAAATTATTTTAAATAATGCATGCATGCTCAGTCATGTCTGACTCTTGTGACCTTTGTAGACCATAGCCTTCCAGGCGACTGTGTCCATGGGATTTTCCAGGCAAGAATATGGCCATTTTCTCCTCTAGGGGATCTTCCTGACTCAGGAATCGAACCTGTGCCTCCTGTGTCTCCTGCATGGCAGGTGAATTCTTTACCCACTCACTGAGCCATCAAGGGAGCCCCATTTAAAATTGTAAGGCCTGCAAACTTTGTCATGGTTCAGTGTTTAATGTCAAAAACAAGATATAAAATGGAATATACAGTAGAATTCCAATTATGTCAGAAATCATGTATTCTGTAAAAATCCTGTGTAACATCCACGTGCTCATATATCTCCAGCAGGAAAGTGTTATCAGCCGTCATCTTTGGGTGACTCTTAAGGTGTTTCTGTATTTCCCAGAGTTTCTACAGTTGATATATGCTTTATATTTGATTTTTGCATATATTAGCTTTTTAAAAGATCAGGTAATTGTGTTACATATTTGTTTGTTTGTTTTCTATGTCTGTACTTCTGTGAGCATGGAAGTAAACAGTGATGAGTAGAACAGCTCCTCCTGTGGCTAATTCAGAGGCATTGTCCAACAGGGCTCCCAGAAACATTTTTATGCTTTTTATGCAGTGTTTATGTTGGGCTCCCAGAAATATTTTTGTGTACATATTAAAAAATAAGATCATACTTGTTCTCTAATGAGTCTCTTATTCTAAAAGAGGTGGATCAAAAGTGATGATGAATGGGTGATAGTTTCAAGTTTAAAGGAAAGAAGACACACCAGGATTTCAAAACACTGGTGTCTGTATATTTATCAGTTCCTTAATCCTATTGACAAACTCCAGAGGAGAACCACTTTCTGATTTTATAGCTAGAGAGAGTAAAGCACGGAAAATCAAAAAGTTTACACAACATTCAGAATGTAAGCCTCAGCCCACGGCCCCTCTTCAAAGCGCTAGTTTACCCAGCCAGTATCATCCTGAAATTTGCCATCCGTTGCATTTTTGGATATACTACTTGAAAATTTTAGAGATTACTAAACAAAGACTACTGTCCTTAGAAATTATTTTAAATAATGCATGCATGCTCAGTCATGTCTGACTCTTGTGACCTTTGTAGACCATAGCCTTCCAGGCGACTGTGTCCATGGGATTTTCCAGGCAAGAATATGGCCATTTTCTCCTCTAGGGGATCTTCCTGACTCAGGAATCGAACCTGTGCCTCCTGTGTCTCCTGCATGGCAGGTGAATTCTTTACCCACTCACTGAGCCATCAAGGGAGCCCCATTTAAAATTGTAAGGCCTGCAAACTTTGTCATGGTTCAGTGTTTAATGTCAAAAACAAGATATAAAATGGAATATACAGTAGAATTCCAATTATGTCAGAAATCATGTATTCTGTAAAATCCTGTGTAACATCCACGTGCTCATATATCTCCAGCAGGAAAGTGTTATCAGCCGTCATCTTTGGGTGACTCTTAAGGTGTTTCTGTATTTCCCAGAGTTTCTACAGTTGATATATGCTTTATATTTGATTTTTGCATATATTAGCTTTTTAAAAGATCAGGTAATTGTGTTACATATTTGTTTGTTTGTTTTCTATGTCTGTACTTCTGTGAGCATGGAAGTAAACAGTGATGAGTAGAACAGCTCCTCCTGTGGCTAATTCGTAGGCATTGTCCAACAGGGCTCCCAGAAACATTTTTATGCTTTTTATGCAGTGTTTATGTTGGGCTCCCAGAAATATTTTTGTGTACATATTAAAAAATAAGATCATACTTGTTCTCTAATGAGTCTCTTATTCTAAAAGAGGTGGATCAAAAGTGATGATGAATGGGTGATAGTTTCAAGTTTAAAGGAAAGAAGACACACCAGGATTTCAAAACACTGGTGTCTGTATATTTATCAGTTCCTTAATCCTATTGACAAACTCCAGAGGAGAACCACTTTCTGATTTTATAGCTAGAGAGAGTAAAGCACGGAAAATCAAAAAGTTTACACAACATTCAGAATGTAAGCCTCAGCCCACGGCCCCTCTTCAAAGCGCTAGTTTACCCAGCCAGTATCATCCTGAAATTTGCCATCCGTGATATTTAGAAGCAGGTACTGTGTGACCATGAATGCTTTTTAGCTTTGTGGGGCTGGAAGTCCTCACTCAATAAAGTATAAACTTTCTTCTAATCCACTGTTCCTTTTCCTTCTGGTTTGGTAATAATAAAGTGTGGATAGGTTGTTGGTTCGTGCATTTCAAACACGAGCTTGAAATGAACTAGTTTACAGACTCTTTTCAGGTGCTGCTGTGGTAGAACTTAGTTTGTAAGAAGACAAAAGGCCTTTCCTCATTTAAGTACTTGGATAGTTTCTCGGTCCCAGTGAGGTCTCTTGTGAGGGTCTGTGTTGGGTTTGTCTCTTTCCGTTTCCTGTCAATGTTGCTGGCTTCTTATCACAGAAAGAAGGAGCATAGAAAATAAAGCACTGTCTTAACGACTGAAGTAGCAGGAGGATGTCCAAAGGCATAGGAAGTACTTCTTGACTCTGTGGTCATTCCTCTCTGGAAAAGCAGAAAAGTCCATAGTCCACGACTGAGCCTTGCCTTCCCTGACCTCCAGGAGCCCCCACTCAGAACTCATCAAGCTTTGTCTTTGAGGAAGAGGAGAGGCTGCCCCTGCCCCTGGGCCAGAAAGGGTGACTCTTGCTCAGCTTATGTTAACCAGAGCAGGTGACCAACAGAGATTTAGACAAGTATTTTTTAATTTTACAGTAAGTATATATTCAGAGATAATTTGAACCTCACGTAGTTTTGTGAAGAAAAATAATCGACTATCTATTGAGGACGTTTGCCACTGAAATGCAAGAAAGAATCTGTGACCAAAGGGAGACAGTCTTGAGATATTTGGCCAAAGTAATTTCTGGGCAAGTCAAAGGAGTGAAATACCTCCACCACTAAAATTATAACTGACTTTCTTTATGCTTTGATGGGGAAAGGAAGCAAGATTGGTAAATTACTCTAAATATTATGTATTCTAAATAAATCCTTTACAGTGCGTGGGAGTGAAATATAACCAAAAAGAGTTAAGTGTTTTAATATATATTCACATGCCTTTCAGTTTGGAGTGATTCAAATCCAGTGTAATTCATGTGAAAATTTAAGACTTGTTTCCAGGGATTAATTTCAGAATGATGCTGTGCCTTAGTCAAAGTGACTAAGTTCTTAGGAAATAAACATGGTAGTCAGGCAACTATAAAGGGGAAGCAAAGACTGTATCTTTGGAAAGTATCTAGATTTTTTATTTGTTGGATTTTGGCCATCTGAATAATCTCTCCAAAGAGCAGGTGCCCCACAAAGAAGTAATTGTGGAAGGAAGAGGGTGCAAGATAGCATACCTTTCCTTTAAATTGTGTTCTGTCCCTTTTCTGCTTTATTTTTCACACACTTTGCATTTCAAGATCTCTGCGCAACTTGATGATGACCAACAACTGGTCTAATTATTGGTAACGGTCCATTTACTAATGTCACCCATATGCGGCTTGAGCTGAAGCCTATTTCCTGAGCGTTGTTTTAGGTCATTCAAGCCCTTTCCAGAATTGTTCATGAGTGAGTGAACCATTCAGCCGCAGTATTCTCAGGGTCATGTCTGGAAGCCTTCTTTGTAGAATAACTCCATTTCCTTTTGATTAAAGGGCTCCAGCCAGCCAGATCAAGAAATACCCTGTGGAGACTTTGGAATTCCTTCTCACAAACTATTCATGCTAAGAAATACCACGGAAGAACTCTGAGCTCGTGTTTCTCACTTTCTGCCAAGTAGAATGTTGCACAACTTTCCTTGCCTCTCCCTGTCCCTCCAAGAGACGTCATGCTGACACCTTGCTCCTGCATCCTCGGCACAGTGTCACTGAGGTTGCTACAGCAACAGCACACACGGGTAACATTCCCCAGGACTGGGACATGAGTCAGTTGAAAAGTTCCACTGGGTTTTAATTAGCGTCTGATGCAGTCCCGTGTCGTCTGCAGTTCCCAGCCCATCCAGGGCTCACACACGGTGATCCTCAGCACCTTCCCGTGTTAGATGGTCCAGGGACCTCTCACTGGAGCCACTGTTGGTTTCTTGCAAGGCACCCTTCAGAAAAAAAGGGTGCCAGGGGACCCTTTTTTGCTTAAATGTACCAGTAACCTTGGTTGATGATCAACAAGCCCCTCTAGTTTGGAGTGATTCAAATCCAGTGTAATTCATGTGAAAATTTAAGACTTGTTTCCAGGGATTAATTTCAGAATGATGCTGTGCCTTAGTCAAAGTGACTAAGTTCTTAGGAAATAAACATGGTAGTCAGGCAACTATAAAGGGGAAGCAAAGACTGTATCTTTGGAAAGTATCTAGATTTTTATTTGTTGGATTTTGGCCATCTGAATAATCTCTCCAAAGAGCAGGTGCCCCACAAAGAAGTAATTGTGGAAGGAAGAGGGTGCAAGATAGCATACCTTTCCTTTAAATTGTGTTCTGTCCCTTTTCTGCTTTATTTTTCACACACTTTGCATTTCAAGATCTCTGCGCAACTTGATGATGACCAACAACTGGTCTAATTATTGGTAACGGTCCATTTACTAATGTCACCCATATGCGGCTTGAGCTGAAGCCTATTTCCTGAGCGTTGTTTTAGGTCATTCAAGCCCTTTCCAGAATTGTTCATGAGTGAGTGAACCATTCAGCCGCAGTATTCTCAGGGTCATGTCTGGAAGCCTTCTTTGTAGAATAACTCCATTTCCTTTTGATTAAAGGGCTCCAGCCAGCCAGATCAAGAAATACCCTGTGGAGACTTTGGAATTCCTTCTCACAAACTATTCATGCTAAGAAATACCACGGAAGAACTCTGAGCTCGTGTTTCTCACTTTCTGCCAAGTAGAATGTTGCACAACTTTCCTTGCCTCTCCCTGTCCCTCCAAGAGACGTCATGCTGACACCTTGCTCCTGCATCCTCGGCACAGTGTCACTGAGGTTGCTACAGCAACAGCACACACGGGTAACATTCCCCAGGACTGGGACATGAGTCAGTTGAAAAGTTCCACTGGGTTTTAATTAGCGTCTGATGCAGTCCCGTGTCGTCTGCAGTTCCCAGCCCATCCAGGGCTCACACACGGTGATCCTCAGCACCTTCCCGTGTTAGATGGTCCAGGGACCTCTCACTGGAGCCACTGTTGGTTTCTTGCAAGGCACCCTTCAGTAACACCTACAATAAGCAGCCAGGAGTAAAGCTCAGGTCCTGCTGCTGGAACTCCAGTGTGGTATATGCTGTGTGCTTAAATGTACCAGTAACCTTGGTTGATGATCAACAAGCCCCTCTCTTCACCCAGGGAACTGGACAATGGTTGACTCCCCAGAAGACACATCCTCATCCCCGCGACTGAGAAGAGCGTGTGTTGAAGAATAAGGATGGAATTACTGTAATTCTCTATGGGGATTTATGAATGTGAGACTTACTATTTAAGATGGCTTGAAAGTGGTCCTAGAGTGACCAGTGTCGTCTAATATGGGATTTGGTTTCTTTTTCAGACATGGAGATGACCTGATTGTGACGCCCTTTGCACAGGTAAGCACAGCTCCCTGAATGGACAGGTTTCTCACTCATCAAAAAATTTAGCTGCAGGGATTAGTTCTGGTTCTTAACTTCATTCTAAATCAAACAAAAGTACAAATACAAATGCTAGAGAATGTGACCTTGTCCATATGGCTCTGTTTCTTATTAACCTATAGACCTGAAGAGTATCTCCTTGCTTCAAATTACAAATTACCCAAGTGACATACTTAAATGGGACCACATTTCCTTAATTGGCATCACTAGGAGAGGAAAGCTATATCACAGATTAAATTACATTCAGTATAATTAGGTGCATGATTAGTGCTTGAAATTCAATATTCCAATTCAACCTGTTGCTTTATTACTCCTTTTTTAAACATGGCATTTGTTCAGAGATTTAACTGAGTGATATATTTATGTTTGTTTGTCCCTTTGAGGTATACAAACCATGAGAAGAGTTTAACCACGTGACAGAAAGGCTAGAAGATGAAAAAAATCTAAAGAATTTTGCAATACATACTAAATGGTTGAAAACCAGGTATTATTAGTATAGAGCAGTACTTTTCAACTCTAGCTATATATTAAAATCACGTAGAAAGGTTTTATACCATGTTGCATCTCTGGTCAATTGAATCCAAAAATCTGGACCCATTGCTAAAGACCTTCCCGTGTTAGATGGTCCAGGGACCTCTCACTGGAGCCACTGTTGGTTTCTTGCAAGGCACCCTTCAGTAACACCTACAATAAGCAGCCAGGAGTAAAGCTCAGGTCCTGCTGCTGGAACTCCAGTGTGGTATATGCTGTGTGCTTAAATGTACCAGTAACCTTGGTTGATGATCAACAAGCCCCTCTCTTCACCCAGGGAACTGGACAATGGTTGACTCCCCAGAAGACACATCCTCATCCCCGCGACTGAGAAGAGCGTGTGTTGAAGAATAAGGATGGAATTACTGTAATTCTCTA
The DNA here is from genome assembly GCA_022376925.1 of Tragulus kanchil. NCBI lineage: Eukaryota > Metazoa > Chordata > Mammalia > Artiodactyla > Tragulidae > Tragulus > Tragulus kanchil. The sequence continues at coordinate 78,477,621 of JAIOJX010000004.1, read as the reverse complement.
TGGGGATTTATGAATGTGAGACTTACTATTTAAGATGGCTTGAAAGTGGTCCTAGAGTGACCAGTGTCGTCTAATATGGGATTTGGTTTCTTTTTCAGACATGGAGATGACCTGATTGTGACGCCCTTTGCACAGGTAAGCACAGCTCCCTGAATGGACAGGTTTCTCACTCATCAAAAAATTTAGCTGCAGGGATTAGTTCTGGTTCTTAACTTCATTCTAAATCAAACAAAAGTACAAATACAAATGCTAGAGAATGTGACCTTGTCCATATGGCTCTGTTTCTTATTAACCTATAGACCTGAAGAGTATCTCCTTGCTTCAAATTACAAATTACCCAAGTGACATACTTAAATGGGACCACATTTCCTTAATTGGCATCACTAGGAGAGGAAAGCTATATCACAGATTAAATTACATTCAGTATAATTAGGTGCATGATTAGTGCTTGAAATTCAATATTCCAATTCAACCTGTTGCTTTATTACTCCTTTTTTAAACATGGCATTTGTTCAGAGATTTAACTGAGTGATATATTTATGTTTGTTTGTCCCTTTGAGGTATACAAACCATGAGAAGAGTTTAACCACGTGACAGAAAGGCTAGAAGATGAAAAAAATCTAAAGAATTTTGCAATACATACTAAATGGTTGAAAACCAGGTATTATTAGTATAGAGCAGTACTTTTCAACTCTAGCTATATATTAAAATCACGTAGAAAGGTTTTATACCATGTTGCATCTCTGGTCAATTGAATCCAAAAATCTGGACCCATTGCTGTAATTTTTAAAGGCCCCAGTATTTTTTCAGGAAAAACTGAGAACCATTAGGATGTGCAGATTAGGGCCAGAGTGAGATAAAACTGATTCAACCTGGGGCATGAAGCAGGTTTAAAGCCAACACTGACTATTGATAAAAAATGTTAAATATTGGAATACAAGTGATCCAGATGGTTATAAAAATCATAAACCAGGCTAGGCTACATCACAATTAGCTCTAGTGCCTTGGGCAACTCACTTAACTTCTCTATGACTTCTTTTTTTTCCAATTGGTAAAATTGGTGACCTGCTTAAATGAGTACTCAATAATACTCTTGAAACTGGAATTTTGAATTAAAAAACTCTATATAATCCACAGATATATGATGCTTGAAAATAAGCCTGGAATCTGCATAGGAAAGTTTGCTTACGATTAGCTTAATGACTCATAACACCTTATAGAAGGTAGTTATTGCCCCAAAGACTGCCAATCCTTTTTAAGTGACTTCATTGCATTTTTCACAAATGGGCTTTTTATGAAGGTATATGATTTGGAAAGCTCTTACTAGAACTTTTTTTAAAAACCTGTTAAACCCTGAACTATTTTGATAGAGGATCTCTGGGGAAGTAGGTAAGAAAGAAGATTCAGGTAGCAGCTGTTGTCTGTGGCCTTCTTTTCTACCTGATTGGGCACCACTGGCTTATTTTGTTAACCTAACCAATAACTCCTCAAATTTAAAATACCAGCTGGAGTATTCACCATTTGGTGCTAAATATTATAATGCTTAAACTATAAGATGTTTTTGTCACTTGAATTGATACCAACACTAGTTGTCAAAAATACCGTAGTTGCTTTCATCAGTGAACAGAAGACAGCAAACATATAACAGGTCACCCAGGGAGGTGTTGAGACTGGCCAAAGAATTCCCCTCATTCCCAGCATGCTTTGGAGTTGTGAATTTCACACTAGATTATTCCTGTCAAAAAGCCATACTGCTTTCAAGATAAAATCTTGGCCCTAGAAAAGAAATATAAGCAAAAGGAAGAAAAGAAAAGGTTTTATACCTTTCTCTGGTCAATTGAATCCAAAAATCTGGACCCATTGCCGTAATTTTTAAAGGCCCCAGTATTTTTTCAGGAAAAACTGAGAACCATTAGGATGTGCAGATTAGGGCCAGAGTGAGATAAAACTGATTCAACCTGGGGCATGAAGCAGGTTTAAAGCCAACACTGACTATTGATAAAAAATGTTAAATATTGGAATACAAGTGATCCAGATGGTTATAAAAATCATAAACCAGGCTAGGCTACATCACAATTAGCTCTAGTGCCTTGGGCAACTCACTTAACTTCTCTATGACTTCTTTTTTTTCCAATTGGTAAAATTGGTGACCTGCTTAAATGAGTACTCAATAATACTCTTGAAACTGGAATTTTGAATTAAAAAACTCTATATAATCCACAGATATATGATGCTTGAAAATAAGCCTGGAATCTGCATAGGAAAGTTTGCTTACGATTAGCTTAATGACTCATAACACCTTATAGAAGGTAGTTATTGCCCCAAAGACTGCCAATCCTTTTTAAGTGACTTCATTGCATTTTTCACAAATGGGCTTTTTATGAAGGTATATGATTTGGAAAGCTCTTACTAGAACTTTTTTTAAAAACCTGTTAAACCCTGAACTATTTTGATAGAGGATCTCTGGGGAAGTAGGTAAGAAAGAAGATTCAGGTAGCAGCTGTTGTCTGTGGCCTTCTTTTCTACCTGATTGGGCACCACTGGCTTATTTTGTTAACCTAACCAATAACTCCTCAAATTTAAAATACCAGCTGGAGTATTCACCATTTGGTGCTAAATATTATAATGCTTAAACTATAAGATGTTTTTGTCACTTGAATTGATACCAACACTAGTTGTCAAAAATACCGTAGTTGCTTTCATCAGTGAACAGAAGACAGCAAACATATAACAGGTCACCCAGGGAGGTGTTGAGACTGGCCAAAGAATTCCCCTCATTCCCAGCATGCTTTGGAGTTGTGAATTTCACACTAGATTATTCCTGTCAAAAAGCCATACTGCTTTCAAGATAAAATCTTGGCCATAGAAAAAGAAATATAAGCAAAAGGAAGAAAAAGAAAAGTTCCTTTGCCTCCACATACAGACATTTTACTTTTTGTCCCTTCTGGCTTATTTTTCCTGTTCATATTTTCCTTCCCCAGTGTTTTAATTAATGGGCCTTCTGCTGTCTCAATTGGTCAGGGTCTCTTCCCAAGCCCATCTCATCCTCTGCCTCTTCTTGAGAACTCACTTCTTCATGCCTTGTCTTCATTTCCAAAACATGATAGGATCCCTCGTTCCCCAGTCACAATTTCCTGTGAAGCTAAGAGAATAAAATCTTAAGTTATAAGAGAATTTGGGAAGATGCACACGGCCATATTCCACTTTGATGGACAGAGCTGAACCTAAAGCATCAAGCGTGGACATAACCTTTAGCAAAGATTCTACACTACCTCTCCATATTCTATTCCCAAGGCTGAAACACTGTCAGGGTTAGAAATTCTCACTGCTGTTCAATCTAAACACTTTCCTACTTCCAATTTCTTTATGTTTTTCCCTCTAAGTTCAGAATCTTTCTTCTCCCCAGGAAAATAACTGCTCTAAATATTTTATCATTTTCCCTTTTGAAATATTCTCTTGTGCTTATGCTGAAATCTTTGGGTTTGATATTTCTTTAGGGTAAGTGTTGACAGGAATGATGTGATGTCACCTGATGCCACTTGGCAGCTGACTTTTTCCTCCCAAGGGTGAAGTCCATTTGGCCAGAGTTCTTGAGGGACCAGGGACCATCAACGAGGCACAACATTGTTGCAGTGGAGGGAACCCTGCTTTGTAACCAGGTGCCTCTGGCCCCACCTGTCCCGTTATTTATGTCACGTCATGTGTGACTACCTTGTAAAACTCTTTAAGTCAACTAGAATCCTCCATTGGGGGTGTGCAGTATTCAAACAAGTGGAATCTTTAGTTTAAGAAAGGACATAAAACATCCAAATATTAACCTGAACCCCCCACCCCCATCATTCAGATGGAGGGAGGTATGCTTGATTTAAAGACACAAGGTAGGAACAACCAAGTTGCGTCAACTTTACTGTTACCGAAATACAGCACCTGGGATAATTTTATGGAAAATGTAGTGGTTATTAACCCTGACTATTCCATGTTAACTAGATAGTGTTGATTTTTTTTAAATGCCTCTGGATATCTCTTCCCCATTTCACTCAGAAATAGCAATCTTGTGGTCTCCTCACTGAATTCAACAGAATCTCCTTGTTTCTTTCTCTAAGAAAGAATAACATCACCAGATTTCTGTGGCTTCTACCTGTTAGGTTTTTTTTATCCTTCATTAAAATAAAATTTCAGTAATATGTTCTAGGAATCTAAGTACTTTGAGGGTTGAACTATATGAAATTTATCAATATTCAACCTCTGCTGGCATACAAAAACCGGAAGTTCATATAGTTTAACCAAACATAACCTGGAGAGAGATTTTCTATCAAAATGACCTTTCTACCTTGTAAATAATCACAATTTGGCTTCAGTTTCTTCCTGGAAGTAAAACCAAGACAAACAGTTCTTTCTCCTTTCCCAGCCCTTCTACCCGGCCCAGCCTAAGGCCTGTTGCAACTCATAGTCTGTGTTTTAGTGCCATCTAGTGGCTTAAAGTGTATTTGGAATGAAAAAAAAGACCCTTCATAACAATTTATTTCTTGGTTGTTATTTTTACAAGCAGGATTTTTTTGAAAGATTTGTCTATTTATTTATTTAGGGCGGGGGTCGGGTTGGGGAGGGAGGGAGCGAGCGGGCCACTTCTATTGGTCTTTCATTTCTCTATTTTCATCCGTCTTTGTTCTTTGGCTCCTGCAGGCCTCCCATCGCGGTGGCATCTGTTGTCGCAGAGCACCGGCTCTGGGCGCATGCGCCCCAGAGCTCCGGCTCGGTAATTGGACACATCGGTCCAGCCGTTCCGCGGCACGTGGGATCGTCCCAGGCCAGGGATCGAACTGGCGCCCCTTGCACTGCAAGGCGGTGTCCTTACCCACTGGACCACCAGGGAAAGCCCCAAGCAGGAATTTTTAACATGACTGTCATTGTCATATCTTTTTTTATCTCCTCTTTAAATCTTTCCCAGGAATTACTAACATATAAGTACACATTCCTTTTAGCTTAGTATATTCAGATGTTTAACTTTTCAATGAATTACACATTTTTCTGCAACTTTCAGTGAATTTTGTTGGTTAATAAATATTTAGAAATACCTAAGAAAGGGGACTTCTCTTGGCAGTCCAGTGGTCAAGACCCCACCCTTCCACTGCAGGGGGCACAGGGAGCAGGGCTTGGGGAACTAAGGTGTTTCATGCTGTGTGGTGTAGCCAAAAAAAAAAAAACAAGAAAGTCTGAGATTAATGTCTATAAATAGGACTTGACCCCTCTCATGGGCCAATACAGCTCTGTGCAAAAATGTCCATATCCCTGTCCTGATAGCTTTCCTAAAGTGTGTCATTTCTCCTCATTCCCAATGTATGTTGACCTTGAATCATTATATTTTTGCTTGGAGGGGCAGAAAAGAAATTAGCCTGATTTTCTCACCATTGAACTGTGTGGGAGAACCTCAGGGCCCTTTGGTTAGCCATCAGTAAAGATTGAAGGAAACTATAGACAGGTTAGAGCTCTGACACAGCTCTTAAAGGGTTGAATTCAGGGGCACGAAAGCTGTTCTGTAACAAAAGTGTTCTACCCGGCCCAGCCTAAGGCCTGTTGCAACTCATAGTCTGTGTTTTAGTGCCATCTAGTGGCTTAAAGTGTATTTGGAATGAAAAAAAAGACCCTTCATAACAATTTATTTCTTGGTTGTTATTTTTACAAGCAGGATTTTTTTGAAAGATTTGTCTATTTATTTATTTAGGGCGGGGGTCGGGTTGGGGAGGGAGGGAGCGAGCGGGCCACTTCTATTGGTCTTTCATTTCTCTATTTTCATCCGTCTTTGTTCTTTGGCTCCTGCAGGCCTCCCATCGCGGTGGCATCTGTTGTCGCAGAGCACCGGCTCTGGGCGCATGCGCCCCAGAGCTCCGGCTCGGTAATTGGACACATCGGTCCAGCCGTTCCGCGGCACGTGGGATCGTCCCAGGCCAGGGATCGAACTGGCGCCCCTTGCACTGCAAGGCGGTGTCCTTACCCACTGGACCACCAGGGAAAGCCCCAAGCAGGAATTTTTAACATGACTGTCATTGTCATATCTTTTTTTTTTATCTCCTCTTTAAATCTTTCCCAGGAATTACTAACATATAAGTACACATTCCTTTTAGCTTAGTATATTCAGATGTTTAACTTTTCAATGAATTACACATTTTTCTGCAACTTTCAGTGAATTTTGTTGGTTAATAAATATTTAGAAATACCTAAGAAAGGGGACTTCTCTTGGCAGTCCAGTGGTCAAGACCCCACCCTTCCACTGCAGGGGGCACAGGGAGCAGGGCTTGGGGAACTAAGGTGTTTCATGCTGTGTGGTGTAGCCAAAAAAAAAAAAACAAGAAAGTCTGAGATTAATGTCTATAAATAGGACTTGACCCCTCTCATGGGCCAATACAGCTCTGTGCAAAAATGTCCATATCCCTGTCCTGATAGCTTTCCTAAAGTGTGTCATTTCTCCTCATTCCCAATGTATGTTGACCTTGAATCATTATATTTTTGCTTGGAGGGGCAGAAAAAAAGAAATTAGCCTGATTTTCTCACCATTGAACTGTGTGGGAGAACCTCAGGGGCCCTTTTGGTTAGCCATCAGTAAAGATTGAAGGAAACTATAGACAGGTTAGAGCTCTGACACAGCTCTTAAAGGGTTGAATTCAGGGGGCACGAAAGCTGTTCTGTAACAAAAGTGAACAATCATTAAACCCTAACTCAGAGGCTTGTGTGAAAGTGTTTCTGGTTCTTACCCACAACCTGCAATAGCAGATGCTTTTGCTATGTGTGTCCTGCAGTGTCGGTGAGAACAGAAAAGACTTAACACAGTGCCTTTGGGATGTGGTCACCCAGGATCACTGAACTCAGCCAAGGGCAACACCCCCTTATAACATTTGGTTGGCACCTTTATTTATACTTCTGCTGGTATCCTAAGTATTGTGCTGCAGAAGATAAAGAAAGTGAAAGTGTTAGCCCCTCAGTCATGTTGACTCCTTGTGACCCCATGGAGTGTAACCCACCATTCTCCTGTGTCCATGGGATTTCCCAGGCAAGAATACTGCAGGAGGTTGCCATTTCTTTCTCCAGAGGATCTTCTCGACCCAGGGATCAAATCCAGGTCTCCCATGTTGCAGGCAGATTCTTTCCTGTCTGAGCCACCAGTGCTTAATAGAACATTATAAAATGTTATTGTCCTACAACACGAAAAATAATGTAATACTCACACACAGAGGGAATGACAGCCACAAGCTTATTTACTGTGGCAGTGTTTGTAAAAGTGAAGTTTAGGAGACAATCTAAGAGTCAATGAGTGACGTATATACACTACCATGGGTAATATAGATGCCTCGTGAGAAGCTCCTGTGTAGCATAGGGAGCTCAGTCCGGTATTCTGTAATGACCTGGAGGTGTGGGACTGGAGGTGGGAGGGAGGCTTAATAGAGAGAGGATCTGTGTATACTTAGAGCTGATTCCTCTTGCAATACAACAGAAACTAACAAAACATTGTAAAGCAATTATACTCTAATTTAAAAATAAATTAAAAATAAAGTCAATGATGAGAGGGAACAGACAGCTGAGTGGGATGAAAGGGAAATTTCTTTCTTCATTTTTTATTTTGAACTATTTCATTTATATAAGAGAAATTACTTAGTGACTTTCTGAAATATAAGAATAACAATTGATAGTTTAAGAAATGGAACAGGGCCAATATTTTAATACCCTGAGTGTCCCTTCCTAAGTCCATCTATCTGCCTCCTCTCAGAAATAATGATTTTGATTTTTATCTTTGTTATTGAGACGGAGACAATTTACTTTTGTTTCAATTCTGTACTATATGAAGATACAGATTATGCAAAAATAAATACAAATTTTAAAAATTAAATTGAAATTAAAAATCAGAAAAAAATTATCTAATTTAATGTCTTTATTATAACAGAGGCAAAAACTTTTACACAGAAAAGCAAGTGGAACATGTCTTTCATGAAGTAATGCTTGCTTTCAAACGAGCATAGAACCTGCATTACCCATGATACTATTTCTATTTGTCCAGCTGTCAAATGCATTGCACTTACTGTAACTTATTAAAAATAAGAGTTCTCAGAATTCTGAGGTTAAAATTTTGCCTAGAACAAGGATCAGCCTGGGATGTAATAATCTTACTTAAAATGCTTTATTAGTGTATTTGATACTCAATTCTTAAAGCATAAATTCAGCCTGCATGATTTAATGAAAGAGGATCATTTGCCAAAATTCTTTCTGCATCGTTCAAGATTTCATGCCTCATAAAAGACCTCATGGTTTGATGTCAGCAGTTGGCTATTTGAATACTCCGTCATAGGCAGTGTGACCTTTCGGCACTGTGAGTTGTGTATATGTGATAATGAGCCGGATTTTTCCAGTGACTGAGTTAATCATGGTTGGCACCTTCGGAAACACCATTAACTCCCAATGCTGCAGGTCACTCCCTGTGCGTGCTCAGTCGTGTCCAACTCTGGGGCCTCATGGGCTGTAGCCAGCCAAGCTCCTCTGTCCATGGGATCTTCCCGGCAGGAATACTGGAATGCCGTTCCCTCCTGCAGGGGAGCTTCCTGACCCAGGTATCAAACTTTCATCTCCTAAGTCCCCTGAGTTGGCAGGCAGATTCTTTACCACTGAGCCACTTGGGAAGTCACTGTCCAGGACATAAACAGTATCCTAGTGACTTACAAGAATTAAGACCAGTTTCAAAAATGTCTGAGATATGTTTGTCTTAAAACAAAATGTAGACTAACTTTAGTATAGGTCCCTGGGGAAAGAAATGGCAGCCCACTCCAGTACTCTTGCCTGGAGAATCCCATGGATGGAGGAGCCTGGTGGGCTACAGTCCATGGGGTCGCAAAGAGTTGGACATGACTGAGTCACTAGCACTTTAGTGTAGCCCAGTGCCAAATGACAAAATTCTGGAAACCGTCCTAGAACCTTTGGAGCAATTATAAAATGTTTGCTCCTCCCACCCCCTCCAGCCTATTGTCTATGATAGGCATGAAGTGAATTGGCTCTGCACACGCCAGGTCATTACACAGAATGTCACCATAATGGGCTAATATTCAGTAAGTGCCGTGTTTGCCAGGCATTGTTCTTGGCACCTCACCTCCCGAGTCCCTTCATTTTCACAACAACCCTGTGAGGTAGCTGCTACTATACTGATGTATGAATGAGAAACTCAGGGTCAGAGGGATGATGGAATTTGTCAACGCTGACACAGGGACTGTGTAAGAGAGCCAGGCCAGTCTCGGTTGATATGTGCCACCTAAGAAGACATCTGAAATCTCTGTTTTTGATCCAGTTAACTTTTCTGGTTGTCACGCGGATGACCCATAACCTCACCTGATATAGGCTCCACCCTGGGGAGATGTCTTCATTCTAGGAGAAGGGGTGGGATAGAGGAGATAGAGCATTCTTGTCACCTCTCTGTCTCAGTCTTCAGATTCATCTGCCACTTTATAGTTTCATTGCAGGTAGAAGAAGAAAGTTATCAGAGACAGTGGAGCCTGTTGGTCCTGCTCTGTGTACATGGCTGTGCTGTGTCTATTCTTGAGCGTCTCCTGTGGGCCAGACACGGTACACAGACAGGATAGTCTCATTTTGCCTGAGACCTTGTAATTCATGAATCAGATGACCTTAATGAAAATAAGAATCTCTGTTTACTGGACCAGCTATGTGGTAAAGGTAAAAACACAACTTAAAGTTTACTTAGTTTCTGACTTCAAGACTGTGGCATTCTTGGATACTGAGGATAATTTTGTTTTACATTTTTTCCCCTAAAGTGAGACTTTAATCTTTTATATCATGCCATTTTAAATTCATATAAGATGCAACAACACTCTATGTATATGGCCTGGGATACTGTTTTAGTGACTAGGAATCTAGCAGAGACAGTGAGGAGAAATATCTGGAAAATCCTTAAGTCTGGGCCTCTCTGGATTTCAAACGGATTCATGTCATCTTACCCAGGTGCTGAGAGATTCTTCATATAGTAATATGAAACTAAGTTGCAAGCAATATTAAATTATTACTTAGCAAACTCTGTGAAAAAATCACCAAACCGTTTCATATTGCATTAAAGAGGGCCTTATTTCAAGAAGTTTAAATAATCCTTTTTTCTTTTAGGTCTTGGCCAGTCTGCGGACTGTACGAAACAACTTTGCTGCATTGACTAATTTGCAAGACCGAGCACCTAGCAAGTAAGCTGTCCTTTTCTCCCCACCTTCCAGCTGAACTTTTAAGCAGTGTTTTCTCAGTTTGATTGAACTCAAGGCAATATTTCTCTGAATCACTGCCATGTTGTCTAACCATTTACACTAAGTCATACGAAGGCCTGTTTATTTTCTATAAATACTTTGTAGTGGCTCTCAATCAGAAATGAATCAGGATGACATATAAGTATCCGGTTGTCACGCGGATGACCCATAACCTCACCTGATATAGGCTCCACCCTGGGGAGATGTCTTCATTCTAGGAGAAGGGGTGGGATAGAGGAGATAGAGCATTCTTGTCACCTCTCTGTCTCAGTCTTCAGATTCATCTGCCACTTTATAGTTTCATTGCAGGTAGAAGAAGAAAGTTATCAGAGACAGTGGAGCCTGTTGGTCCTGCTCTGTGTACATGGCTGTGCTGTGTCTATTCTTGAGCGTCTCCTGTGGGCCAGACACGGTACACAGACAGGATAGTCTCATTTTGCCTGAGACCTTGTAATTCATGAATCAGATGACCTTAATGAAAATAAGAATCTCTGTTTACTGGACCAGCTATGTGGTAAAGGTAAAAACACAACTTAAAGTTTACTTAGTTTCTGACTTCAAGACTGTGGCATTCTTGGATACTGAGGATAATTTTGTTTTACATTTTTTCCCCTAAAGTGAGACTTTAATCTTTTATATCATGCCATTTTAAATTCATATAAGATGCAACAACACTCTATGTATATGGCCTGGGATACTGTTTTAGTGACTAGGGAATCTAGCAGAGACAGTGAGGAGAAATATCTGGAAAATCCTTAAGTCTGGGCCTCTCTGGATTTCAAACGGATTCATGTCATCTTACCCAGGTGCTGAGAGATTCTTCATATAGTAATATGAAACTAAGTTGCAAGCAATATTAAATTATTACTTAGCAAACTCTGTGAAAAAATCACCAAACCGTTTCATATTGCATTAAAGAGGGCCTTATTTCAAGAAGTTTAAATAATCCTTTTTTCTTTTAGGTCTTGGCCAGTCTGCGGACTGTACGAAACAACTTTGCTGCATTGACTAATTTGCAAGACCGAGCACCTAGCAAGTAAGCTGTCCTTTTCTCCCCACCTTCCAGCTGAACTTTTAAGCAGTGTTTTCTCAGTTTGATTGAACTCAAGGCAATATTTCTCTGAATCACTGCCATGTTGTCTAACCATTTACACTAAGTCATACGAAGGCCTGTTTATTTTCTATAAATACTTTGTAGTGATGGCTCTCATATCAGAAATGAATCAGGATGACATATAAGTATGGTGATTTCATCTGTCAGAGATTACCTGGCATGACCAGTTCTCTGCCCAGCTATTTACACGCTTTATAGTTTTGGCCTACTTCATAAATTAACCGTGGACAAATAATGTCCTCAAGCCTTGAAGTTAACCCAAAGCCATCCTCTTAATTCTAACACAATCACTACATCGAGAAGCCTCATATCACAGGGAAGATCTCTAATTATCCTGCTGTTACTGACTCAAAACAGCATGGAACAGTTAACAAAACTGGAATTCACAGGATGACAGGGGAAAGAAGCATTTGAAAGAGAGAATGCTGAGGACAGTGTTTATGACTCAGGTGTTATAATAAAGAAGGCAAATAAAAAAAAGGAAAATTAATTTTCCAAGATTAAATAGAAAACTGATTACTCACATTGTCATTATTGTGCTAACCTATTATGAATAATGAGGGCTTCCCAGGTGGCTCAGTGCTAAAGAATTCACCTGCCAAGCAGGAGACTCAGGTTTGATCCCCAGGCCTGGAAGAGCCCTTGCAGAAGGAAGTGGCAACCCACTCCTGTATTCTTGCCTGGGGGAAACCATGGACAGAAGAGCCTGGCAGGCTATCGTCCATGTGGTCACAAAAGAGTCAGATATGACTTAGTGACTAAACAGCAAAAATAATATGAATAATACAATGTTATCATTAAACTACCAACTCTAAAGAATTTTTGAGAAAAAGTTCTTTAAATTAATATTAAGAGGACAGTGAATAGAAAGTTCTTAACTTTATCTAAGCATGTAAAATTTTGTTGTAATTACTACTTCTTAAAGAATACACACAGAAATATAAACTTTTCATCCCACAATAGTAGCATCCATCTCCCCAATTCAGATTTCCCATGATTAAAAAATCTCTGGCCATTAGGCACAAACATCCTGTGACAGAACAGGGTTTGAATTTAAAATCAATATAAGTGCCACAATGCAAATAATTGGAATGGCCCAAAGCCATTGACTAATTTGCAAGACCGAGCACCTAGCAAGTAAGCTGTCCTTTTCTCCCCACCTTCCAGCTGAACTTTTAAGCAGTGTTTTCTCAGTTTGATTGAACTCAAGGCAATATTTCTCTGAATCACTGCCATGTTGTCTAACCATTTACACTAAGTCATACGAAGGCCTGTTTATTTTCTATAAATACTTTGTAGTGATGGCTCTCATATCAGAAATGAATCAGGATGACATATAAGTATGGTGATTTCATCTGTCAGAGATTACCTGGCATGACCAGTTCTCTGCCCAGCTATTTACACGCTTTATAGTTTTGGCCTACTTCATAAATTAACCGTGGACAAATAATGTCCTCAAGCCTTGAAGTTAACCCAAAGCCATCCTCTTAATTCTAACACAATCACTACATCGAGAAGCCTCATATCACAGGGAAGATCTCTAATTATCCTGCTGTTACTGACTCAAAACAGCATGGAACAGTTAACAAAACTGGAATTCACAGGATGACAGGGGAAAGAAGCATTTGAAAGAGAGAATGCTGAGGACAGTGTTTATGACTCAGGTGTTATAATAAAGAAGGCAAATAAAAAAAAGGAAAATTAATTTTCCAAGATTAAATAGAAAACTGATTACTCACATTGTCATTATTGTGCTAACCTATTATGAATAATGAGGGCTTCCCAGGTGGCTCAGTGCTAAAGAATTCACCTGCCAAGCAGGAGACTCAGGTTTGATCCCCAGGCCTGGAAGAGCCCTTGCAGAAGGAAGTGGCAACCCACTCCTGTATTCTTGCCTGGGGAATCCCATGGACAGAAGAGCCTGGCAGGCTATCGTCCATGTGGTCACAAAAGAGTCAGATATGACTTAGTGACTAAACAGCAAAAATAATATGAATAATACAATGTTATCATTAAACTACCAACTCTAAAGAATTTTTGAGAAAAAGTTCTTTAAATTAATATTAAGAGGACAGTGAATAGAAAGTTCTTAACTTTATCTAAGCATGTAAAATTTTGTTGTAATTACTACTTCTTAAAGAATACACACAGAAATATAAACTTTTCATCCCACAATAGTAGCATCCATCTCCCCAATTCAGATTTCCCATGATTAAAAAATCTCTGGCCATTAGGCACAAACATCCTGTGACAGAACAGGGTTTGAATTTAAAAATCAATATAAGTGCCACAATGCAAATAATTGGAATGGAACCCAGAAGCTTCCGTTGACAGTCATGTTTTGCTAGTAATGCGATTGTGCAGTCCTATTCCCTCAGCCTGAGCATTTCTCACCTTCGTCTACTGGGCTAATTGTAATTTATTCTTTAGGTTACAACTGAAATATAATTTCATCTAGTGCACTGTCTCTGAGTAGCACCCAACATGTATGCACACCTACAGGAAGGACCCAGCTCAGGTGGTTTGCCTGTCTATCACCTGATTACATTCTGTCCTTCACCCCTATTTTAGCACATTGCCCCCAGTGTTCCAGTTGCCTGTTTGCTTGTCTAGATGCTCCTTAAGAACTTCATTTCCCAGGAAGCAGAGGTGGTAGCTTGTTCATTTTTGAGTTCCCGGTGCCTACTGTTATATTCAGCACAGTCATTATTCGGTATGTGCTTGTAAGCTGGAAGGGTGACTCACAAATGCAGCTTGGGAAACCTAAGGGTATTCTCAAGTTGCCTGTTCATTACCAAACATGTCTTCCGTGTGCAGTGGCCCCCTTGGGGCTTTTGGCATTTGGGAGTTCCTAAGTACCATCACCTTCTCTTTGGAATGTCTTAGCTCTGAAGGATAAGTGAAGTTACTGGTGTCCTGCCAAACTCTCCAGGAAATTGAGATTTGTGCCTTTGAAAGGTGAACAAGAAACTTTATAACTAATTCTTTTGACACTTCCTTCAGACTTGGTCACTTGAGTAGCAGTGTCTGTTCCTGTGGACAGGCAGACTGTTGTTCGTCAGGCATGACGGCATCAGGCTCGTCTTTCTGTCCCCTGAGACATGAATGGAGGTCCATTCTATGTTCTACAAAGGTTTTCAACTGACTTACAGGCGTAAGATTCAAATGAGCAAGAGCAGCCAAGAGGAGGGTAGAAAATCGTAATTTATGCCTGAACTTGACTGACTTTTTAATGCCCTGGGTGAAGTTTAATAAAACAATATTATCTGGTAGACTCTTAGGAAAGGTTTTTGTGGGCTTCCCAGGTGGCTCAGTGGTAAAGAATTTGCCTGCCAATATACTGTTACTTGCTGAAATACCAAGTTCCCAAGTGGCAGTTGTAGGGTGGATAGCAAAAGAAGATAACAAGGGACATGATTTCTAAACTATGGAAAAGTTTTAAAAATATTTATTTGATTCCTTTCTTAGATGAAATCAATACTTTTCAAATTTTCCCAGAGCAAGAATTAAAAAGGAGTAATCATTATATGTGCTTAGTGCTCTGTCGCCAAGTTATGTCTGACTTTTGTGACCCCTTGTGCTGTAGCCCACTGGGTTCCTCTGTCTGTGGAATTTCCCAGGCAAGAATACTGGAGTGGGTTACCATTTCCTTCTCCAGAGGACCTTCCCAACCCATGGACTGAACCTGAGACTCTTGTATCTCTTGTATTACCAGGCAGATTCTTTACCACTGAGCCACCAGAAAGCCCAGTCACTATATAAATGATTTGAGTAATAAACTCTCAACAAGTAAATGACTATTGATATATAGATCAGAACTATTTCAGAGTAGCAGTTTTAAACAGCCTTTCTTTTTTATGAAACATTAATTAAGCTTCATAATAAAAACTAAAATGACTCAGAAGTAAATTTTGGTGCATTTCAACCAAATGAATGTAAAACTTCAATCCCAGACCGATACCAGTAAATTTAAGAACAATGAGACAGAGCCAGATGCTGGCTGGAACCACGACAGTGGGATTTAAAAAGTACCAGACTGCTTTCCCCAGGTGCCTCTCAGACCTGCTAAGAGATTCATCCTCTCAGGAAGGCAGATTGGGCCAGGGTTTTGCAGGAACCTGCCATCTGTACGGTTCCGCAAAAGCTGCCTAAAAATAAGGAAACAGAGTAGAGTATGGGGCCCTGAAATCACACAGCTCAGCTTTCTTACTTTGAAGAAGCCATTTAAATCTCCAAAGCTTGTGCTTTCCTCATTGGTAAAAATGGGAACACTGAAACTGACTGCCTTAAGGGTTTTTTTGTGAGGATTAAATGAGATAATTCATCTAAAGTGCTTATTTAGCAAAACGTCAGACACACACTGACTCTGTATTGGGGTTAGCCACTACTAGAACTACCAAAACAAATAGCCCCCCAAAGTGAAAACAAACCCTGTTTAGACATCTTTGTGGGCTTCCCAGGTGGCTCAGTGGTAAAGAATTTGCCTGCCAATATACTGTTACTTGCTGAAATACCAAGTTCCCAAGTGGCAGTTGTAGGGTGGATAGCAAAAGAAGATAACAAGGGACATGATTTCTAAACTATGGAAAAGTTTTAAAAATATTTATTTGATTCCTTTCTTAGATGAAATCAATACTTTTCAAATTTTCCCAGAGCAAGAATTAAAAAGGAGTAATCATTATATGTGCTTAGTGCTCTGTCGCCAAGTTATGTCTGACTTTTGTGACCCCTTGTGCTGTAGCCCACTGGGTTCCTCTGTCTGTGGAATTTCCCAGGCAAGAATACTGGAGTGGGTTACCATTTCCTTCTCCAGAGGACCTTCCCAACCCATGGACTGAACCTGAGACTCTTGTATCTCTTGTATTACCAGGCAGATTCTTTACCACTGAGCCACCAGAAAGCCCAGTCACTATATAAATGATTTGAGTAATAAACTCTCAACAAGTAAATGACTATTGATATATAGATCAGAACTATTTCAGAGTAGCAGTTTTAAACAGCCTTTCTTTTTTATGAAACATTAATTAAGCTTCATAATAAAAACTAAAATGACTCAGAAGTAAATTTTGGTGCATTTCAACCAAATGAATGTAAAACTTCAATCCCAGACCGATACCAGTAAATTTAAGAACAATGAGACAGAGCCAGATGCTGGCTGGAACCACGACAGTGGGATTTAAAAAGTACCAGACTGCTTTCCCCAGGTGCCTCTCAGACCTGCTAAGAGATTCATCCTCTCAGGAAGGCAGATTGGGCCAGGGTTTTGCAGGAACCTGCCATCTGTACGGTTCCGCAAAAGCTGCCTAAAAATAAGGAAACAGAGTAGAGTATGGGGCCCTGAAATCACACAGCTCAGCTTTCTTACTTTGAAGAAGCCATTTAAATCTCCAAAGCTTGTGCTTTCCTCATTGGTAAAATGGGAACACTGAAACTGACTGCCTTAAGGGTTTTTTTGTGAGGATTAAATGAGATAATTCATCTAAAGTGCTTATTTAGCAAAACGTCAGACACACACTGACTCTGTATTGGGGTTAGCCACTACTAGAACTACCAAAACAAATAGCCCCCCAAAGTGAAAACAAACCCTGTTTAGACATCTTTGAATGTATCTATTTTATAAACTGTTTTTTAAACGTCAGTATATTTTAAGAGCTTTCAGTTGTAATAACTTTATTTTTTTAACTGGAGAATAATTGCTTCACAACAGTGTATTGATATTTTGCTATACAGCCGTGTGAATCAGCCATAAATAGATGTATATATCTCCGCTCGAGCCTTCTTCCCACCCCACCCCCACCGCATAGGTCGTCTTAGAGCTATAACCACATTATGAAGTTACAGTTCAAAAAAAGATAAGTAAAATTCTATAAGTAATATTTTCTTCAACATGATTGATGAAGCACCTAATACATTGTATTGCGGTCTATAGGAAATACAAGTTAAACATATAGCATGTTTTCCTTTTTAACCCCATGGGGTTTATAATCATTTTTTAAAACTTAACCAACCCCTGAAAAATTAGAAAATACAAAATAAATCTGACTTAAGTACCTTTATAGTGTTTCTAAAGTGTCTACAGCATCTATTTGGACCAGTTGTTAATATATCTCTCTAACAAATGTATCAGAGATGTTTCTTAATAAAAGAAAATAGGAAAAAGTTGAAGCAGCTTCTCTAAGTGTAAGATAGTTTATGGGAGTCATTCACTTCTGGTAATGTAGAAGTAATCGTGAATTTATGCCAAAAATAAAATTTCTTAACACTGTATTAGAGAAACCAACTGTAGACTGACTGCTTTTTTGAGTTCAGAAAGTCTGTTTGCTCTGTAAGCCCTAGCTTAATTGAATATGGTCAGTCAATAAAGACTTCCTCTTCTCAGGCCCTGTGACATTTACATCAGCTTTATTTACCCCAAAGTCTGTCACTATCAGATTTAGCTTTTTTTCTTGCTCTGAACTACAGTACAAAGGGTGCATAGGAACTGGACTGGAAAGTGTGAAAAAAATCTTCATTTGGTTAAATCTCCAAAGCTTGTGCTTTCCTCATTGGTAAAATGGGAACACTGAAACTGACTGCCTTAAGGGTTTTTTTGTGAGGATTAAATGAGATAATTCATCTAAAGTGCTTATTTAGCAAAACGTCAGACACACACTGACTCTGTATTGGGGTTAGCCACTACTAGAACTACCAAAACAAATAGCCCCCCAAAGTGAAAACAAACCCTGTTTAGACATCTTTGAATGTATCTATTTTATAAACTGTTTTTTAAACGTCAGTATATTTTAAGAGCTTTCAGTTGTAATAACTTTATTTTTTTAACTGGAGAATAATTGCTTCACAACAGTGTATTGATATTTTGCTATACAGCCGTGTGAATCAGCCATAAATAGATGTATATATCTCCGCTCGAGCCTTCTTCCCACCCCACCCCCACCGCATAGGTCGTCTTAGAGCTATAACCACATTATGAAGTTACAGTTCAAAAAAAGATAAGTAAAATTCTATAAGTAATATTTTCTTCAACATGATTGATGAAGCACCTAATACATTGTATTGCGGTCTATAGGAAATACAAGTTAAACATATAGCATGTTTTCCTTTTTAACCCCATGGGGTTTATAATCATTTTTTAAAACTTAACCAACCCCTGAAAAATTAGAAAATACAAAATAAATCTGACTTAAGTACCTTTATAGTGTTTCTAAAGTGTCTACAGCATCTATTTGGACCAGTTGTTAATATATCTCTCTAACAAATGTATCAGAGATGTTTCTTAATAAAAGAAAATAGGAAAAAGTTGAAGCAGCTTCTCTAAGTGTAAGATAGTTTATGGGAGTCATTCACTTCTGGTAATGTAGAAGTAATCGTGAATTTATGCCAAAAATAAAATTTCTTAACACTGTATTAGAGAAACCAACTGTAGACTGACTGCTTTTTTGAGTTCAGAAAGTCTGTTTGCTCTGTAAGCCCTAGCTTAATTGAATATGGTCAGTCAATAAAGACTTCCTCTTCTCAGGCCCTGTGACATTTACATCAGCTTTATTTACCCCAAAGTCTGTCACTATCAGATTTAGCTTTTTTTCTTGCTCTGAACTACAGTACAAAGGGTGCATAGGAACTGGACTGGAAAGTGTGAAAAAAATCTTCATTTGCTTGTCCTAACTTAAAAATAATCCTTAAACTTAAATGGGATATTTGAAATGACTCAGAGAGTCCTGAAACTAACAAAGTATCTCATATTTACTGGTCTGTATTTTTCTCTCTTTGTCAGAAGATCACCCATGTGCAACCAACCATCCATCAACAAAGCCACCCTAACAGGTAAGAAAGATCTGGGAGATTATTCTTTTCACATCTAAGAAAAAAGTATATTTTCCAAGATTCAGCCTAATTATTATTGTACCAGTTTTTCCTACAATTCTCAAGTCTTTGAGAAATTAATACTTTCTTCTCTATAGTGTCATTTCTCTCATTGATCTCACAAGCTGTCCTTTTAAGCTATTGGTAAAACTTAACTGATGTGCCATTTTTTTTAAAAACCCGTTAAATTTGTACTCTTACTCAACTGAGCTTTGCTCTAATCATTTGTATCTTGGGAGGTAGCATGGCCTTAAAAAGGTTGACCATGTTATCTCTGAGCCTAGATTATCATCATGTTGTTAATATACGGTAACTTGGTTTAATGAAAGTCACAGCATAAATAGAAGTCACCTTCTTGGTGAATCAATACCCCAGTTGTATGTAGGAAGGAACGCCATTCCAATACTCCTGATTTGCACCCTTGGAGTTGAGCTTAAATTCATTTTGGGAGAGGAGAGAAGAAGTAATCATGTAATGGCTAAAAGTTCAGTGAGATCTAGAGAACAGTTGTCTGTGGACGAAAAGTGGACAGAAGGATGAGGGGGTAAAGGGCAAAGAGTAAAATTACTCCAATTCCTATTAGTCTATTTTAGACTTGGGGCTTGACCTCAGCTGAGCCAAAAACAGAACAGATGATCTCATTTTGCTAAACCTGAAACCGTGTTGAACTCATTTAATCATTTCTTGAACCCCCAATTGATTCATTGAAATAATTGCCTGGAGAAGAAAACCTGTGTTTTCTAAAATTATTACCAGAAGACAACATATTCTCCAAACTCGACTCATCCTTCACTTGATTCAAGTGTCTTCCTTGGATTCCAGCTCATAATATGTAGAAGAGCTCTTTATTACATTATTAGGGACTATACTTTGCTTCAAAGTTAACTTTATTGTGTCCAGTCATGACCTTTCAATTGGGCTATTTGTGGTCACCACAGGTTGCATAGGAACTGGACGGGTGAAAAAATCTTCATTTGCTTGTCCTAACTTAAAAATAATCCTTAAACTTAAATGGGATATTTGAAATGACTCAGAGAGTCCTGAAACTAACAAAGTATCTCATATTTACTGGTCTGTATTTTTCTCTCTTTGTCAGAAGATCACCCATGTGCAACCAACCATCCATCAACAAAGCCACCCTAACAGGTAAGAAAGATCTGGGAGATTATTCTTTTCACATCTAAGAAAAAAGTATATTTTCCAAGATTCAGCCTAATTATTATTGTACCAGTTTTTCCTACAATTCTCAAGTCTTTGAGAAATTAATACTTTCTTCTCTATAGTGTCATTTCTCTCATTGATCTCACAAGCTGTCCTTTTAAGCTATTGGTAAAACTTAACTGATGTGCCATTTTTTTTAAAACCAGTTAAATTTGTACTCTTACTCAACTGAGCTTTGCTCTAATCATTTGTATCTTGGGAGGTAGCATGGCCTTAAAAAGGTTGACCATGTTATCTCTGAGCCTAGATTATCATCATGTTGTTAATATACGGTAACTTGGTTTAATGAAAGTCACAGCATAAATAGAAGTCACCTTCTTGGTGAATCAATACCCCAGTTGTATGTAGGAAGGAACGCCATTCCAATACTCCTGATTTGCACCCTTGGAGTTGAGCTTAAATTCATTTTGGGAGAGGAGAGAAGAAGTAATCATGTAATGGCTAAAAGTTCAGTGAGATCTAGAGAACAGTTGTCTGTGGACGAAAAGTGGACAGAAGGATGAGGGGGTAAAGGGCAAAGAGTAAAATTACTCCAATTCCTATTAGTCTATTTTAGACTTGGGGCTTGACCTCAGCTGAGCCAAAAACAGAACAGATGATCTCATTTTGCTAAACCTGAAACCGTGTTGAACTCATTTAATCATTTCTTGAACCCCCAATTGATTCATTGAAATAATTGCCTGGAGAAGAAAACCTGTGTTTTCTAAAATTATTACCAGAAGACAACATATTCTCCAAACTCGACTCATCCTTCACTTGATTCAAGTGTCTTCCTTGGATTCCAGCTCATAATATGTAGAAGAGCTCTTTATTACATTATTAGGGACTATACTTTGCTTCAAAGTTAACTTTATTGTGTCCAGTCATGACCTTTCAATTGGGCTATTTGTGGTCACCACATCAAGGTGATTCTGGAATAGTTGTTAACGTTGGTCTTTCCTGAATGTCTTTCAAATGGGACTTGCATTCCATTGACTATTACATCATTGGTTGTCTTTTCCATGTTTATCTTTCAAGGTCTTATTGGTGATGATTTTCAGCTGGCATTTCATAGACTGTGCCTGCTTTGCCTGTATTCTGCTTGCATTGGTCAAGAGATGAACAATAACTGAAATTCCTATACATGAAAATGTGCTTACATGAAAATATGTTCTTTGAGTAACAACTTTCTTCTTCAGAAACCACAATTTAATATAAAATAGCCCAGACATAACTGGGGCCAGTTATGGGAGACACCATGTGGGAACCTGGTCCCAAGCCTTGCTCCCAGCACTAGACCTGACCCCCCTTCGTCTTTGCAATAAGCAAGAGTCCCTTTCCATCACAGTTTGTACTGAACTCAGTGCTGTTTTGGTCCCTGAATACATCTGTAGCTTGAGGTTATGTATGAGCCAGCCCCACAGACATCCTCCAGGAAGAGCAACTACAGGTACCAGTGTGTCCACCAAGAGGTTGCCATGGATATCTGGGCATCAGGGTTGATATGGCCTCATTTATACCTATGTGATCTTGACCTGAGCCCTGGGGACAGCGGGATATAGAAATATCTAGTAAATGAAACTAAGTGTCCAGTATGTAGTGTTATTAAGTGCTCTGTGCAGCTGCACAATAGGAAATTAACTGACTAACGAGTGGAAGCCATTTTGCCCCAGTGTAGTGAACCAAGGTGAGAAAGTTAAGTGAGGAGGTGGGGGAATGAGGGCAACAGCAAGACAGTCCCCTCTCTGAGCTCATTCTGGAAAAAAGTGGGCCATTAAGAACATACATCATGATAACATAGATCATGAGACTTTGAGAGAAAGCAGAACTCGGGGGAAGGAGGTACCTGTGAATTTTCCTCCCTCAGCAGCACAAGACCTGACTCCAAGTTTACTCCCTGGCAGGGGTGGAGGAGAGTGTTATTAAAGAGTCAGTGCAGCACCCTTGAAGGTGAACTTGGCATCCTTAGAAACGTTTCTTAGGTTCTAGAGGAACAATGTAGTACTCTATACAGTTGAGTTCATGGTTGATTTAAAAGGCCACAGTGGTGCACAGTGCCAGGTGTCACTGATGAGGCATTCCTGGAATTGTGTGTGCTTTCAGAGGGGAGGAAGGGGCTTCTCTGTATGTCCAGAATCCAAGACACTTTCTGTCATGATGGCTGTGTGGCCATGCTCAGGCTACATACCCTTTTCCTACCTGTTTTCCCTTTTACAAAACAGTGATTATATTTTATACCTTTGCTGTTAAATAAATGAGTTCGTGTGTGCAGTGCTCTTAGCATAGAAAAAGCACTCAATACATCATTTTGTTTTGTTGTTTTTATTTGGTTTTTGTTTCTAGGATTCATTCTGTATGAACTAGGGGTGATGAATAGAACAGGTCAGAGAGATGAAAGAAGGAAAGGGAAGAGTGAGAGAAAGACAGACTGAGAAAGGTCTGTCTTAGTGGGAGTAAAATTCAGATTACCCCAATAGTCCAAATGTACACACTTGCTTTGTACCTGTTTTAAGTAATGTCCATAAGTATTGAGGTTATGTATGAGCCAGCCCCACAGACATCCTCCAGGAAGAGCAACTACAGGTACCAGTGTGTCCACCAAGAGGTTGCCATGGATATCTGGGCATCAGGGTTGATATGGCCTCATTTATACCTATGTGATCTTGACCTGAGCCCTGGGGACAGCGGGATATAGAAATATCTAGTAAATGAAACTAAGTGTCCAGTATGTAGTGTTATTAAGTGCTCTGTGCAGCTGCACAATAGGAAATTAACTGACTAACGAGTGGAAGCCATTTTGCCCCAGTGTAGTGAACCAAGGTGAGAAAGTTAAGTGAGGAGGTGGGGGAATGAGGGCAACAGCAAGACAGTCCCCTCTCTGAGCTCATTCTGGAAAAAAGTGGGCCATTAAGAACATACATCATGATAACATAGATCATGAGACTTTGAGAGAAAGCAGAACTCGGGGGAAGGAGGTACCTGTGAATTTTCCTCCCTCAGCAGCACAAGACCTGACTCCAAGTTTACTCCCTGGCAGGGGTGGAGGAGAGTGTTATTAAAGAGTCAGTGCAGCACCCTTGAAGGTGAACTTGGCATCCTTAGAAACGTTTCTTAGGTTCTAGAGGAACAATGTAGTACTCTATACAGTTGAGTTCATGGTTGATTTAAAAGGCCACAGTGGTGCACAGTGCCAGGTGTCACTGATGAGGCATTCCTGGAATTGTGTGTGCTTTCAGAGGGGAGGAAGGGGCTTCTCTGTATGTCCAGAATCCAAGACACTTTCTGTCATGATGGCTGTGTGGCCATGCTCAGGCTACATACCCTTTTCCTACCTGTTTTCCCTTTTACAAAACAGTGATTATATTTTATACCTTTGCTGTTAAATAAATGAGTTCGTGTGTGCAGTGCTCTTAGCATAGAAAAAGCACTCAATACATCATTTTGTTTTGTTGTTTTTATTTGGTTTTTGTTTCTAGGATTCATTCTGTATGAACTAGGGGTGATGAATAGAACAGGTCAGAGAGATGAAAGAAGGAAAGGGAAGAGTGAGAGAAAGACAGACTGAGAAAGGTCTGTCTTAGTGGGAGTAAAATTCAGATTACCCCCCAATAGTCCAAATGTACACACTTGCTTTGTACCTGTTTTTTGTAAGTAAATGGGGCCTCTAGTCATTCCCAGCACTGTAGTCTGATCTCTCATCACAGCCACGGACGTTGGTGCCTTTGTGCGTTTGAATGATAGACTGTTGCCCAGGATAATTTTCAAATATAAAAAAACTTATTTCTGGGGGCTTCCCTGGTGGTCCAGTGAGTAAAGAGTCTGCCTTGCAGTGCAAGGGACACTGGTTTGATCCCTGGCCCAGGAAGATCCCACATGCCGCAGAGTGGCTGGACTGGTGTGCCCAATTATGAGCCAGTGCTCTGGAGCAAGAGAGGGCCACTGTAGTGGGAGGCCTGCAGGGGCCGAGGAATAAAGATGGATGAAAATAAATAAAGAGAGAACCAATAAAGGAGGCCAAAATTAAAAAAGGAAAAAGAAAGAACTTATTTCTGAGTCATCGAACTTTGAAGAAAGCAAGCTAAGTCTCATATATCAACTTCTTGAATTTTAAAAGAGAAATGTTAAGAATTTTAACTCTCGGACTTCCGTGGTGGTCCAGTGAGTAAAGAGTCTGCCCTGCAGTGCAAGGGGCACTGGTTTGATTCCTGGCCCAGGAAGATCCCACATGGTAAGGAACGGCTAGGCCTGTGTGTCCAGTTAGGAGCCGGCGCTCTGCAGTGCATGTGCCCAGGGCCAGTGCTCTGCAATGAGAGAGGCCACTGCAATGGGAGGCCCACACAGGCCAAAAAGAATAAAGATGGGTAAAAAATAAATGATGGCTTAAAGGCAAAAAAAAAAGAGCACAAAACTCTTAAAAAAAAAAAAAAAAGAACTTTAACTCTCTCAATGCCGCATTCTACCGTCTAAAACTTTCTCTCATAGAACTAAGAATGTTCCTTCCCCCTTGGAGGTTATTCCATTTGACATGTGTTAAAGCTGGGAAAGTTTGATGTTATATCATTAGGGCTGAAGCATGCCAGTTAGTTGCCAGATTTCATTGCTGTACATAATAGGTAAAAACATAGCAACTGCTACATTGATATAGCAAGTAAAAATAAAGCTTCCGCATGTGTGTTTAGAAAGGAGCCTTCCTACCAAATAGCCATCTGTTCTTTACTGTGGTGTAACAGAAATATGGCGTGTGGCTTTTGGGGCCGAAGTGAAAACCTTGTCTCTCTCATTCATTTTATTCCCTCATTTGAATAATGGAGATAGGAGTTCCTAACTGTTGGGGCTGTTACAGGAATTGAAGGAGATAAGGCAGACGAGGAACAAAAGCCTGTCATAACTCACCAAGTTTTCTTCTTCAGCCTGGCTCTATGCCTGACATTTTTTGTTCTTAATCCTGAAGCTAATTTAAAAACAAGTAATGTAGAGAAGAAAAACGTTGATGATGTATCAACTTTACTTGTGCATTTCATTTATAATATTGTTTGCAAACAGTAGTGATAGGACATCGCTAGGAATCCCTATGCTTAGTACAGGCTTCCCAGATGGCTCAGTAGTGAAGAATCTGCCTACAATGCAGGAGACCTGGGTTCAATCCATGGCTTAGGAAGATCCCTGGAGACAGAAATGGCAACCCACTCCTGTATTCTTGTCTGTAAAATCTCATGGACAGAGGGGCCTGGTGGGCTGTAGTCCATGGAGTTGCACAGAGTAGGACATGACTGAATGACTGAGCACACATGCACACATTCTTAGTGCAAGGCTCAAGTGCGTAGCTGAGAGTGAATAGCTCTAAAGAGTGTGTTGAAACATGAGAGGGCAGCAGAGAGTCAGAGCTTACCAGCTTTGAAGCTCTGAAGCTATACCTGCGTTGTGACGCTAAGCCCTGGTTTTGGTATAGAGCCTTATGTTTGGGGGCATGGTTAGTTCTTTTGAGCATTTCATTTTCAAAGGATGAAAAGTGCAAACAGTCTGACACAAGTGAGCAACTAATGGAACTCAAGAAAAGTGTTCTGTGGCCATCTAATGAGACTTTGTCACGTATTGATGACATCACTTTCGTTTGTAATTTCCCATAGTTTCCGTCCCTCCATTCGTTGCTCAGTTGTGTCAGACTGTTTGCAACCCCATGGACTGTAGCCCACCAGGCTCCTCTGTGCATGGGATTCGCTAGGCAAGAATACTGGAGTGGGCTGCCTTGCTCTCCTCCAGGGGATCTTTCTGACCCAGGGATTGAACCTGAGTCTTCTGCATTGGTGGGCAGGTACTTCTGAGCCACCGGAGAAGCTTTTTCAGCCGTATTTAAATTGAGGATTTTCATGGTGAGAATGTATAAAATGCATTTAAAGTTCTGCATTTTAAAGATGAGAAAACTGAATCCTAGTGAGAAAAACCACGGATTAGAGGCAGAGCTGAGAATAAATGCATGATTCTTTTTTCCCAAGTCTAGGGCCCCTCTTATACCCTTATAAAATTATCAATCAATTTAGGGTAGCTTTGTGACCCACCATAGATGTGTATGTTTTGGAGGAAGTAAAAGAAATCTTAAAGGGTATTGATTTCTGGGTAACAGATAACATTTTTTTGTACATGGACTCAAAAATTTGAAAATATCTTGTCCCAGTTTCTCACTAGACAGGTCTTTGTATTTAGAGCTATTTTTTTTTATTATATCCACAGATTATATCCTAGAGACCTTCAGATAAGTAAAGATTGGCTAGCTAAGGAGCAAGTACAAGGTCTTCCATGAAAGCAATAAACTAGTACAATTGCCTACTATTTACCTATAGAGGAAAAAACACAAAAAAAAATTTTCATGTTGGAAACAAGCCAAAAAAATAATAGAAAGAAGTATTCTTGTCTGTAAAATCTCATGGACAGAGGGGCCTGGTGGGCTGTAGTCCATGGAGTTGCACAGAGTAGGACATGACTGAATGACTGAGCACACATGCACACATTCTTAGTGCAAGGCTCAAGTGCGTAGCTGAGAGTGAATAGCTCTAAAGAGTGTGTTGAAACATGAGAGGGCAGCAGAGAGTCAGAGCTTACCAGCTTTGAAGCTCTGAAGCTATACCTGCGTTGTGACGCTAAGCCCTGGTTTTGGTATAGAGCCTTATGTTTGGGGGCATGGTTAGTTCTTTTGAGCATTTCATTTTCAAAGGATGAAAAGTGCAAACAGTCTGACACAAGTGAGCAACTAATGGAACTCAAGAAAAGTGTTCTGTGGCCATCTAATGAGACTTTGTCACGTATTGATGACATCACTTTACGTTTGTAATTTCCCATAGTTTCCGTCCCTCCATTCGTTGCTCAGTTGTGTCAGACTGTTTGCAACCCCATGGACTGTAGCCCACCAGGCTCCTCTGTGCATGGGATTCGCTAGGCAAGAATACTGGAGTGGGCTGCCTTGCTCTCCTCCAGGGGATCTTTCTGACCCAGGGATTGAACCTGAGTCTTCTGCATTGGTGGGCAGGTACTTCTGAGCCACCGGAGAAGCTTTTTCAGCCGTATTTAAATTGAGGATTTTCATGGTGAGAATGTATAAAATGCATTTAAAGTTCTGCATTTTAAAGATGAGAAAACTGAATCCTAGTGAGAAAAACCACGGATTAGAGGCAGAGCTGAGAATAAATGCATGATTCTTTTTTCCCAAGTCTAGGGCCCCTCTTATACCCTTATAAAATTATCAATCAATTTAGGGTAGCTTTGTGACCCACCATAGATGTGTATGTTTTGGAGGAAGTAAAAGAAATCTTAAAGGGTATTGATTTCTGGGTAACAGATAACATTTTTTTGTACATGGACTCAAAAATTTGAAAATATCTTGTCCCAGTTTCTCACTAGACAGGTCTTTGTATTTAGAGCTATTTTTTTTTATTATATCCACAGATTATATCCTAGAGACCTTCAGATAAGTAAAGATTGGCTAGCTAAGGAGCAAGTACAAGGTCTTCCATGAAAGCAATAAACTAGTACAATTGCCTACTATTTACCTATAGAGGGAGACACATAATTCAGGGACAAGCAGAAAATAATAGAAAAGTAGTTTTAGTCCAAAATGTTGGTATAACTCCACTCATATTTTTTACCCTGAATATTCATAATTCCTTTTTAAAAAGAATATATTTTCAATAGAAGCTAACCAGTTGCTAAGCAGAGGATTTAAAAAGTAAACTATTCAAATATACCAGTTAGCCAAAACACAATGAGAAGAAACTTAATCTTGTTTGTTTATTGTTCTTCTAAAACAAAAAGCAGTTTCTAAAATGCATTGAAAAAAAATGAAGATTTTTAACTGAAACAATTATTTTGCTATTATTTGGACTAATCATTTAACACTTTGTATTAGCTAAAAAAAAAAGGAAACTAAATAACTTTTCTGGTGACATTACTAGCGACTTATAACGTAGGTTTGCTTTTTAAATCTCTGTGTGTTTATAATAAAAAATGTGTATAATATGAATATATATATATATATATATATATATATATATATATATATATATATAACTTTTTACATTGTAAGCATGCTGTCACTTCCGTTGTGTCTGACTGTTTGCAACCCCATGGACTGTAGCCTGCCAGGCTCCTCTGTCCATAGGATTCTCCAGGCAAGAATACTGGAGTGGGTTGCCATGCCCTCCTCCAGGGGATCTTCTCAACCCAGGATAGAACCCGTGTCTCTTTTATCTCCTGCATTGGCAGGCAGGTTTTTTACTAAAAGTGCCACCATGTCTGTGTATAAAACAGGTAGTAGTTGGAAGCAAGAGCCACTAAAGAAGGGGAATGAGATGTTGGTAAGAGAGATATATAAGGCCTAAGGGGGCATTGAACTAAAAATGTGCCTTTAGACAGGATGAGTCAGGGTGGAGGGTGAAGACCCAGCTGTTGCCATGGAAGTCACCCTCTCAGCAGCCACTAGCAGGCACTAGTTTGCTCATGCCGCTTGCCTATGTTGAAGTCCAACTCTTCTCTACATTATATCAAAACAGATTATATCCTAGAGACCTTCAGATAAGTAAAGATTGGCTAGCTAAGGAGCAAGTACAAGGTCTTCCATGAAAGCAATAAACTAGTACAATTGCCTACTATTTACCTATAGAGGGAGACACATAATTCAGGGACAAGCAGAAAATAATAGAAAAGTAGTTTTAGTCCAAAATGTTGGTATAACTCCACTCATATTTTTTACCCTGAATATTCATAATTCCTTTTTAAAAAGAATATATTTTCAATAGAAGCTAACCAGTTGCTAAGCAGAGGATTTAAAAAGTAAACTATTCAAATATACCAGTTAGCCAAAACACAATGAGAAGAAACTTAATCTTGTTTGTTTATTGTTCTTCTAAAACAAAAAGCAGTTTCTAAAATGCATTGAAAAAAAATGAAGATTTTTAACTGAAACAATTATTTTGCTATTATTTGGACTAATCATTTAACACTTTGTATTAGCTAAAAAAAAAAGGAAACTAAATAACTTTTCTGGTGACATTACTAGCGACTTATAACGTAGGTTTGCTTTTTAAATCTCTGTGTGTGTATAATAAAAAGTGTGTATAATATGAATATATATATATATATATATATAACTTTTTACATTGTAAGCATGCTGTCACTTCCGTTGTGTCTGACTGTTTGCAACCCCATGGACTGTAGCCTGCCAGGCTCCTCTGTCCATAGGATTCTCCAGGCAAGAATACTGGAGTGGGTTGCCATGCCCTCCTCCAGGGGATCTTCTCAACCCAGGATAGAACCCGTGTCTCTTTTATCTCCTGCATTGGCAGGCAGGTTTTTTACTAAAAGTGCCACCATGTCTGTGTATAAAACAGGTAGTAGTTGGAAGCAAGAGCCACTAAAGAAGGGGAATGAGATGTTGGTAAGAGAGATATATAAGGCCTAAGGGGGCATTGAACTAAAAATGTGCCTTTAGACAGGATGAGTCAGGGTGGAGGGGTGAAGACCCAGCTGTTGCCATGGAAGTCACCCTCTCAGCAGCCACTAGCAGGCACTAGTTTGCTCATGCCGCTTTATTTTCCCTTTCTTTTAATAAAAGCAAAAATGACAGCAGTGCTTTAATGATTGCAGAGAACCAAATGCACAGTAAGATCTCTTAGGAATGTGACTGAAGGAGGCTGAGTACACATTATGTTTAATAGCTTTAATAAAAATTTAATAAAGGTTGTATATGTGAGTATTAAGCATTGGTTTTGGGGGGAGTATTTTGCTAGTTTTACTTTTATATTTAATACATCTGATAAATGTGGAGTATTCTAAATTTTTAAGCCAGAGGAGTTTACTTTTACAGAAATTCACACATTAAAACGATCTTTCCAGGAAAAACATTGAACAAAAAGATTTACTTAAGTGCATGGTGTATGATTACTTATTGCTTAAATTTACGATCTTTTAGAGAAGTCAAAGTCTGTTTTCTTCCTTAAAGCTACCTTGTTTTGCCTTCTTATACTTTCATTTAGATAAGCAGAGCTATCTTTACTAATTTGTAAAAAGGCCAAGTGTGACAATCACTTTTTGGGCAGGAATCGATTTAAGTTATATTTGGTTTTCTAACAGTGAAAATGGGGAAAATACAACTTAATTGTATCTCTATTGCCTGAATACCTGCTATTGGTATTTTGTTATAACTTTAATTGAAACAGTTAAATGAAACTGCATATTCATTGAGTCAGAAAAGCAAAAAGATTATGAATGAAACCGTAGAGGTTTGTTTCCTCTTGCTTTCCTCTTACTATGTAATCTTAGTCAACTCTCTTAAAGCCTCCAAGTGTTCATTTTCTCATCCATAAATTCTATGTCAGTCTTTCCCCCCAACCCAAAGGATAGAACCCGTGTCTCTTTTATCTCCTGCATTGGCAGGCAGGTTTTTTACTAAAAGTGCCACCATGTCTGTGTATAAAACAGGTAGTAGTTGGAAGCAAGAGCCACTAAAGAAGGGGAATGAGATGTTGGTAAGAGAGATATATAAGGCCTAAGGGGGCATTGAACTAAAAATGTGCCTTTAGACAGGATGAGTCAGGGTGGAGGGGTGAAGACCCAGCTGTTGCCATGGAAGTCACCCTCTCAGCAGCCACTAGCAGGCACTAGTTTGCTCATGCCGCTTTATTTTCCCTTTCTTTTAATAAAAGCAAAAATGACAGCAGTGCTTTAATGATTGCAGAGAACCAAATGCACAGTAAGATCTCTTAGGAATGTGACTGAAGGAGGCTGAGTACACATTATGTTTAATAGCTTTAATAAAAATTTAATAAAGGTTGTATATGTGAGTATTAAGCATTGGTTTTGGGGGGAGTATTTTGCTAGTTTTACTTTTATATTTAATACATCTGATAAATGTGGAGTATTCTAAATTTTTAAGCCAGAGGAGTTTACTTTTACAGAAATTCACACATTAAAACGATCTTTCCAGGAAAAACATTGAACAAAAAGATTTACTTAAGTGCATGGTGTATGATTACTTATTGCTTAAATTTACGATCTTTTAGAGAAGTCAAAGTCTGTTTTCTTCCTTAAAGCTACCTTGTTTTGCCTTCTTATACTTTCATTTAGATAAGCAGAGCTATCTTTACTAATTTGTAAAAAGGCCAAGTGTGACAATCACTTTTTGGGCAGGAATCGATTTAAGTTATATTTGGTTTTCTAACAGTGAAAATGGGGAAAATACAACTTAATTGTATCTCTATTGCCTGAATACCTGCTATTGGTATTTTGTTATAACTTTAATTGAAACAGTTAAATGAAACTGCATATTCATTGAGTCAGAAAAGCAAAAAGATTATGAATGAAACCGTAGAGGTTTGTTTCCTCTTGCTTTCCTCTTACTATGTAATCTTAGTCAACTCTCTTAAAGCCTCCAAGTGTTCATTTTCTCATCCATAAATTCTATGTCAGTGATTAGCATAATGCTTGGTACCCAGAATGTACTCAACAAAATACTGATGATCATTATTGCTTTTACTTATTATTATTATTATGTGTTTCATCAACAAATATTTTCTGTGCACCATATATGTGGCATGTAACTTATTGCATGCCACCATAAGTTTGCTTTACTCATATAAATATGAGTAAAATGTGACTGCTGCTTTCATGGAAGTCACATGAGAAGAAAGAATGGGAACCATAAATAATTAAGTACATGCTAAGTGCCACCATTAAAGCAAGTTTGCATACCTATATGTATTTGAAGGGGAGGGCAAGTGACTCCACCTAGGAGAAGCTCCCTCCTGAACTTTGAAGAATGTGGAGTTCTCCAAACTCCAGAGAATGGTGAAGGACAGGGAGGCCTAGCATGCTGCAGTCCATGGGGTCACAAAGAGTTGGACACAACTTAGCGACTGAACAACAACCACAGCCTCATGCCAAAGGCCCAACAGCAGTGATATATGGAACCATGAAGTGCTGGTCCAGGTCAGGAGACTGGAAACCGTAAAGAACAAAAAGCTGAAAGTAAATGGGAGCAACAGAACATGGGTCCCCAAGATTAGATAAAGGCAGTAGCATGAAAAGTATTGGAAGTCAATGTAAGGTACAGTGGACTTTCTTTTATGGGCAGTGGAAACTCATTGGTCATTTCTGAGCAGAGGGACAAGTATGTGTGTTAGAATGACGGTATTAGAAGCTGCATAGGAAACAGATCAAAAAGAAGACAGACAAGAGGCATCCTCATACTCACCCTATGGCCATTACAGGCCAAGTGTGACAATCACTTTTGGGCAGGAATCGATTTAAGTTATATTTGGTTTTCTAACAGTGAAAATGGGGAAAATACAACTTAATTGTATCTCTATTGCCTGAATACCTGCTATTGGTATTTTGTTATAACTTTAATTGAAACAGTTAAATGAAACTGCATATTCATTGAGTCAGAAAAGCAAAAAGATTATGAATGAAACCGTAGAGGTTTGTTTCCTCTTGCTTTCCTCTTACTATGTAATCTTAGTCAACTCTCTTAAAGCCTCCAAGTGTTCATTTTCTCATCCATAAATTCTATGTCAGTGATTAGCATAATGCTTGGTACCCAGAATGTACTCAACAAAATACTGATGATCATTATTGCTTTTACTTATTATTATTATTATGTGTTTCATCAACAAATATTTTCTGTGCACCATATATGTGGCATGTAACTTATTGCATGCCACCATAAGTTTGCTTTACTCATATAAATATGAGTAAAATGTGACTGCTGCTTTCATGGAAGTCACATGAGAAGAAAGAATGGGAACCATAAATAATTAAGTACATGCTAAGTGCCACCATTAAAGCAAGTTTGCATACCTATATGTATTTGAAGGGGAGGGCAAGTGACTCCACCTAGGAGAAGCTCCCTCCTGAACTTTGAAGAATGTGGAGTTCTCCAAACTCCAGAGAATGGTGAAGGACAGGGAGGCCTAGCATGCTGCAGTCCATGGGGTCACAAAGAGTTGGACACAACTTAGCGACTGAACAACAACCACAGCCTCATGCCAAAGGCCCAACAGCAGTGATATATGGAACCATGAAGTGCTGGTCCAGGTCAGGAGACTGGAAACCGTAAAGAACAAAAAAAGCTGAAAGTAAATGGGAGCAACAGAACATGGGTCCCCAAGATTAGATAAAGGCAGTAGCATGAAAAGTATTGGAAGTCAATGTAAGGTACAGTGGACTTTCTTTTATGGGCAGTGGAAACTCATTGGTCATTTCTGAGCAGAGGGACAAGTATGTGTGTTAGAATGACGGTATTAGAAGCTGCATAGGAAACAGATCAAAAAGAAGACAGACAAGAGGCATCCTCATACTCACCCTATGGCCATTACAGGCCAAGTACACACTGAAGACCATGTGGATCTGAACTGGGGTGGCTGTGCTGGGGACGGAGAGGAGGAGATAGATTCACAACTCTAATCAGAGATTTCAGAAGCCTTTGTATTTGATTAGATTGAGGAGTGAGAAAAATGAAGGCATACACACAGGCATTCACCACAGCATTATGCATTTGTATGAGAGACCGAAAACAAGCGAAGTGCTAAATAATATGTGAGTACCACTGAGGTAGTAAAAATTCTGTAATGAAAATGTTTTAATATCTTATTTATGAGAAAAATTTAATAATGAAGAAAAATGCA
Organism: Tragulus kanchil; assembly: GCA_022376925.1. Lineage (NCBI taxonomy): Eukaryota > Metazoa > Chordata > Mammalia > Artiodactyla > Tragulidae > Tragulus > Tragulus kanchil. Next base: position 78,443,500 of record JAIOJX010000004.1, on the reverse strand, counting down.
TTTAATTAAGATATATGTTAAATTGCTAAGTGAACAATAGGCACCCATTTCATGCATTTTAATTATGTATGTTGGGCTTCATTTAAGACATTTTTGCATGTTGACTAGTAACTAACAAAGGCACATAGCTATACTGTGTTGCATAGAATGTGGTGACAAACTTGTATCTCTTGGATCCCAGTTTTCTGTTTGCCTCTCTTGGATAGGAAAGGTGCTACTAAGATACTACCAAATGATATTGTAATTTTACAGTGCCACAGTGAGTACTCACTGTATGTTCAAATAATAATATCCTGTGAATAGGGCAGCACTCTACCTGATGGTTATTGAACCTATGACAAGATGATTCTGTTACCCTACAGCTGGACCAGAAAAGCTGAAAATAGAGGAGTTAAAGTCACCAAAATCCCTTTCAAACCTGTATCCCTGCCTCACCACCTTGAGTTAGAAAAATACAGTGTTTCCCAAACCTCCCTGATCTGAGGAACCCCCAAGGGATCTTTGAAAATAAATGCAAAGAGACAAGTTCCTGGACAGTCCAGAACAGAATCTTTGGGATAAGACTCAGGATCTGTGTTCTTGTCAAGTGTTCCAAATGAATAAACCAGCCAAATTTGGGAGAAGAGTTGGATACTGAATGAAGCAGGAGAGACTGCTTCTCTGGGGAGTGAGCTGCTGGAAAGTTGTTGGAAAACAATTAACTTTCTGGAAAATGTATATAGTGACACGTACACCCCCATCCAACAGACAATGCAGCCTAGGATAAGCAAGATAATATGTGTGAGGTGCTTTGTGATTAGCAGAAGGAAATACAAGGTGACATTATTATCTGTGTCATCCTCGTCATCATGGTCGTCATCATCTGGGCCATCATCCCTGTTATCTCTCCAAATATATACAAATTTTAATTAGACCAGCTTGTCCCCTATCCTAAGAGAAAGTGAAGTATCACGTCCATGTTTGTGTATGAGGGTGGTGGGAGTGAGTTTGGGAAATGTTCTGTTTAGTTACTGTATCCTTTTTGTCTCAGACTCTGTACCAAGTCTCCTTTTAAAAAAAAAAAAGAAGAAGAAGAAGAAAAGGAACAGCAAAACTGCATTCTTGAGTCACTCCCTTTATCCACAAAGGACTTCCCACCCAAGTATGCCTTAAAAAGTGTTCCCCTAGGCGCACTTAGAAATACAAGACTGTGGTGGGGCAAAACAATGAAAATTCCTTTGGGTCTAATTTCCCAAATTTTTCCAGTTAGGTGTTACATTGCATTGTTTATGAATAAAAGAGTGTTTCACTCACAGGATTCTTTGTGTCATTATTTAAAAAAAAAATTCAATTTGATCTACTAATACTAATATTAATGAAAATTAACATTTCTGACATCTGATATGTATTAAAGTCTCCACATGGAAAATCTCTTTTAAATCTTATGATAATTCAATATACAGCTTCAAGTGACAAAATATAGATTAAGTCTGGGGCTTCCCATGTAACTCAGTGGTAAAGAATCAGCCTGCCAATGCAGGAGCTACAGCAGACATGGGTTCAGTCCCTGAGCTGGGAAGATCCCCTGGAGGAGAAAATGGCAGTCACTTCCAGTATGCTTGCCTGGACAATCCCATGGACAGGGGAACCTGCCACGCTACAGTCCTTGGAGTCACAGAGTCAGACAGACACAATTTAGTGACTGAGCGTGCACACACAGATTAAGTCTGACTCAAAGGCAGAACCTAAAGTCTTCCCTCCCTTAAAATATATTGGTCCATGCACAGAAGGGGGGCTTCGCTGTTGGCTCACATGGTAAAGAATCTGCCTGCAATGCAGCAGACCCAGGTTTGATCCCTGGGTTCAGAAGATTTCCTAGAGAAGGAAATGGCAACCTACTCAAGTATTCACACACACTTGCACAGGGACATACACAATCTGCTGTCATCTTCTCCACAAAGTTATTATTTCCTTCTTTTCTGGTTTGTTTTTTCTTTTCCTAAAGAAGAGAGGACAGAGAAAGAACCTCTGTTGTCTCTTACTGAATGTGTATGAATAGAGGGTAAAATGGAGAAGAGATTAGATTTGTGGATACAAAGCAACCCTTAGGAAAACCATAAGTTTTCAGTCACCTAAGTGGTCAGTTATGTAAGCTAAGGAAAGGATTGCTGCCTGTGGGGTAGGATTCCTCAGACCTTCTTCAGTCCCCAGCTCTCCTTCTGACTCCTGTGAAGTGCCTGTTGTGACAACAGAACCCAAGGCAAGAACATCAACAAGGAAAGACCACACGGTGTGTGTGAGCAGCAAGGCAGATGGAGGATGTCAGAAGCTTCAGGACAGGGCAGTGCTTGAGCCTCTGTACTTACCTTGCTTCTTGGACCACTCTCAGTTAACCCTTGAGATGACATTTTGTACTATAGGATGCTAGTTATCTCCTCTTTGTGTGTAGACTCAAAGTAAGCTCTTCATCTCCATTATCATTTTCTTGTCATGACATTCCCTAGATCTCTGTGCCCCAAATGTATTTCTCTAGGTATTTCTTATGTCTGCATACTCAGTGCTTGTTAGTGTGCCATCTTCATTTTGAGGGGCTTCTCAAGTGGTGCTAGTGATAAAGAAACTGCCAGTGGAGGAGGCTTAAGAGAGATGGGCTCAATCCCTGAGTTGGGAAGATCCACTAGAAGAGGGCATGGCAACTGGCCCCAGTATTCTTGCCTGGAGAATCCCATGGACAGAGGAGCCTGGAGGGCTACAGTTCATAGAGTCTCAGAGTTTAACATGACTGAAGTGACTTGGCATGTATGCCCTCCTTTTTTTTTTTTTTTTTTGGCATCTGTTGGCATGCTGAAAGTATTTCTAATTCTGTATTCAGTGTGCCTGGTGAAACAAATGGGTACTCATGTCTTTCTCCTCTCCCCACCCCTGTACATTTCAGATGTTTGCGTGTTGCACACTGAATTGTCCATGTGCAGAACGGAATTGTCCATGTGCATGGATTTGCTCCTTCAGTCACCTGAATGTGAAGGACTGTGCTTGGGCTCTGAGGACCCAATGAGGCATAAAATGCCTCCACTGAAATGTATGAACATTTTCCTAGAGGTTTGTGGAATTAAAATGTTGAATGACACACAAAAAATAAACAGAGAAATTAAGTAAACAGAAAACCAGAGGATTAGATTTGTGGATACAAAGCAACCCTTAGGAAAACCATAAGTTTTCAGTCACCTAAGTGGTCAGTTATGTAAGCTAAGGAAAGGATTGCTGCCTGTGGGGTAGGATTCCTCAGACCTTCTTCAGTCCCCAGCTCTCCTTCTGACTCCTGTGAAGTGCCTGTTGTGACAACAGAACCCAAGGCAAGAACATCAACAAGGAAAGACCACACGGTGTGTGTGAGCAGCAAGGCAGATGGAGGATGTCAGAAGCTTCAGGACAGGGCAGTGCTTGAGCCTCTGTACTTACCTTGCTTCTTGGACCACTCTCAGTTAACCCTTGAGATGACATTTTGTACTATAGGATGCTAGTTATCTCCTCTTTGTGTGTAGACTCAAAGTAAGCTCTTCATCTCCATTATCATTTTCTTGTCATGACATTCCCTAGATCTCTGTGCCCCAAATGTATTTCTCTAGGTATTTCTTATGTCTGCATACTCAGTGCTTGTTAGTGTGCCATCTTCATTTTGAGGGGCTTCTCAAGTGGTGCTAGTGATAAAGAAACTGCCAGTGGAGGAGGCTTAAGAGAGATGGGCTCAATCCCTGAGTTGGGAAGATCCACTAGAAGAGGGCATGGCAACTGGCCCCAGTATTCTTGCCTGGAGAATCCCATGGACAGAGGAGCCTGGAGGGCTACAGTTCATAGAGTCTCAGAGTTTAACATGACTGAAGTGACTTGGCATGTATGCCCTCCTTTTTTTTTTTTTTGGCTTCTGTTGGCATGCTGAAAGTATTTCTAATTCTGTATTCAGTGTGCCTGGTGAAACAAATGGGTACTCATGTCTTTCTCCTCTCCCCACCCCTGTACATTTCAGATGTTTGCGTGTTGCACACTGAATTGTCCATGTGCAGAACGGAATTGTCCATGTGCATGGATTTGCTCCTTCAGTCACCTGAATGTGAAGGACTGTGCTTGGGCTCTGAGGACCCAATGAGGCATAAAATGCCTCCACTGAAATGTATGAACATTTTCCTAGAGGTTTGTGGAATTAAAATGTTGAATGACACACAAAAAATAAACAGAGAAATTAAGTAAACAGAAAACCAGAGGATTTGTAAATAAGTGGATAGATGGGTAGATAAAATAAGGGAAGGAGGAAGAACGGGAAGGAGAAAGAAATGGGTTAGGCTGAAATCCTTTTTTGAGAGAGATCCAGGAAGCTGTCTACACTATGATTTAGCTTAGAGACTGGAAAGGATCTGGGAAACAACTTAAGAGACTTAGGGAAAACTTAGCAACACACCTCAAGCAACTGAGAGGAATGAGAGAGTAAAAGAAAGATGTTCTGTATCACCAGGGAAGAAAAAAACAAAGAACAGGTTGGGGAACTGAGATTTCAGTTGAGGAAGAGGTGAGCATCTCTAAGAAGTGTGTTAGTAGCAGTGCCCAGGCTGTCTCTTTAACTGCAATGGTTTATCTGGTTAGAAATAAAGCTATGCTTTTTCCAGCAGACTTTTATTTTGAAAAAGAAAATCAAAATGTTGTATGTTTGTTTGCTTGTTTGCTGTACAATTCAGAGCCTCCAGAGGGGAATAAGAACAGGGCTCAGAAGTTGAGAGATATGGGTTTTGTTGTTGACGCTCCTGCTCACCTGCCTTGTGACCTTAGAAAAGTTACTCAGGCAGCCTGTCTTTTCTGTTAAACATATTGATGAATAATAGCAATAATGAGAAGAATATTACTTTCCTGATTTTGAGGAGTGTACAAGCGTAAACACTGTGTCACAGAGTCTGGTTGTTAGTTATTCATGTTGATCCTCAAAGTTGTCATCTTTGTGCACTGTATACTTTTTCTGCCCTACTGCCATCAATAAAAGCATTTTGGGAGTGACCCTAGAGACAGTTTACCGGCCATACAAGAAAAAACTATCTGACTAGTTTCCTGTCACACTTCACTTTTGACCGAAAATATTAATTCCAATATGGTTACCAACCTTAGTCACCAAATAAGATATCAGATTAGCCTGGATGAAGCTAATTCTAAAAAGCTAGTCACTCGAGGAGTAATTTCGAGGTATTTGAGAGAAGTATTATAGTATGGATATAAGTCATATAATATGTGTTACATATAATGTATTATATAATGGCTATATTATCCATATTATGTGGATAAATGTGGATATAATATAATACTTCATTTGAGAGCAGTATGATAGGATAATATGGACTCTGAAGGCAATGCCAAGACAAGAGTGCCCTAGAATTAAGAGTGTTGGCAACACATGAAACAAGTGTATATATAGGGGTCGAAAATGGTTTCATTTCTGAAAGTCTTTTTTTTTATTCTTCAGCCATGCCTCAAACAGTCTGTCTCTTCAGATCTTCACAGCCAGCTTCCATTCATGGAAACTGCTGAAGGTGCCAGAGACAGAGGAGAGCTCTGGCCAGTGTACCCCAGCCTACTGACCAGGGAGGGCTTACCCCTAATCATTTCCACAGAAAGGACGGCAGGGGAAATGTGTGTGGCATTCCTCACTGCCTCTATTCATTTATGACTGGGCACCTGCAGAGCTTCAGCATCCTGTTCTTGGAGGATTCCATACAGTTCTCTCTTAGGCTGGCTCATAACCCTCGTTTCTATAATGGTGTATCAGCAGTGATCCTCTGGTTGCACGATAAAAACCAATTCTCCTAACTTAACAAATGGGATTTAGTAGAATCTTGGGAGAACCCCCAGTTCCCTGAGAACTCATGGGAGGCTGGAAAATCAAGGCTGAAGGAATCAGTACATCTTCAGAGCAGTGGGAAGCCGAAGGTAAGGGGAGAATCTCATGGCAGGGTCATTCAAGTGAGATCCCTGGTACTGGTTTTAGTCCCTTGTTACTCTGTTTTAGTCTCAGATTCCAGTCAAGGGATCCAGTGGGTCGAGTCTGGCCTCAGGCTTTGGCTCAAGGAAAACAGCACATCGGGCTGTTTCACAAGGTCAGACAGTAGAATATAGGGACAAGAGCCTAAGTGCTGGGGAAGGTTACGTGGATTCATGTTCCAATTCTGCCACCTTCAGATGTTTCCCTCAGACAATTCATTTAACCTCCCAGAGCCTCAAGTGCCTTGTTTCTGAAGCAGGCAGAATAACTGATTATTTTGTAGGAAGTTTGTGAGATGATCTTTAAGAAAAGCTAAAGCACAATGCACAGTAATTTCTAAAAGCTAGTCACTCGAGGAGTAATTTCGAGGTATTTGAGAGAAGTATTATAGTATGGATATAAGTCATATAATATGTGTTACATATAATGTATTATATAATGGCTATATTATCCATATTATGTGGATAAATGTGGATATAATATAATACTTCATTTGAGAGCAGTATGATAGGATAATATGGACTCTGAAGGCAATGCCAAGACAAGAGTGCCCTAGAATTAAGAGTGTTGGCAACACATGAAACAAGTGTATATATAGGGGTCGAAAATGGTTTCATTTCTGAAAGTCTTTTTTTTTATTCTTCAGCCATGCCTCAAACAGTCTGTCTCTTCAGATCTTCACAGCCAGCTTCCATTCATGGAAACTGCTGAAGGTGCCAGAGACAGAGGAGAGCTCTGGCCAGTGTACCCCAGCCTACTGACCAGGGAGGGCTTACCCCTAATCATTTCCACAGAAAGGACGGCAGGGGAAATGTGTGTGGCATTCCTCACTGCCTCTATTCATTTATGACTGGGCACCTGCAGAGCTTCAGCATCCTGTTCTTGGAGGATTCCATACAGTTCTCTCTTAGGCTGGCTCATAACCCTCGTTTCTATAATGGTGTATCAGCAGTGATCCTCTGGTTGCACGATAAAAACCAATTCTCCTAACTTAACAAATGGGATTTAGTAGAATCTTGGGAGAACCCCCAGTTCCCTGAGAACTCATGGGGAGGCTGGAAAATCAAGGCTGAAGGAATCAGTACATCTTCAGAGCAGTGGGAAGCCGAAAGGTAAGGGGAGAATCTCATGGCAGGGTCATTCAAGTGAGATCCCTGGTACTGGTTTTAGTCCCTTGTTACTCTGTTTTAGTCTCAGATTCCAGTCAAGGGATCCAGTGGGTCGAGTCTGGCCTCAGGCTTTGGCTCAAGGAAAACAGCACATCGGGCTGTTTCACAAGGTCAGACAGTAGAATATAGGGACAAGAGCCTAAGTGCTGGGGAAGGTTACGTGGATTCATGTTCCAATTCTGCCACCTTCAGATGTTTCCCCTCAGACAATTCATTTAACCTCCCAGAGCCTCAAGTGCCTTGTTTCTGAAGCAGGCAGAATAACTGATTATTTTGTAGGAAGTTTGTGAGATGATCTTTAAGAAAAGCTAAAGCACAATGCACAGCACATGGTGAGCACTTGATCCTTATGGTCTGTTTGATAATTAGGATTATGTCATGGAAACACCAAGTAATTTCTGAAAGAAATTAGGCTACTGTTAGAAAGGGGAAATAAGTGCTGGGAGTTCAAAAATAATTATTGATTACAGTAGAATATAAGAGTTGGCCTCAACACACTATTTATTTTGCTAACATATTTCTCAGTAACCTGCTCTTTATGATATTAAGGTTCTTAGGGATGTGAGATGGTTCTTGTTTGTTCATGTCTCCCTAGGAACACAGTTCCTCTGAAGGTACAAAATGATGTGATTTCCTGATCATTTGATCCACACCCATTTATTGATGCCCATTTATGCTTATATCTGGACTGGGTACCTTGGTTTGCTCACAAGTACAGGAATCAAAGGGAAGAATAATTTGTATTCCTCTGATCTTTGTTTAATAGTCATCTAAATGGACTGTTTTCTACTAAGTCACTGCCTAATTAGGTTTACCTTAAGGGATGCAGGATTAGAGAGGGAGAAAGATTATTTTTTTAAGTCTCTCCACTTTCTGAGAAAAACATATAAGTAGGCCCCAGTATATGAATGATTTGGGATTCTGAATCTATCTGAAGTTTCATTGTTTGCACTTTAGGGGAAAAAAAATCCACACAGCATTCACCAAAGCCCGTTAGAACCAGCCTATGTGCTCCATTCCTGGAAACTGCAGGTTTCCCAAGGAGAGAGAATATGAAGGAGAATTTGATGTCCCCAAGAAAGGGCTTCCCAGATGGTGCTAGTATTAAAGAATCTGCCTGCCAATGCAGGAAATGTAAGAGAAATGGGGTCAGGAAAATGCCCTGGAGGAGGGCACAGCAACCCACTCCAGTATTCTTGCTTGGAGAATCCCATAGACAGAGGAGCTGGCAGGCTACAGTCCATAGGATTGCACAGAGTCAGACACAATAGAAGTGACTTGGCATGCGCACAAGAAGCGGTATTTAGGCCCGTCAGTGGGGTGCGATGGAAGACCAATGGAAGGTCCCTGTAGAATACTGCACAGCCATTTGGAAAGTCAGAGTCATTGTGAGGAGGAGGGTCCAGGCTTTGGGGACCTGGATAGACAGAGTCAAGCACCATGACAGAATCAGTCAGGTCATGCCTCACTGCCCCACAGCTGCTGCCCCCAGAGCCACAAAGGTGCCTCCCTCTGACTAGATGCTGCCACCTGACCACCATCCCCCATACCTCATGCTCTGACTGAGTTTCCTGAGGCCACCTGCCTGCAGCAGAACCTGGCCTGTCTCTGTCCTCTGAGCCCCAACCCCTATCTACATTACCTGCACCTCACCTAGTTTATGCCTTCCTTACCACCCCTTTTCCAGCATCAGGTATTCCCCAGACTGACTAACTCTGGCCTCTCTACCAATTTCACCATGCCATGTCACCCAATACAAGGAAGGCATGATAGGATTGAACCTGGAAGTATAGCCACCCAGAGTGTTAGTGTTTTACAGAGGTATATATCTTTTTCCAGGGGAGTAGCTAGGCATTGTAAGAGGATGGGCTTTGGATTCCTTAAATCAATACAGAAAATTCTTCTAGTTATGCTATTTCTTAGCCATTTGACTTTGGGCAAGTTACTCTCTGAGCCTCAACTTTCTTTGTTTGCCTTTTTTCATTTTTTTTTTTTTAATTATGAAAGTATGGTAACATATTTCCGGGAGACTTGGAAAGTACAGAACAATGTTACATATAGTTCCACTATATATTACAGCTATTTTTAAGTGGCTAAGTTAAGATTTTTACTTGGAGTTTCAATATCAAACTCTCAAAAATTAGTAGAATGAATATACAGAGAGGTACAAAGATATAGTAGACCTGAAAATCACTATGAATCAATTCAACATAATTTAGATTTATACAATTTTCGCATAATAGTAGGATACAAATTCTATTTAAGTTCCCACAGACTATAAACTAGGAGACTCTGGAACATATGAGGCACATAAGATCAAATGCAAAAATTTGATTTTTTGAGATTTCTAAAGATATAGAAATCATACAGGATCTGTACTCTTATCACTGTGGAATTGTGTTAGAGATTAATATCAACAGATATTTGAAGGTGCATATGTGCCTGCTAAGTTACTTCAGTCATGTCCAACTCTTCATGATCTTATGGACTGTAGCTCACTGGCCTCCTCTGTTTATGGCTTTCTCCAGGCAAGAATACTGAGGTGGGTTGCCATGCCCTCCTCCAAGAGCTCTTGCCCACGTAGAGATCGAACTCAACATCTCCTGCAGCTCCTGCCTTGCAAGTAGACTGTTTCACTGCTGAGCCACTGGGAAAACCCTGTATTTGAAAATGACCCACATATTTCCAAGTGCACTGTGACATTTACCAAGAGTGATCTTGGCTATTGAAAGCCTCAGTAAAGTTAGAAGGATGAGGAAAAAAAAAAAAAACAAAACAGAGTGATTATAGAGAAGCATAAATGAGAAATTAATATCAAAGATACTTTAAAAATCCCATTTGTTTGGAAGTTAACTGTCCACTTTTAAATGTTGGGTGCATCTAAGAAGCTATGACAAGAAAAATTAGAAAATATTTGTGATAAAATAAAAAGGAAAAGAGAATTTACCAAAATTTATTGTATGCAGCCAAACTGCTCAGTACAATTAAATAAGTCTCAGCTTCCTAATCTATAAATGTAGATAATAACAAAACTGCCTCCTAAGGAATAAACATCAAGTCTAATGTCTGGCACATGGTAGAAAGTAAAAATAAAATGCTAATTCTTAAATAAATTTCTTTTTTTCTGGAGTGTACTGTGATACTTCCATTAGTGAGTTTGAGAAGCAGATGAATCCTCTTTGAAACTGGAAGTTTCATACACACACACACACACACACCCCACAGAAACAATGAGAAAGCAGCAGAATTTCTCTGAAAAGCATTTTCCTTGACTACTTGTCTTCTATTGTCTATTTGTAAGAAACCAGCTATGCCTGCAAAAATGTCTGCCTGTTTCCATAGCCAGTTCTTTCCTACATGTTTAAATTCCTAATTGTGCACACAATCTTAGTCACTGTGTTTTCATGTGCAAGCAATTAAGACTCATTTAACAGCCTTCCCTCTGGAAGGTTTATTCTCCATCTGCCACAAATCAGATTCCTTAAGAACATGTTTGATTTTGAAACAATGTGAAAGTACTGTTCATTTTGTTCGAATTTCATTTATTAAAGTGATGTAAATGATAGCCACAAAAAACTCAGCAGCTGGTCATAACAAGACTTCAAAGAAATCATTGAAATGGGGCAAAAATTAAAAAAAAAAAAAAAAAAAACTATCATAATATGCTAGGAAAAAGCCAAATAAAAACCATAGTCTGATAAACATTCCTCAAACATATTTCATTCATAACAAATATTTACTTTACAACAGATTTAAAATACAGGAAAATGGGAATGGACCCCAGTTCCCACTCTGAATCTTGGAAGTCTTGAACTCACAGCAATGAATGTGAGGAAAAAATGGAAGAAGCCAGGAAAAGAGTCAAACGGGAAAAAATTAGATTTGTGTGTGTTTTTGTTTTTGTTTTATTTCTTTTGAGAAGCATGGTACAAAAATACACATTTCAGTAATATCACCCAGAAGAATCAAACAGCTCTATGTCTTTATTGCTGTACACCTGAAGCTAAAAAATCAGAGAAGTAATTTCTCACCACAAGTGAAGTCCACTTTTGTTAATTTGTTCAAAAGGCTTCTTTAATTTAAGACATCAAATAGAAGCTAATGCTTAGTCAAATAAAAGACAAAAAAAAAAAAATATATTAGGTTCTGGACACAAATGTGTGTCTGTGGATTGGTAACAGAAATTCGAGCAAACATTTTAAAAGGATTTGATCTCCTAGAAGTCTCAAATATGGATGCAGCTTGTAGAAAACTAGTTTAACTACTTATATATCCCTTTGTTTAGGGACCTGAAACAGATAAGCAACAGAGTTAATGCAGTCAGTCCCTGTTTTGTCCATCAGCTTCCCAAGGCTTTAGGAACTGAATTAAGGATTGTTTTGATATGATTCAATGAAAGGTTCTGTAAAAGTTCAAAGTATTGTTGTTATTTTGGGTAGTCACACCTGGGTGTTTAAAATGCCTTTTGTGCAAAATGTAGCCCAATCTGCTTTCAAATCAGACCTTCAAAAAAGGGTAGATTTCTGTGTAACCTATCCCCTGAGGTGCTTCACTACAAAGAAAAAATAAACCTAAGAGAGCCACTCCCACCTACCCTCTTTGTATCTCCATGCTTAAGCATCTAATGGCATGTCTAAAAGAAGCACAGAGAATACATGAGTGTCTCTTTGCTGGAGATCCAAAGTAAGATACAGGCCTTCTGGAAGCAGTGACACTTGAGAATTCACAAGTAATTGGTAAATAAATAGAAGAAGGGGCTTCCCTGGTGGTCCAGTGGGTAAGGGCACCGCCTTTCAGTGCAAGGGGCACCAGATGAACGAAGATGGATGAAGAACAAAGAAGAATGAAAATAGATAAATGAAAGACCAATAGAAGTGGCCCACCCGCCCCCCTCCCTCCCCACCCCACCTGCGCCAAAAAAAAAATAAATAGAAGAAGAAAGTGAACATTGAGGAGGCTGTACTTTTTTTTGGTCACTTCTATTGGTCTTTCATTTGTTTCCATCTTTGTTCTTTGGCCTGTATGGGCCTCCCATCACAGTGGCCTCTCTCTGCAGAGCACTGACTCAGTAGTTGGACACATCCAGCCAGCCACTCTGCTGCACGTGGAATCTTCCCAGGCCAGGGATTGAACCAGCGCCCCTTGCATTGCAAGGTGGTGTCCTTACCCACTGCTGGACCATCAGGGAACCCCGAGGCTGTACTTTTCATGAACAGAGAATACTTATTAAAAGGTAACTATTTTATAAGAGCAGCTAAGCTCAGATATCACAGACATCTGATGCCCACCATTAAAGGAGTGAGTTCCACGATAATTGAGTCAAATGAATGGTGTGCTCAGCATTAAGATAGTGGTTCACAAAATATTCTCTTCATTAAAATTCCCCAGGAAAATGTTTAAAGTTCCAAAAAGTGAAGGAGAAAAATATCAAAGGTTTGGAAACCAGTGGAGGACAATAGCAATGCTCAGGAATAAAGTCCAATAATGCCCCTATGGCAGCAAAGTAGCTGGATATCAAGAACATAAAGGAAGAGATAGCTGTAAAAGATGAAAAAGGGATCCATGTATAGAATTTAGTAACTACCAGTTGTGTCATTTTGTTGAGTGGTCGTAAAATGGTTTTGAAATATATGAAGGCTTATAATCCCTGGTGTTGTATATAAGACAAATAGTATTATATATAGGATGAAGGTCCATATTGTCAAAGCTATGGTTTTTCCAGTGGTCATGTATGGATATGAGAGTTGGACCATAAAGATGGCTGGGCACTGAAAAATCTATGCTTTTGAACTGTGGTGCTGGAGAAGACTCTTGAGAGTCCCTTGGTCAGCACGGAGTCTATCCTAAAGAAAATCAGCCCTAAATATTCATTAGAAGGTCTGATGCTGAAGCTCCAATACTTTGGCCACCTGATGGGAACAGCCAACTCATTGAAAAAGACCCTGATGCTGGGAAAGATTGAGGGCAGGAGAAGATGGCAGCAAAAGATGAGATGGTTAGATGGACCCCTGACTCAATGGACTTGAGTTTCAGCAACCTCCAGGAGATATTGAAGGATGGGAAAACCTGGTGTGCTGCAGTTAAGGAGTTCCAAAGAGTCAGAGAGCACTTTCCTGAGCTACAACAACAAATATAGGATAAAAAATAGGTTGATACTTGAATTCCAATGTAGAATTGAAGGCAGATTTATCTCAGTACCTAGATTACCTAGATAATTCATTTAGGGAGAAATGTTTCATATGTCACATATATAGAAAACCAAGGATCATAACATTAACTATTCAGAATGAAAATCTTTAAAAGGTGTTATACTCATTGTTCATCCCTTAAACGCGAGTACTGAATTATGAAATCATTTTTAGTGGCTCTGATCATCACTATCCACATCTACTTTTCTGCCTCTTTTTCATTCATAGATGCCTTTAATGATCTGTGACTTTTTCTTCCTGCTACAGAGGGCCCCACACTTTACTGCACTCTAAACTTTTATCTGCTGCTCCCAGTGATTACTTCTCAATGTTGGTACTGAATCCCGGCCTGACTAGTGCTCCCCAGTGGAGGACAATAGCAATGCTCAGGAATAAAGTCCAATAATGCCCCTAGGAAAATGGATATCAAGAACATAAAGGAAGAGATAGCTGTAAAAGATGAAAAAGGGATCCATGTATAGAATTTAGTAACTACCAGTTGTGTCATTTTGTTGAGTGGTCGTAAAATGGTTTTGAAATATATGAAGGCTTATAATCCCTGGTGTTGTATATAAGACAAATAGTATTATATATAGGATGAAGGTCCATATTGTCAAAGCTATGGTTTTTCCAGTGGTCATGTATGGATATGAGAGTTGGACCATAAAGATGGCTGGGCACTGAAAAATCTATGCTTTTGAACTGTGGTGCTGGAGAAGACTCTTGAGAGTCCCTTGGTCAGCACGGAGTCTATCCTAAAGAAAATCAGCCCTAAATATTCATTAGAAGGTCTGATGCTGAAGCTCCAATACTTTGGCCACCTGATGGGAACAGCCAACTCATTGAAAAAGACCCTGATGCTGGGAAAGATTGAGGGCAGGAGAAGATGGCAGCAAAAGATGAGATGGTTAGATGGACCCCTGACTCAATGGACTTGAGTTTCAGCAACCTCCAGGAGATATTGAAGGATGGGAAAACCTGGTGTGCTGCAGTTAAGGAGTTCCAAAGAGTCAGAGAGCACTTTCCTGAGCTACAACAACAAATATAGGATAAAAAATAGGTTGATACTTGAATTCCAATGTAGAATTGAAGGCAGATTTATCTCAGTACCTAGATTACCTAGATAATTCATTTAGGGAGAAATGTTTCATATGTCACATATATAGAAAACCAAGGATCATAACATTAACTATTCAGAATGAAAATCTTTAAAAGGTGTTATACTCATTGTTCATCCCTTAAACGCGAGTACTGAATTATGAAATCATTTTTAGTGGCTCTGATCATCACTATCCACATCTACTTTTCTGCCTCTTTTTCATTCATAGATGCCTTTAATGATCTGTGACTTTTTCTTCCTGCTACAGAGGGCCCCACACTTTACTGCACTCTAAACTTTTATCTGCTGCTCCCAGTGATTACTTCTCAATGTTGGTACTGAATCTGGCCCTAGTGCCATGTTATCTGACCTGCTGCTCCTTTATCCCTGGCAAACTGGATTGCCAAGCCTTTGCATTGAGCCTAAAATTTGAGCAAGTTAACTCAAAATAAAAATGGTGTTTTAATGAAAGATGTAGGGATTATTTTTTAAAATTAAAAGTAAAAGGCTTCCTGGTGGTCCAGTGGGTAAGGACACCGCCTTGCAGTGCAAGCCAGTTCGATCCCTGGCCTGGGAGGATCCCACATGCCGCGGAGCAGCTGGACCCATGTGTCCAATTACCGAGCCGGAGCTCTGGAGCGCATGCGCCCAGAGCCTGTGCTCTGTGACAACAGAGGCCACTGCAATGGGAGGCCCACATGGGCCAAAGAACAAAGAAGGATGAAAATAGATAAATGAAAGACCAATAGAAGTGGCCAGCCCGCCCCCCTCCCTTCCCAACTCCCCCACCCCACCCCAAAAGATAAATAAATAAAAAATAAAAATAAAAATGGAGTTTTTGAGGCCATTCATTTTTGAGGTAAGGCTTGGTGGCTCATAAAGTATCTGCCTGCAATGCAGGAGACCAGCGTTCAATCCCTGGGTTTGGAAGATTCCTTGAGGAGGAAATGGCAACCCACTCCAGTGTTCTTGCCTGGGGAATCCCATGGAGAGAGAAGCCTGGTGGGCTACAGTCCATGGGGTCACAAAGAGTCAGACACTACTGAGTGATTTTCACTTCACTTTAGGATATATAACAAATATGTCTTTAAATTAGTTTAATGAGCATTCCGGAGTCCTTTTCACCTGCTTACTGGTGTTGAATAATATAAATTTCTGGATAATTAATCCTGAATAAGTTGTTACTGTACTACTAGAGCTAATAAAATTAATACAGAATTATCTTTAACCAGTGCATAAAAACCTGTTTAATTCTATGCCCTGTGCTTCAGGGAAACAGACATGAATAAGATGTAGGCCCACCTCCCCAAGGATTTGGCAAGATTTAATTGTACATATTAAAAAAGACACCATGAATCTTATCCTCAGGATTGTGCCACAAAGACTAAGTGTCATAAGTATTCAGAAGAACCAAAGATCAGATGCAGAGAATAAGCAAGGATGGACCTTGAACATTTCCCAAATATTTTAGAGTTAGCAAAATGTCCCACCTGGCCAGACTTGTATAATGAGAGTGTTAACAGATGATCATCACCCAACCACAGAGATTTAGGATTGCTTCCAGCATCCCAGTAAAAGAGCCCTTTTCACCCAGGACCATTTGGTATTACAAGAGAGAGGTAATGACTTGTGATTTATTAACATTCCTTCATTTTGCATCTGGCTCTGGGCTTCTGAAACTTGGGAAAGGTCAGTGACCTCCGGGTTTAGGGAACAGAGCTATAATTCCAGCTCCATCTCTAGCTTCCTGTTTAACCTTTGGTCAGTAATTGAACCTGGTTTTTCCTCAGTCAGATGAGACTATGAGAGAATATTATCTAAGGACCCAACTAGCCCTTATGTCATGTTTTACTATTTTAAAAAATGCATGCTTCTGATTAATGTGCCATTATTCTCTAGAGTTCTGTTTCCCTAAGACGTGAATATAACATTGACTGAGTCAGTGTATGATTTCTGCTTTTCCCTATGTGGATCTTTAGAGGCTATCCTTGACACCATTTGCTGTTCTGAGTTTTCAACAAAGAGTTAAAAGGAAATTCTGGCTCCCCTGGCTAGTCATCCTCTCCAGTTGGCAGAAGTCTTCATGTGGACTTGATGGTTGCCTAGAGCAACAAAATATTAGGGATAGAAACATGTTCGGGGACTCGAATGGATAAGTGACTCAGGTCTGAGAGACCTTTTCCAGCTCCAAGGGAGCCCATACTTACTAGGGTGGGTATTTGTCTGTGCCTGTCTACGCTACTCTTCTGACTTAGAGGTGTCTGGTATTTTGCCTATAGAAACCAGCCTTGAAACCTGCAGAGAGGAGTTACACGGTCAGAAGGCAGTCTTCTTTATTCACCATGTCTCACATATGAAAGATCACTAGGATGAGTAAACATAAGCCAGATGAGGAGACCCATCATGGGTTTCTGAAGAGCACATATCCAGGACATAGTGAGAACTCAACAAAAATTCACTGTCGGAGTCACTATTCAAAGCCAGTTATCTCTTTTAAATTAGGAGAACCCAGTGGAGGAATTACTCCCAAAAATCAATACCTTTTTCCTTCTCTTTGTTGGAGCCAGACATCTCTAACTATGCTCTGAGCTAAAAAGTGAATTAAAAAAAAAAAAAGTTCTATTCCTAAACTCCTTATGTCTGAGGTCATACTTTCACTGTACCATGAGGCTCCATGATACCAATTACTCAAGCTTGTCAAGGGAGTTATTACAAGAGAGGTAATGACTTGTGATTTATTAACATTCCTTCATTTTGCATCTGGCTCTGGGCTTCTGAAACTTGGGAAAGGTCAGTGACCTCCGGGTTTAGGGAACAGAGCTATAATTCCAGCTCCATCTCTAGCTTCCTGTTTAACCTTTGGTCAGTAATTGAACCTGGTTTTTCCTCAGTCAGATGAGACTATGAGAGAATATTATCTAAGGACCCAACTAGCCCTTATGTCATGTTTTACTATTTTAAAAAATGCATGCTTCTGATTAATGTGCCATTATTCTCTAGAGTTCTGTTTCCCTAAGACGTGAATATAACATTGACTGAGTCAGTGTATGATTTCTGCTTTTCCCTATGTGGATCTTTAGAGGCTATCCTTGACACCATTTGCTGTTCTGAGTTTTCAACAAAGAGTTAAAAGGAAATTCTGGCTCCCCTCGCTAGTCATCCTCGCCAGGTGGCAGAAGTCTTCATGTGGACTTGATGGTTGCCTAGAGCAACAAAATATTAGGGATAGAAACATGTTCGGGGACTCGAATGGATAAGTGACTCAGGTCTGAGAGACCTTTTCCAGCTCCAAGGGAGCCCATACTTACTAGGGTGGGTATTTGTCTGTGCCTGTCTACGCTACTCTTCTGACTTAGAGGTGTCTGGTATTTTGCCTATAGAAACCAGCCTTGAAACCTGCAGAGAGGAGTTACACGGTCAGAAGGCAGTCTTCTTTATTCACCATGTCTCACATATGAAAGATCACTAGGATGAGTAAACATAAGCCAGATGAGGAGACCCATCATGGGTTTCTGAAGAGCACATATCCAGGACATAGTGAGAACTCAACAAAAATTCACTGTCGGAGTCACTATTCAAAGCCAGTTATCTCTTTTAAATTAGGAGAACCCAGTGGAGGAATTACTCCCAAAAATCAATACCTTTTTCCTTCTCTTTGTTGGAGCCAGACATCTCTAACTATGCTCTGAGCTAAAAAGTGAATTAAAAAAAAAAAAAGTTCTATTCCTAAACTCCTTATGTCTGAGGTCATACTTTCACTGTACCATGAGGCTCCATGATACCAATTACTCAAGCTTGTTAAGGGAGTTATTAGCATCCGGATTCCTGTCTTTTGCTTCTAGTCAGTGTTGCCTGGAGCGAGAATTAGAAGAGGATTAGCCAAGTCTTCTTACTTAAAGTCCTTTCTCTTTAGCTGTTTAACCAGGTTTCATTTTAATGATGTGTTTAGTTGGTGTTGTTTCTGTACCCAGTACACTTTCTTCCCACTTGCATTTGGACAAATTCATTATGATAATGATCACAGTTATCAACTATTACTTTTTATCCTCAATGTCATTATGATCAGAAACTGAACTTGTTGGTTTGGACCTTGTGACTTGTAATGAATATTCTTTTTGGCAGATTGGAAATATAGTCCTAAATTCAAATGGTTTACAATAGGCACTCTTAACTCGCATAACTGTAGCAGCTGTTTGGAAACATGGCTTCAGATCACTTGTTAGCAAATGTCTTTTTCCGTACAACCCTGCATGGAGTGGAACCCATATACGTTACTTGACATGTGAAACACATGTGACCTGGGCAGATGATTCTGCTGACCTTGAAAACTACAGCTGTTTAGTCACTTTAAAAACAATGCAATGCAAGTGATTTACTAGGCTTGGGATTAAACCATATTAAGCTGACTGATGGGAATTCTGACCCTTTAGGAAGGGAGAAAAAATTATAAAACAATGGAATTGTGTCATCCTGGGTGTTAATGTGGTCCTTAATTTTAAAACATCTCTTTACAAAAAGTACAAAGCAGACTGGTGAATGTTATAAGCAAAAAATCCAGTAATATCCATGTGGCTTTATTTTGCTTTAAGTTTTTAAAATGTAATGAAGAAATCCAAGTTGTAACTTTGTTCCTTCTCCATGCAAATCTAGAGCAGGGGCTTCCTGGGTGGTCCAGTGGTTGAAAATCTGAGATTCCACTGCACTACCCACTAGTTCTGGGTAGGGTAACTAAGACCTTGTGTGCCACGTGGAATGGCCAAAAAAAGAAAAAAAAAGAAAAGAAAATCAAGAGCCTTCTATAATCTTCTAAAAAGAAAAATCAACACTTCTTTACTTTGTATGTGTCCTGCTTAGAGTTTACATGGTGGAGGTGTTAATATGCTCCTCCAAGGCGGCCCAACATGTGTTCCACTTGCCATTTATAGACACCTTTTTAGCTAGAATTTTGTTCAGTTACAGTGAAAGAGACCTGAAGAATCATGCTTTAATCAAGACAGAAGTTTGTATCTCTTTCCTATAAAAGAGACCCCAGACCGGAGAGTCCAGAACTGGTATGATGCTCTAAGACCATCAGGGACCTATGATTCATTTATATAATTCCTCCGCCATCTCATTTCCTTCCATGCTCCAAAATGATTTCCAGAACTCTAGCTGTCACATTTAAATTGCCAACAGCAAGATGAAAGAAGAGCAGCACACACCTTCCTTTAGAAGAGACTTCTCAGAAGTCCCATGTAATGCTACTATTACATCTCCTTGACTCAAAGGAGATCACAAGCCACATCTAGCTGCAAAGGAGACTGGGAAATGAAGTTCTTTTTTTTTTTCCTGGAAATCCCCTGATTTGAAGATTCTGGTCTCCTCTAAGTAAATGAGCCCTTGCCCTGCCTCTTTTTCTCTACCCAGTCTCTCTCAAAGTCTTTGCCATACCATTCTTCTTATACCTCTTGGGAGAAACCCATTCTGTCAGATTTGCAATCTGCCTTCTCACTTCCTTATCTGAACTTCTAGGCTTCGGATTAAACCATATTAAGCTGACTGATGGGAATTCTGACCCTTTAGGAAGGGAGAAAAAATTATAAAACAATGGAATTGTGTCATCCTGGGTGTTAATGTGGTCCTTAATTTTAAAACATCTCTTTACAAAAAGTACAAAGCAGACTGGTGAATGTTATAAGCAAAAAATCCAGTAATATCCATGTGGCTTTATTTTGCTTTAAGTTTTTAAAATGTAATGAAGAAATCCAAGTTGTAACTTTGTTCCTTCTCCATGCAAATCTAGCGAAGGGGCTTCCTGGGTGGTCCAGTGGTTGAAAATCTGAGATTCCACTGCACTACCCACTAGTTCTGGGTAGGGTAACTAAGACCTTGTGTGCCACGTGGAATGGCCAAAAAAAGAAAAAAAAAGAAAAGAAAATCAAGAGCCTTCTATAATCTTCTAAAAAGAAAAATCAACACTTCTTTACTTTGTATGTGTCCTGCTTAGAGTTTACATGGTGGAGGTGTTAATATGCTCCTCCAAGGCGGCCCAACATGTGTTCCACTTGCCATTTATAGACACCTTTTAGCTAGAATTTTGTTCAGTTACAGTGAAAGAGACCTGAAGAATCATGCTTTAATCAAGACAGAAGTTTGTATCTCTTTCCTATAAAAGAGACCCCAGACCGGAGAGTCCAGAACTGGTATGATGCTCTAAGACCATCAGGGACCTATGATTCATTTATATAATTCCTCCGCCATCTCATTTCCTTCCATGCTCCAAAATGATTTCCAGAACTCTAGCTGTCACATTTAAATTGCCAACAGCAAGATGAAAGAAGAGCAGCACACACCTTCCTTTAGAAGAGACTTCTCAGAAGTCCCATGTAATGCTACTATTACATCTCCTTGACTCAAAGGAGATCACAAGCCACATCTAGCTGCAAAGGAGACTGGGAAATGAAGTTCTTTTTTTTTTTTTTTTCCTGGAAATCCCCTGATTTGAAGATTCTGGTCTCCTCTAAGTAAATGAGCCCTTGCCCTGCCTCTTTTTCTCTACCCAGTCTCTCTCAAAGTCTTTGCCATACCATTCTTCTTATACCTCTTGGGAGAAACCCATTCTGTCAGATTTGCAATCTGCCTTCTCACTTCCTTATCTGAACTTCTGGGGGGAAGAAATCCCATGCCACTGTGCTTCATGATGGAACTCTGACAAAGTCAGGAGCATTCACTGCAGCTGGACCCTCAATCTCACCTGACTGTTTATCCCTGCTCTGCCCCCTCTCTCAGCCCCATGGTGCTTACTCCAAACCTCATCCCTCTTTCTCAAGCCTCCTGAACCAGCACCTGCTCATCAGCTTTCAGTAAATGACTTGTTGCTCAATGAAGAAACTAACTGTCAACATGAATAGAATGCTAGATTTCTAATTTTAAAAAAAAGAGAGAGAGACAGATGCAACAAGCAACAAAGTTTGATTGTATAGCACAGGGACCTATCTGTGGTCAATATCTTGCTATGACCTATAATGGAAAATAATCTGAAGAATAATATATATATAATTGAATCATCTTCCTATATAGCTGTACATTGTAAATCAGCTATATTTCAATACACTGTATATAAAAATTATGTTAAAAAAGAAACTCACTCTCAGGATAGGAACTTTTCCAGCTCTCACATCCTGTTCCTGTCATCCAGTCCATCCTTTTCTCCCTGCTTCCAGTCTCAGCGGGTGATATGTCCCTTTTCCTGCCTGCTCTAAATCAACCCCAGCTTCTGTATGTTTGGTCCTCTCTCCTCCCAGCACCTCCAAGTCCTTGCTCCATCTTTTTCCTTTCTTTTCTCAAATCTTCGATTTCTTCATTTCTCCTGGCTCTTTCCCTATTTGTCTCTCTCTCTCTTTCTCTCTGTCTCTGTCTCTCTCTCTGTCTTAAAAACAATACAAAATTAAATGATAGCAGGGTCTAGGAACAGCTCCTTTACTGATCCTCTAGGAAGCTCTTGGTAGTCAAGTTGCTCCACATCCTCATCTCCTGTGAATTCCTCAACTCAGTGTTGTGGTAGGACTTTCTCATGCACATTCTGCTTCAGCTGCTTTTACCACAGTTGCAGGGAGCAGCTAGTTGCCTTCTCCCTGCTTATCTTACAGGCCTTCCTCTGACATTCTCTACTCATTCATTTACTCAGTAAATCTTTATTCATCGCCTTATTCCTGGGAGCCATTCTCTTCCAGATGATGCCACTGTCTTCTTGTTGCTCTGAATACTTCTTCTCATCGTTCATGATTGGTCTCGCTCCCCTTCCACCACCCCTACACCCTTAAACGTGAAACTTCTGGCTGCGATTCATTGCTTTTCTCATTCTGTGCATTTTCTAGATGTTTTCATGTACTTTCAAAACTGCTTTCAGTAATTTTGTCGCCCATCCTGTGAAGGGGATTCCCAAAATTCTGTCTCTACTCAGAGCCTTTCCCTGATTTTCAGACTCCTTCATATAAAATTCCAATGTCAGATGGTATTCCAATATTTTCAAAACTGGATTCATCTGGGTCTTTGCAAATCTGTTTTTCCTGTCTCACTTAGAAGTACTTTTATCCTAGAATAAAATTGGGCAACCATACACCCATCCATATTTTTATTTACTTTCTAAATGTCTCTCAAGCCTGTCCTCTTCTCTTGAACTCACTAATATCTCTCAAGCCCAGGCACTTATCAGCTCTCCCCTGGATTATAGTAGGAGAGCCCAAAATACTTGTGTTTCTTTAACAACTGTTAGTTGCATGTAGCATTTTACTTAAAAATATGATACAGAATTGAATTGAAAATAATGGAATAGCAAACCACGTCTGTAATATCAAGAAGTGTTGTTTTATGAAAATGTTTAGATGCATACACACACACAGCCACTTTACCATGTATTTCTTACTATAAAAATGTATTTCTTGTTGTTGTTGTTCAGTGCCTCAGTTGTGTCTGACTCTTTGCAGCCACATGGACTGCAGGATGCCAGGCTTCCCTGTCCTTCACTATCTCACGGAGTTTGCTAAAACTCATACCAGTGATGCCATTCAACCATCTCATCCTCTGTCATCCCCTTCTCCTCCTGCCATCAGTCTTTCCCAGCATCAGGATCTTTTCCAGTGAGTCAGCTCTTCACATCATATGTCCAAAGTATTAGAGCTTCAGCATCAGTCCTTCCAATGAATATTCAGGGTTTATTTCCTTTAGAATTGACTGATTTGATTTCCTTGCTGTCCAAGGGACTCTCAAGAGTCTTCTCCAGCACCACAGTTCAAAAGCATGAATTCTTTGGTACTCAGCCTTCTTTAAGGTCCAACTTTCACATCCATACATGACTACTAGAAAAACCATAGCTTTGACTATACGGACATTTGTCGACAAAGTAATGTCTGCTGTTTGATACCCTGTCTAGGTTTGTCATAGCCTTTCTTCCAAGAAGCAAGCATCTTTTAATTTCATGGCTACAGTCGCTGTCTGCAGTGATTTTGGAACCTAAGAAAATACAGTCTGTCATTGTTTCCATGGTTTCAGACTCCTTCATATAAAATTCCAATGTCAGATGGTATTCCAATATTTTCAAAACTGGATTCATCTGGGTCTTTGCAAATCTGTTTTTCCTGTCTCACTTAGAAGTACTTTTATCCTAGAATAAAATTGGGCAACCATACACCCATCCATATTTTTATTTACTTTCTAAATGTCTCTCAAGCCTGTCCTCTTCTCTTGAACTCACTAATATCTCTCAAGCCCAGGCACTTATCAGCTCTCCCCTGGATTATAGTAGGAGAGCCCAAAATACTTGTGTTTCTTTAACAACTGTTAGTTGCATGTAGCATTTTACTTAAAAATATGATACAGAATTGAATTGAAAATAATGGAATAGCAAACCACGTCTGTAATATCAAGAAGTGTTGTTTTATGAAAATGTTTAGATGCATACACACACACAGCCACTTTACCATGTATTTCTTACTATAAAAATGTATTTCTTGTTGTTGTTGTTCAGTGCCTCAGTTGTGTCTGACTCTTTGCAGCCACATGGACTGCAGGATGCCAGGCTTCCCTGTCCTTCACTATCTCACGGAGTTTGCTAAAACTCATACCAGTGATGCCATTCAACCATCTCATCCTCTGTCATCCCCTTCTCCTCCTGCCATCAGTCTTTCCCAGCATCAGGATCTTTTCCAGTGAGTCAGCTCTTCACATCATATGTCCAAAGTATTAGAGCTTCAGCATCAGTCCTTCCAATGAATATTCAGGGTTTATTTCCTTTAGAATTGACTGATTTGATTTCCTTGCTGTCCAAGGGACTCTCAAGAGTCTTCTCCAGCACCACAGTTCAAAAGCATGAATTCTTTGGTACTCAGCCTTCTTTAAGGTCCAACTTTCACATCCATACATGACTACTAGAAAAACCATAGCTTTGACTATACGGACATTTGTCGACAAAGTAATGTCTGCTGTTTGATACCCTGTCTAGGTTTGTCATAGCCTTTCTTCCAAGAAGCAAGCATCTTTTAATTTCATGGCTACAGTCGCTGTCTGCAGTGATTTTGGAACCTAAGAAAATACAGTCTGTCATTGTTTCCATGGTTTGCCCTCCCATTTGCCATGAAGTGATGGCACTGGATACCATGATCTTAGTTTTCTGAATGTTGAATTTTCAGTCAGCTTTTTGACTCTCCTCTTTCATCTTCATCAAGAGGCTCTTTAGTTCCTCTTTGCTTTCTGCCATTAGGGTGGTGTCATCTGCGTATCTGAGGTGATTGATATTTCTCCAGCAATCTTGATTCCAGCTTGTGCTTCATCTAGACTGGCATTTCTCATGATGTAATCTGCATATAAATTAAATAAGTAGGGTTACAGTATATAGCCTTGATGTATGCTTTCCTCGTTTTGAATCAGTCTGTTGTTCCATGTCTGGTTCTAACTGTTGCTTCTTGACCTACATAGAGATCTCTCAGGAAGCAGTTAAGGTGGTCTGGTATTCCCAACTCTTTCTAATAATTCCCCACAGTTTATTGTGATCCACACAGTCAAAGGCTTTGGCATAGTCAATGAAGCAGAAATAGATGTTTTTCTGGAACTCTCTTGCTTTTTCCATGATCCAGTGGATGTTGGCAATTTGATCTCTGGTTCCTCTGCCTTTTCTCAATCCAGCTTATACATCTGCAAGTTCTTGGTTCACATGCTGTTGAAGCCTAACTCAAAGGATTTTGAGCATTACCTCGCATGTGAAAATAAGTAAACCCGCCCCTTGGGGTGGATGAACTTCACATCATATGTCCAAAGTATTAGAGCTTCAGCATCAGTCTTTCCATTAAATATTCAGGGTTTATTTCCTTTAGAATTGGCTTATTTGAGCTCCTTGCTGTCCAAGGAACTCTCAAGAGTCTTCTCCAGCACCACAGTTCAAAAGCATGAATTCTTTGGTACTCAGCCTTCTTTAAGGTCCAACTTTCACATCCATACATGACTACTAGAAAAACCATAGCTTTGACTATACGGACATTTGTCGACAAAGTAATGTCTGCTGTTTGATACCCTGTCTAGGTTTGTCATAGCCTTTCTTCCAAGAAGCAAGCATCTTTTAATTTCATGGCTACAGTCGCTGTCTGCAGTGATTTTGGAACCTAAGAAAATACAGTCTGTCATTGTTTCCATGGTTTGCCCTCCCATTTGCCATGAAGTGATGGCACTGGATACCATGATCTTAGTTTTCTGAATGTTGAATTTTCAGTCAGCTTTTTGACTCTCCTCTTTCATCTTCATCAAGAGGCTCTTTAGTTCCTCTTTGCTTTCTGCCATTAGGGTGGTGTCATCTGCGTATCTGAGGTGATTGATATTTCTCCAGCAATCTTGATTCCAGCTTGTGCTTCATCTAGACTGGCATTTCTCATGATGTAATCTGCATATAAATTAAATAAGTAGGGTTACAGTATATAGCCTTGATGTATGCTTTCCTCGTTTTGAATCAGTCTGTTGTTCCATGTCTGGTTCTAACTGTTGCTTCTTGACCTACATAGAGATCTCTCAGGAAGCAGTTAAGGTGGTCTGGTATTCCCAACTCTTTCTAATAATTCCCCACAGTTTGTTGTGATCCACACATTCAAAGGCTTTAGTGTAGTCAATGAAGCAGAAATAGATGTTTTTCTGGAACTCTCTTGCTTTTTCTATGATGTAGTGGATGTTGGCCATTTGAACTCTGGTTCCTCTGCCTTTTCTAAATCCAGCTTATGCTTCTGGATGTTCTTGATTCACATACTGTTGAAGCCTAACTCAAAGGATTTTGAGCATTACCTCGCATGTGAAATAAGTACAGCTGTGTGGTAGTTTGAACATTCTTTGGCATTGCCCTTCTTTGGGGTTGGAATGAAAACTATCTCTTAGTATAAAAAAAAATAAAACAAACAAACAAACTTGAGAGCCACTTTCTTTAAACAGCCCTGTCTCTTTTATACTCTCCTTAGCTTTGCCTTCTATGGCACAGCCAAATTGTATTTGAAAAATAAGACATTCAGATTCAGAAAATGTCATAAAACCCAGTATCAGTCACAAGATGAAATTGAATTTCCTTGATATTGGTACACAAGACCCCTGCAGAGACTCCTCTCTGGGCAACCCCTGCCACCTGAATCTTTTGGTAGCAGAAACTTTTTCCACCTACACACTCACCATGCATCACAACACTCTGCATTTGACTGTTCTCTTCTCCCCATCTGGAACTCACTTTCATGTCTTAATTGCCTGCTCACTTCACTTCCTTCTTTGGGTGAGGTGACACCTGAAATCTAAACCCTGTTCTCTTCCCCAGGTTGGATTTGTCCCTTTTCCTCTGCCTTTCTATACCTCCATACCTACTTCTAGTATAACACTAATGAAATTGTTCTAAGTATAGTAGTCTATGGCTTCTTAGTCTCAAACAGCCACCTAATACAATGTCATTTCAGTGCTGTGTCTTCACAGTGTGTGAATACCACTGTGCTCAACTTGTGTGTGTCCAGTAAACGTAGATCCCAGAAAGTCCTCATATATTTCTTATCAGAACTTCTTAAAGTGATAATTAAGCAGACTACAGAAACAAAACATAGGGCAGTCAATGCAACAATTAAAATCTTTTTTCTCCCACACAGGAAGGAAAAGTAGGATGAAACTATACTTTTTATACCCTTTGATAGAAGTGAATAACTTGAAAGAAATGGAGATGAGTGGTCTTCATTGTCACACTCCTGAATCAGAATGTGAGAAGCAGTGCCATTAGAGGTCTACTGTACTATTGGCCAATATGTCAAGTAAATCAGGTGGTTCCATAAAAGAACAGGTTTGTGTGAAAAGGATAAAACTCCTGTAGCTTTATTCTGAGTGATTTTTAAGAGTAGCCTTACTCATGGCCAGTGAAGTTTGGGCTCTCATACCCTGGTGGCTGTGGTGAGTCTATGAGCACACTATGTATTCAGCTTTGTGGAAATACTAATGTGGAATGCCTGTGATCTGCCAACATGCAGCTCTGTGCCAAGTGCACCTTGGAGCATTTCTGTGATGGGTGTAATGAGTTTTTTCCTCCGGATTTGGGCCGTGGTTTCATTCCTGCTACCCAATGTAAGATTAGATCTCTTTGATATCTTTTTTCATATTTTGGTTACCCTACCCCTCCATTTTCCTCCTCCTTTTCTTGAGAGGGGAAGGACAACTCCGTAGTGCCTTCCTTTTGTGTTTTGGGCCAATTCTGTTGAGTTGTTTTATGGTCTTGGATGTAGAGCTGCCTCAGCACTCAACACTAGCCCCTGGACCGTGAGACTAATGAGAAAAGCAAAATGACCTCAAGTAAGAGGAAGTGGTTTATGTTGTGGAGAGAAACTTGGAAAGATACACCACCAAGAACACTAGGGGATCTGTTTTCCCTGCTGTCTACAGCTGGGTTAACACATTTCAAAATAACCAGTCAATTTAGCTAATTCCATCAAATGGCTAGTCAATATAGTCAAGAGGAAGGGAAAATAAAGAAATGGTTTTTTGGATGACTGGCTTAGCTTTGTGTAGCCTTGATCTTACTCATTTCCAGGCAATAATTTCAGCTCTTAAGGAAATGCAGACTACTACAGGTTAGTTCAATACAAAAATTACTTTTTAGAAGGTGTTTGTATTCAGCACATATTTTTGTTTCCACCAAGGGTCATTAAAACAGGTAAACGTGATATAATGGACATTGTAACTTGGATTATATTGGGTTGGCCAGAAAATCTGTTAGGGATTTTCATAACAATTTACAGAAAACCCCAATGAACTTTTTTGACCAATTCAATAATATGGGGGAAATAAGCTTAAAAATCATTAGCAGAAGCTCACTCTTTCTTTTTGATTCTTCAGCTATCCAAATATCTCTCCTCCCTACTTCTTTCATTTTGTTTTTTCCTTTGTTCTTTTCTTCCTCTTTAAACCTTGGTGATGGTGACACAAACCCCGCCATTTGGTTCCATAAAAGAACAGGTTTGTGTGAAAAGGATAAAACTCCTGTAGCTTTATTCTGAGTGATTTTTAAGAGTAGCCTTACTCATGGCCAGTGAAGTTTGGGCTCTCATACCCTGGTGGCTGTGGTGAGTCTATGAGCACACTATGTATTCAGCTTTGTGGAAATACTAATGTGGAATGCCTGTGATCTGCCAACATGCAGCTCTGTGCCAAGTGCACCTTGGAGCATTTCTGTGATGGGTGTAATGAGTTTTTTCCTCCGGATTTGGGCCGTGGTTTCATTCCTGCTACCCAATGTAAGATTAGATCTCTTTGATATCTTTTTTCATATTTTGGTTACCCTACCCCTCCATTTTCCTCCTCCTTTTCTTGAGAGGGGAAGGACAACTCCGTAGTGCCTTCCTTTTGTGTTTTGGGCCAATTCTGTTGAGTTGTTTTATGGTCTTGGATGTAGAGCTGCCTCAGCACTCAACACTAGCCCCTGGACCGTGAGACTAATGAGAAAAGCAAAATGACCTCAAGTAAGAGGAAGTGGTTTATGTTGTGGAGAGAAACTTGGAAAGATACACCACCAAGAACACTAGGGGATCTGTTTTCCCTGCTGTCTACAGCTGGGTTAACACATTTCAAAATAACCAGTCAATTTAGCTAATTCCATCAAATGGCTAGTAAATATAGTCAAGGGGAAAGGGGAAAATAAAGAAATGGTTTTTTGGATGACTGGCTTAGCTTTGTGTAGCCTTGATCTTACTCATTTCCAGGCAATAATTTCAGCTCTTAAGGAAATGCAGACTACTACAGGTTAGTTCAATACAAAAATTACTTTTTAGAAGGTGTTTGTATTCAGCACATATTTTTGTTTCCACCAAGGGTCATTAAAACAGGTAAACGTGATATAATGGACATTGTAACTTGGATTATATTGGGTTGGCCAGAAAATCTGTTAGGGATTTTCATAACAATTTACAGAAAACCCCAATGAACTTTTTTGACCAATTCAATAATATGGGGGAAATAAGCTTAAAAATCATTAGCAGAAGCTCACTCTTTCTTTTTGATTCTTCAGCTATCCAAATATCTCTCCTCCCTACTTCTTTCATTTTGTTTTTTCCTTTGTTCTTTTCTTCCTCTTTAAACCTTGGTGATGGTGACACAAACTCTGTGCTAAGCATGATACGAAGACTTGACATACATGGTCACAGGTAATTCTCCCAGCAGCCCAGAGAGATAGGTAAAATGGTTCCATCATTCCACAGAAAAGGAAACTGAGGATGTTACCCCTAGTTAGAAATTCAAGCCTTAGCAGCTATGGTTCAGATTCTATCCCCAGAGCAGAATTCTACCATCTCTCTCACTTCATTGAAGTTCACTTTAGTTTTTTCCAGTCTTTCCTTTTCTTGTCTTCTGCACTGTACTCATGATATATTCCCCTTTCTTATACCCTCTGCATTTTCCAGTGTTATGCCCCACTTCCCTATTTCTCTGTGACCTCCCATTCCTTATCTACCATCTCTTTCCTTACCCTCTTCTCAGCTCCCTAATCTCACATCGCCCTCCTCTCAGTCCTCACTGCAGTCTCTCACAGGTCCAGAATCTGCCCCATCAGTCACTTTTGGTCTCTGCTTTCCTAGCATCTCTCTAAGTTAGAAGTGGTGCCCAGTTTTAAGTACCAAACAAGGCAAAGATATGCTCAGGAGCCTGTATCCCTCTGGTCCCATGCATGAGGAGTACTGTCTGTGATTATAAAACAATTTATAAAAAAGAATTTCATTTTTGCCAGAGAACGCACAAATTAGGTTTTTGTTGAACTCCAGATGGTCTCTAGTGACTAGGAAAAGATAATGCCTCTTGCTCTGATCACTACCAGGAAGTGAACTCCAGGCAATAGACAGAAACCAAGCCCAGAACTGTGAGATCCAAGACAAGTACAATTCCTGTATACAATTCAACGTCAGTAAGTGCTGAGTGGAACGCGGTGATGTAGTATTAGAACAAAATTATACTTTACTCAAGTGACCATACTCAAGTGAACAGTCAGTATGGGACGGAAGAGTATCATTTCCTTGAATCAAAGCTATTTGATGACTTTTCCTGGAAACACTCTGAGAGTTCCAGGAAAGGACTCCAGATTCCCAAGCTACTGACAAAGAGCAAGCGTCTTGTCTTCACACAGTAATTCACAAAAGTCCCTCATCAGTATATGGTAACACTCCCATCAGATTGACTTGGTTATTAGAAATAACTAGGTCAAAATAAAAGTCATTCTTAACTGAATGAATGAGTGAATGAGTGTTAAAATTATGAGGAATCATCGGCATTCTAGAGAACTTCACCTTCCTCTTTTGCTTGTAGGATATATAGTATCCTTCTTGAGATTCTGCTGTTCATATGCATACTTACTTGCTTGCTTGCATGTCTGGTGTGTTTTCTTTTTCTGAATTCACCTCTGCTTTTTTGTTGCTCTAGCTTGAATATGGCTTGCTATAGCTTCTCCAGCCCCAGTTTTACTTCAGACCACCTATAGGTGCATTTTTTTTAAACATCTTCTAACACCAAGTACCTTACTTGCAATTTCTCATTTATAACTACAAGTGAATAGAATCTACAGATTTATAAATACAGTTGGACAGTTTTTCACTTCTGTATATTATAGACCATTGGTTACCATTGGACACATGAATTGCCTGCCTTTGGGTTAGATCTCCACATCTGCTCTATTTAATAACTTGGACAACATTCTCTTAAATCATTTCTTGATAGTCTCCATGTGCTAGACCTAGACAAGGCTCTTGGATCCAACGATGACCGAAGAGGCTTTATCCTGGTCTTAGTCCCAGGAGTACTGTCTGTGATTATAAAACAATTTATAAAAAAGAATTTCATTTTTGCCAGAGAACGCACAAATTAGGTTTTTGTTGAACTCCAGATGGTCTCTAGTGACTAGGAAAAGATAATGCCTCTTGCTCTGATCACTACCAGGAAGTGAACTCCAGGCAATAGACAGAAACCAAGCCCAGAACTGTGAGATCCAAGACAAGTACAATTCCTGTATACAATTCAACGTCAGTAAGTGCTGAGTGGAACGCGGTGATGTAGTATTAGAACAAAATTATACTTTACTCAAGTGACCATACTCAAGTGAACAGTCAGTATGGGACGGAAGAGTATCATTTCCTTGAATCAAAGCTATTTGATGACTTTTCCTGGAAACACTCTGAGAGTTCCAGGAAAGGACTCCAGATTCCCAAGCTACTGACAAAGAGCAAGCGTCTTGTCTTCACACAGTAATTCACAAAAGTCCCTCATCAGTATATGGTAACACTCCCATCAGATTGACTTGGTTATTAGAAATAACTAGGTCAAAATAAAAGTCATTCTTAACTGAATGAATGAGTGAATGAGTGTTAAAATTATGAGGAATCATCGGCATTCTAGAGAACTTCACCTTCCTCTTTTGCTTGTAGGATATATAGTATCCTTCTTGAGATTCTGCTGTTCATATGCATACTTACTTGCTTGCTTGCATGTCTGGTGTGTTTTCTTTTTCTGAATTCACCTCTGCTTTTTTGTTGCTCTAGCTTGAATATGGCTTGCTATAGCTTCTCCAGCCCCAGTTTTACTTCAGACCACCTATAGGTGCATTTTTTTTAAACATCTTCTAACACCAAGTACCTTACTTGCAATTTCTCATTTATAACTACAAGTGAATAGAATCTACAGATTTATAAATACAGTTGGACAGTTTTTCACTTCTGTATATTATAGACCATTGGTTACCATTGGACACATGAATTGCCTGCCTTTGGGTTAGATCTCCACATCTGCTCTATTTAATAACTTGGACAACATTCTCTTAAATCATTTCTTGATAGTCTCCATGTGCTAGACCTAGACAAGGCTCTTCGGATCCAACGATGACCGAAAGAGGCTTTATCCCTGGTCTTAGTCCCTGTACCTAATGGCTGGGAGAGGAGCTAGTATCAATCAAATAACCACAGAACTGAATACGAAATTCCAAACTAAAGTATATGATCTGAAGGGAAAATTCTATCAGAGTGGCAGTTCAAAGAAACTCAGTCTGCCTATGCTCCTGGAATCTTCTGCAAAAATAAATACTTATGTCAGGCAAACTGGATGTTCTGAGAAGATTCCAGAGGCATGTCACCGAATTGAGAAGACCGAGCAAGTTTAGGCCAAAAGCCACTTCTTCTGTTGTGCTCGGTTTGTGACCATCTTTCTGCAGAACTTGAAAGGCAATGCTGGCTTTCTTCCTTCCTGCTGTCCCACCCAGAAAAGGTCTCTTTCTTTGAAAGGCGGCACTGGCTCCTCTTCCTCCACCAACACAACTGTAACATCTTCCTTCCAGCTCCCAGGCTCTGAATTTGGACCTCCCACATGGTAGGACTCTAGACTAATCCCTTAAACCTGCTAGATTTCCAAAACATTCTTTCAAATTTGAAATGCCTGGGGCCTCTTGTGTAGCCCTGGCTGGGCTAATTTTCACACTTGCATTTTAATCCCTTAGAGTCAGGATTTCACCTGAAGACTTCCAAGCAGTTGTTCAAAAGGCACAAAAAAGGGTATTCGGTTAAAAAGAAATTCTATATGAATGCAAAGTATGACTGGGTGGGAGCTTCCTTTGGACAACTCTGCTTTTTGTTGCTCTAGCTTGAATATGGCTTGCTATAGCTTCTCCAGCCCCAGTTTTACTTCAGACCACCTATAGGTGCATTTTTTTTAAACATCTTCTAACACCAAGTACCTTACTTGCAATTTCTCATTTATAACTACAAGTGAATAGAATCTACAGATTTATAAATACAGTTGGACAGTTTTTCACTTCTGTATATTATAGACCATTGGTTACCATTGGACACATGAATTGCCTGCCTTTGGGTTAGATCTCCACATCTGCTCTATTTAATAACTTGGACAACATTCTCTTAAATCATTTCTTGATAGTCTCCATGTGCTAGACCTAGACAAGGCTCTTCGGATCCAACGATGACCGAAAGAGGCTTTATCCCTGGTCTTAGTCCCTGTACCTAATGGCTGGGAGAGGAGCTAGTATCAATCAAATAACCACAGAACTGAATACGAAATTCCAAACTAAAGTATATGATCTGAAGGGAAAATTCTATCAGAGTGGCAGTTCAAAGAAACTCAGTCTGCCTATGCTCCTGGAATCTTCTGCAAAAATAAATACTTATGTCAGGCAAACTGGATGTTCTGAGAAGATTCCAGAGGCATGTCACCGAATTGAGAAGACCGAGCAAGTTTAGGCCAAAAGCCACTTCTTCTGTTGTGCTCGGTTTGTGACCATCTTTCTGCAGAACTTGAAAGGCAATGCTGGCTTTCTTCCTTCCTGCTGTCCCACCCAGAAAAGGTCTCTTTCTTTGAAAGGCGGCACTGGCTCCTCTTCCTCCACCAACACAACTGTAACATCTTCCTTCCAGCTCCCAGGCTCTGAATTTGGACCTCCCACATGGTAGGACTCTAGACTAATCCCTTAAACCTGCTAGATTTCCAAAACATTCTTTCAAATTTGAAATGCCTGGGGCCTCTTGTGTAGCCCTGGCTGGGCTAATTTTCACACTTGCATTTTAATCCCTTAGAGTCAGGATTTCACCTGAAGACTTCCAAGCAGTTGTTCAAAAGGCACAAAAAAAAGGGTATTCCGGTTAAAAAAAGAAATTCTATATGAATGAGTCTGTTTCTTTTTTGTTTTTTAAGATGCAGTGATGACTGGGTGGGGAGCTTCCTTTTGGACAACTCTGCCAAGCCATTCTGAGTTGTTGTCAGGCTTGATCCCAAGTCTGTTGGCAAGAAAAGTCCAAGAAGATGGGAAAAGATGAAGTTGACTCTTTTTTCTAAATGGGAAGTTAATTGCTTTACAATGTTGTGTTGGTTCCTGTTGTACAACAACTTGAATTAGCTATACATATATGCATATATCCCCCCCCACACCCCCCCCTCACCTACCTCAAGCCTCTCTCCCACCCACCTCCTACCCCTCTAGGTCATTACGGAGAACTGAGCTGAGCTCGCTGTGTTACACAGCAGCTTCCCACTAGCTGTCTCTTTAGCACATGGTTTACTCTTGTCTTTTAACACACCTGTACAACCACAGAGAACCAACCCTAGGAACCTAACACTAAAATTTTAACGACTATTATCCTAGGATCACTCAAGGTCTTAAAACCTCATTTTGTCCCTAAATTGTAACTTGTGCCTGGAATTCCTAATCCAGGGTTCCCTAGTAATTGTAATAGTGTTGTTTGATGCTGCAGTCAGTTTCTCCATGGTTTGGGAGCTAGTTAACTGGAGTACACTGATGTAGTGTGTTATAGTATTTCTGGGAGGAATATTAGGACAAACTAAATTCCAACTGAGATAGCACCTGAAAGAACCTGATCTCTTAGTGGCAGAACTTAATACAACAGAAAGGAGGGCTCAGCAATTCCTGTTGATCCCTAAATGGTTAAGAGGAAGTACTTAGTATTGATTAAACTGAGTTTGCAATTGGTTTTGGACTCAAATGCAGAGTGTTGACTTAGATTCACTAATCATTTGTGCATCCTATTCTGTTTGCTTTTCTGCCTAGTTGAGTCTAAGGATGTGTGTTAGTTTAAGAGAAAACAGTACTCTTAAAGTAAAAGGTGCCCTTGAAGAAAAAGAGGAGGGGAATAATTCACACCTCAAAGCATCAGATCATATGAGCTGATGATGGCCAAGTTTATGCAATGATTACTGCCATTACAACGCAAATAGGTTTGGCATTTCTTACACATAATCTTTATACCAGGGCCCATGCTAATCAAAAGCCATACAGCCTGATGTTGAACACCTTTTGCCTTGAACAATGTTTAATCATCATTGTTGTGTTTGGATTGTGTGTGACTTTTGAGTAATAGAAATACTTGTCTTGCTATTTAGAGCACCTTTAAAAAACATATACGTATATACATATACTTTAGATACTATATATTTCTATGCATTATTGTATATATGTACACATGTATTTCGGTAAATGGCTTAATTTCCAGGAGATCTTTATCATAGGTATACTGAATAACCTATTGTCTGTGGAATTCCTTTTAAAGTTCTTCAGTGGGGATGGATTTATTCCAGGGAGAATAGTTTGCATGTACAATAAATATCTAATTAAAATAATAAACAACTTCTATTGAGAGCTTCCTAGGCAGGTGCCAGGCTAAGCTCTCTACCTGCATTGTGAATTTTCCCTTTCATCCATGTGAAGGTTCAGATCTGTTGTTATCTCCATGATAGAGACACAGAAGCTCAGAAAAGAGGAGTAACTTTGGGGTTTAGACCATGTTTGAGGAGTTACAGCAAAAAGGAAACAGAAAAGTCTCCTTCAGGTTCTGTAAATATGCTTTACCCCCACTTGTCAAATACAACGTTTCTTCTCTCCCTTCAACTAATATAACAGTTTAGGAGCCTGCACATTTTAAGACCAGGTCTCTAAAGTCACTACCACCAAGATTCCAACAAAGTAAAAGCCAGAAATTTAGGAAAATGAATTTATTTTCCTAGTCGAGGATACTTCCATTAATGGCATGACTAAATCATCTCATAAAGATTATTGGCCTCAATACCAATCATGCCTCTACTAACAAAACACAGGAAATAACTCAGATATAAATGATTCAAGTGGCTGCTGAGCTAGGAAGACATTCTCGAAAATCCTCTCATGCCGATAAATTGCACATTGATGGCCTAACATGTGGTGTGGGTGATATTTGTAACTGGCTCTCTTATTTGAAAGATTATGGAGGACTAGAGAATCGGAAGGCCAAGAAAAACCTCTTCAAATAATAGGATTTTATGGGAAAAAATAAATACCACATCTCACTGGACATTGTTGGAAAGAAGCATAAAAATTTTGGGAAAAGAAACCAATAAAATACATATAGAGTCAATTAGAATTGTGGAGACAAAAATGGGACTTTAAGAAATTCTAAATGCCATATTTTTAAAGAATCCTTAAAAGACTAGAGATTTAAACTGTCAAAACTTGTCTCCTTCAGGGGACACTAACACTGTGTTCCAATTTAGCCAATTCAGTCATACTACTGCCCAATTCATTGAAAAATATTGGCAGCTTGGACAAGCAACTAATTTTATCAGTTCATTCAAAACTGAATCCATCTTAGGAATAACTTGAAGGTTTAGACAGTATTTCAGTTTTAAAGTTCTTCAGTGGGGATGGATTTATTCCAGGGAGAATAGTTTGCATGTACAATAAATATCTAATTAAAATAATAAACAACTTCTATTGAGAGCTTCCTAGGCAGGTGCCAGGCTAAGCTCTCTACCTGCATTGTGAATTTTCCCTTTCATCCATGTGAAGGTTCAGATCTGTTGTTATCTCCATGATAGAGACACAGAAGCTCAGAAAAGAGGAGTAACTTTGGGGTTTAGACCATGTTTGAGGAGTTACAGCAAAAAGGAAACAGAAAAGTCTCCTTCAGGTTCTGTAAATATGCTTTACCCCCACTTGTCAAATACAACGTTTCTTCTCTCCCTTCAACTAATATAACAGTTTAGGAGCCTGCACATTTTAAGACCAGGTCTCTAAAGTCACTACCACCAAGATTCCAACAAAGTAAAAGCCAGAAATTTAGGAAAATGAATTTATTTTCCTAGTCGAGGATACTTCCATTAATGGCATGACTAAATCATCTCATAAAGATTATTGGCCTCAATACCAATCATGCCTCTACTAACAAAACACAGGAAATAACTCAGATATAAATGATTCAAGTGGCTGCTGAGCTAGGAAGACATTCTCGAAAATCCTCTCATGCCGATAAATTGCACATTGATGGCCTAACATGTGGTGTGGGTGATATTTGTAACTGGCTCTCTTTTACTTGAAAGACTATGGAGGACTAGAGAATCGGAAGGCCAAGAAAAACCTCTTCAAATAATAGGATTTTATGGGAAAAAATAAATACCACATCTCACTGGACATTGTTGGAAAGAAGCATAAAAATTTTGGGAAAAGAAACCAATAAAATACATATAGAGTCAATTAGAATTGTGGAGACAAAAATGGGACTTTAAGAAATTCTAAATGCCATATTTTTAAAGAATCCTTAAAAGACTAGAGATTTAAACTGTCAAAACTTGTCTCCTTCAGGGGACACTAACACTGTGTTCCAATTTAGCCAATTCAGTCATACTACTGCCCAATTCATTGAAAAATATTGGCAGCTTGGACAAGCAACTAATTTTATCAGTTCATTCAAAACTGAATCCATCTTAGGAATAACTTGAAGGTTTAGACAGTATTTCAGTTTTAAAAGGTCTCTCCTAGTCCAACTGAAAACTCATGGGATTTATTTTCTACTGTTCAAAGTAATTTCTGTCCTCTAGCCTTAATCGTACCAAAAGAATTTATCTTGTAAGAAATACTTAAAACAGATATCAAAGACACTTGATTTTTTAAATTTTACGTGGAACTGCTGACAGTATGGCCATAGATGTGAAAGCATTGTTCAAGGGGAATATAATTCTAATTTGAGTATATGCTTTTCTGTTTATTTTATTGAGTTTATTTATTTTTTTTTAACTCAGGAAATAAAGCTATAGCCAGTTGTTTTCTAAAGTTTTCCTATACCTTATCTAATTACATGATCAATTTAAGTCCTACCACTCTGCTCTCAACAGAATCTGTATAAGGAGAAACTCACCAAATCCAGTTTGGAAATAAAAGTATCAAAATGTTGAAGGGGACATTTTGCACTGGACTGCATTATTTGATTTGGAATAAAGTGAGTCAGGCCATTTCCATTTCTTGATGAAACAACTAATTCATTTTGTTGCTTTAAAGAAATGAGTCTCTTCACTGGCTTTGAACATTGTTACATTTCTATCCTGTAGCAATTACCCCTTGTGCCAGGAACTGTTTTTTGAATAACTGAAAATATTTTTAATAAGTAATAGGTGCTCATGCTTTGAAATTCAAAATGTGTTCTAGCAAGGATCAAATGTTAACAGTATCTTGTGTATCACATAAATATATTTTATGTATATATAAGAAAAATTCATATTTTCTAGAAAACGTTGAAAAGCATAATGGGAAAATATTTAACCTTGTTAGTATTTTGCAAGTTACTATTGGGAAAAAAAAAGTTTTCCGCAGTTTTTTTTTTTTCAGTGTTGTTTTTTTCAATGAGAACAGAATTAAAAGAAAAAAAACCTATTAAAATTGTCTTTCAGATGTATATTTTAAGTTTTTCTTAAAATATATTTGTAAGTATATTTATATTTGTTAGAAACTGCATAATTTGGCTAGACATGGAATTGTGTGAGGGCAATGAGCAATATTCAATTAGGGCCTAATATCATTAGACAGAAGATATCTTTTACCCTTTGCATCTCTGGCATAGTTTTTCTTGCTTATTAATTCAGTAGATTTTTTATATCTCTAGGAAGGGTTTTGTATCTAGTACATTCTTTGCAGGAGAATGTGAAATTGCATTTAAAATTCATTCATTGGGAATCTCATTTTCTAAAAATCATAGTGGGCGGATGAATGTACATTTTTAGTAACCCAAGCCGGTCAATAAATCTCATAGTATTATTTTCTCATAATCTCTGCCCAACAAATGTGAACTGGGACTTTCCACTCTGCCCCCGCCACCTCGCCCTAAGTCCAATTCCAGACAAGCACTGAGAATGAGAGGAAGCATGTAGTCTTATTCTTAATAATAATATTATTCTTATAAAGATTAAATGAGACCATATTGGAGAGTGCCTAAAATACCTTCTCCTCGAAAATGGGCATGCCATTAAATTTCACCCTGTTTTTCTTTAAGATTAAAATGTATTTTTCCTGCATTTTCCAACTATCTTTAATGGTGTATGTATCCTGTAATAAAGACATGCATTTTTAACATCTCTTTTAAAAAGCAAAGACATCTATAAGATAACAAAAAGTAGCTTCTGGATATGAATTTTTTTCTTTTTTTTCAGTTTTTAATTGTTAAAGGGGAAAGGTCTATAGCAGGGCAATCTGAAGACTGATATTAAACATATAAACTACTTAAATCATAACCCCAGGTTAGTCAGTCTAACTAGGCTGATCATTTGTTTTGATGTGATTTATATGTCACCTTTTAAGTAATTTATATTAAATCTGCATTTTTTTTCCTGCCTATGAGCTTGTAAATTCCTGCAAGATAGACTATTGAAGCCAAAGTTTGTGAAAGTCCAGAACACCTAGATATAAACATTATACACTGTCAATGCTCAAAAATGCTTGCTTAAGACACACAAAACCCTGTTACAGGCAACCAATTAATTATGAAACTGATTTTAACAGCTGAATTATCATGAAGATTAGCATTCAAAACACTACTTATCTTTTAAAAGATAGGTTTTATTTATTTAGAACATATACCAGCAGCAGCTTGCGATAAAAATCCAAGAATAAGATTTGTATAATGTAGTAAAAAATGATCAAGAGAAATATCAGAAGCGAGAACAGGAAAGAACGAAGTCTGAGATGAGTTCTCTAATCAAGCGTTATATTTGTTGAAATCTTTCTAATATTAAAATGCAAAGAAGGAAGTATGACAGATTATACTTCACTGCCTTTTTTAAAAAGTTTCTGCTCTACTGGGTCTTTGGTGTTGGGTTTACTCTCTAGCTACAGTGCATGGGTTTCTCATTGTGGTAAACGCCACTCATCTTTTTCTCATTGAACTGGGACTTTCCACTCTGCCCCCGCCACCTCGCCCTAAGTCCAATTCCAGACAAGCACTGAGAATGAGAGGAAGCATGTAGTCTTATTCTTAATAATAATATTATTCTTATAAAGATTAAATGAGACCATATTGGAGAGTGCCTAAAATACCTTCTCCTCGAAAATGGGCATGCCATTAAATTTCACCCTGTTTTTCTTTAAGATTAAAATGTATTTTTCCTGCATTTTCCAACTATCTTTAATGGTGTATGTATCCTGTAATAAAGACATGCATTTTTAACATCTCTTTTAAAAAGCAAAGACATCTATAAGATAACAAAAAGTAGCTTCTGGATATGAATTTTTTTCTTTTTTTTCAGTTTTTAATTGTTAAAGGGGAAAGGTCTATAGCAGGGCAATCTGAAGACTGATATTAAACATATAAACTACTTAAATCATAACCCCAGGTTAGTCAGTCTAACTAGGCTGATCATTTGTTTTGATGTGATTTATATGTCACCTTTTAAGTAATTTATATTAAATCTGCATTTTTTTTCCTGCCTATGAGCTTGTAAATTCCTGCAAGATAGACTATTGAAGCCAAAGTTTGTGAAAGTCCAGAACACCTAGATATAAACATTATACACTGTCAATGCTCAAAAATGCTTGCTTAAGACACACAAAACCCTGTTACAGGCAACCAATTAATTATGAAACTGATTTTAACAGCTGAATTATCATGAAGATTAGCATTCAAAACACTACTTATCTTTTAAAAGATAGGTTTTATTTATTTAGAACATATACCAGCAGCAGCTTGCGATAAAAATCCAAGAATAAGATTTGTATAATGTAGTAAAAAATGATCAAGAGAAATATCAGAAGCGAGAACAGGAAAGAACGAAGTCTGAGATGAGTTCTCTAATCAAGCGTTATATTTGTTGAAATCTTTCTAATATTAAAATGCAAAGAAGGAAGTATGACAGATTATACTTCACTGCCTTTTTTAAAAAGTTTCTGCTCTACTGGGTCTTTGGTGTTGGGTTTACTCTCTAGCTACAGTGCATGGGTTTCTCATTGTGGTAAAACGCCACTCATCTTTTTTTCTCATTGAACAGCGTAGGAATAGATTTCATCAATTTTTTTAGGGTCTTGTTTTGTCTTCTTTGAGTGTACCACATACAGTTTTCTAGTTCATCTGGAAAAATCACTTGGTGTGAAGTAAAAGGCTGTTAGGGAGGAACAGATCTCACTGATCATCAATGCAAAATTCAGCTTAGATGCAAGGCTAGTGACGCTGCGCAGTACTCAGAGCTGGTCATAGCTGGTCAATGGACAGAACTCATATCTCATGACCCTCAGCATCCTTAGGTTTCTACACAACAGGCCATCTTAGTTAAGGATCAGAGAAGAATTCTTTTCTCTACCGATAGAAAATTAGATAATCAAGTCACAAAAAAGTCGTTTACTTTTTATAAACTGTAAGGAAGTACCTAACAGTGCCCCCCTCCACATTTTTTTGGATTTGTGATCTTCAAAACATGGGTCAAACTTATATAATTAGCTTAAAATGAAAGACATGAACATGAGGGGTTTGAGTACCTTGACCTCATCTGATTTGCTAGCCAGCTTCAGGGATGGACGTACACGCTGCAACAAGCAGTAAACCAACATCAAAACTGCAGAATTCTTCAGACTTGGTTACACCTTCCCAAGTTCAAAGTCTGCCAGTTGATTATTGATTGTTGTTGTTTAACCTCTCAGACATGTCCAACTCTTTGCAATTCCATGGACTGTAGCCCACCAGGCTCCTCTGTACATGGGATTTCCAGGCAAAAATACCAGAGTGGGTTGTCATTTCCTTCTACAGGAAGGGATACTAAGATCTAAATTGGCAAGGGCTTAATAGTTTTTTTTACAAAACGTCAATTTGAGTGAAATAATTGTAAACACATTAGAAGCACATGCAGAACTAGGTGGAATACTGGAGTGACCTGATCTGCAATGATATGAGTAGTATAAGATATAATAATGTTTTGTAAACTATGCTAATTATATTTATTGAGTACTTAGCATGTTCCAGGCACATCTAAGCTTTTAATGAGCACATTAGCATTTAATCTTCACAATTACCCTTGGAGGGGATGTGTGGTTTACTTTAACTGTCTTAAGGATGTGCATGGTGGAGCTGGACTACAGACTGTATCTGGCTGATTCAGTAACCTCTTAATCCCTATGGTAAATCAATTTCTCTGCTCATGTTATAAATCTCCTTCTTTTAGTTGATTTATTGATGGTGACATTTAAATTTAGTTGTCTTCAAAATGGAACTCTTACTGTAAAAGAGAATCAGATTGACTGGAGTTTGAATTTGAATAAATGTTTAGAGATAAATGAACATTTGAGAGCTCTGGGAAGGATAGTGGAGGAAGAAAAAGAGGAAGAGAGGGAAGGAAAGGAAGGAATGAGGGGAAATAAAGGAAAGGAAAAGTAACAGTACCTCTCTAGACACTAAGTTTGTTCTTTAGAATATGTCCAATCCTGCTTTATTTCTGTTCCTGTGTAACCCCTCAATAATCCATTACTTACAGATCATTCTTTATAACTTTTATGAAATATTTTTAGTGGGAAACATTTCTTCCAGATTCCTCAAATACCTTCAGGAAAGAGTTCTGAGGATTGAGAAACTGAGTTTTGACAGTCTTATTCCATGGAAGATTTTTTTAATTATGGCGATCTCTGCAAGAGATTTTGGTCTTCATGATGGGAGAAGTTTTTAAAGATACTCATTGAAGTGAAAATACACATTGGTTGTTCAGTTGCTCAATCACGTCTGACTCTTTGTGACCCCATGGACTGCAGCATGCTAGGCTTTCCTGTCCTTCACTATCTCCCAGAGCTTGCTCAAACTCATGTTCATTGAGTCAATGATGCCATCCAACCATCTCATCCTCTGTCACCCCCTTCTCCACCTACCACCAATATTTCCCAGAAAATATACATCCTGAATGCTGGGCAAGATAGACGGGAGGAGGAGAAGGGGGTAACAGAGGCTGAGATGGTTGGATGGCATCATTGACTCAGTGGACATGGTTTGAGCAAACTTTTGGATAGTGAAGGACGTGGAAGCCTGGTGTGCTCCAATCCTTGGGGTTGCAAAGAGTCGAATGGACTTAGAGACTAAAAAACAACAAAAAAGGATCATCTTTAGGCAAAGCTTAACCAGAAATCAAGTCATTTAATCACCAATTGCCCAAGGTCAGTTTTTGCCCCAATAAAACTGTGCAAAGGACTTTAAATTTGAAGATTGCAGCTTGAAGTTTGCTTTGAGGTGGAAATACTACATAGTGTCTGGGACTGTGGTTAGCCTACGTGACCTAATTTACAATTAGAATTCAAAGAGGAAGGAACATGGGGTGGAGAACATAGGGGCTGAGAAGAAAGGAAATTAAATTTGGAGGCTCCTTATAGATAGGAAAAGATGAAATGCATCTCAAGAGTAAAATAGTAAACAAAGGATGAGAGAAAGCAATCATAAAAACTTCTAAGAAAACTTGTGGAAAACTAGGTTGAGCTCATTTGCCTTCCTTACACATCAAGAATTCTGTGACCTTGTCATTTTATCACTGTTATATTTGGTACCTCTTATCATTTTCCCTGCAGTTATCAACCCACTATTCAGTCAGTCAGTCACATGAGTTTTCAGGCTGTACAGAAACAACAGGGTAGTTGGGAGACTGTGTACCTAAACTGAAAGTAGATGTGTCACAGAAAAGTCAGGCTGGCCTTACGAGATACAAACTAACCACACCCCATGGGTGCGAGTAAGGAAATGAGGAGATAATTAGAAAGCTATCTGAGGTCAGAAAGAGCCCCTGGAGGTATAGCTACAAGAACACTGAGAAAAATCAGTGAGGCCTCAAGATACCAAGTTAGATTCTGAGATCCAGGATGAGTAGGACAGACTGGCGTCTGGAACATGTAGAGTAGTCATAGATGTCAGGCCATCTTCTATTCCGTATATCCAATTTATCAGCGATGTCCAGAATGTACTCATTTAAAACTTACATTCAGCAGAAGATGTCTTTTTTCAAATCAGTGTTATTCAGAAAGAAGCCCAATATATAACTCTGTGTGACACAGCAGAATGCTTGAGATGAAGTGAGACCAGGGGCCATGAAACCCACCTTTTTGCCTCGTTACTACATTACTTTCCAGACAAGGCCCTCAGGAACTGCCTCAGAACCAACAAAATACCAAAAAACAAAATCCTGATATTGTCCATAGCTGTGGTTTTGTTAATGATAAATTATGGTTTTGTGACTTTGGACAAATTATTTTACCTCCCTGGGCCTGATCAGTAGATTCCAGCCATAGTCTACAGTACTTTTTAAAGGTGGTTTTAGTTGTGAACATCCTGAAACCACCCTCACAA
This sequence comes from Tragulus kanchil, assembly GCA_022376925.1. NCBI lineage: Eukaryota > Metazoa > Chordata > Mammalia > Artiodactyla > Tragulidae > Tragulus > Tragulus kanchil. The sequence continues at coordinate 78,398,930 of JAIOJX010000004.1, read as the reverse complement.
TTTATTTAGGCAAGCAGGTTAGTTACAGAAAAGGAATTTAAAAGTTATTTACACTGTGGTGTAGTTTACTTTGGGATATATTTCATTTGTAAGTGCAACAAAATTATTATCTGTGAATTTTTTTTTTTTTTTTTTTTTAAGATTTATTTATTTATCTACCCTGGGCGGGGGTCGGGTTGGGGAGGGAGGGGAGTGGGCGGGCCACTTCTATTGGTCTTTCATTTCTCCATTTTCATTCGTCTTGGTCTTTGGCTCCTGTGGGCCTCCCATCTCAGTGGCCTCTGTTGTCCCAGAGCGCCGGCTCTGGGCGCATGCGCTCCAGAGCTCTGGCTCGGTGATTGGACACATCAGTCCAGCCGCTCCGCGGCACGTGGAATCTTCCCAGGCCAGGGCTCGAACCGACACCCCTTGCACTGCAAGGCGGTGTCCTTACCCACTGGACCACCAGGAGAAGCCCTATCTGTGAATTTTTAAGTAAGGATGTTTATAGGAAAAATATTTTATTAGGAGTTTAAAATTCACCAACTGGGTTACCATTTAGTCTACCATTATATTGCGTTTTTTTTTCCTACCTATAGACCTTGAAATTTCTGAAACTTTCCCTCTGCCCCATAAGAAGAATATCTGCTTATATAGTATGTGTAAACTGCTTAAACTTTATAGATACAGGGTTCTATCTGATTTTAGAAGTAGAACATATATGCAGAGGTATTATTTTTACCTTCAAAGGAACAGTTTCCCTTCAAAGGAATACTCAGGTGACTCCTGAGTCTAGTTAGACTTTTGCAGCCTTTGGAGATTGACTATTTCCTTGGCCCTGAGATGTAAAGGTTTGAACCTTTTATGACATCACATTACAGAATATTATTACTTCTTCAGTTTCTTTAATCATATCTTGAGGATAAGAATGCCTGCTTGTTATCTCAGAATGTTTACCCTCTGGTGCAAACACTTTTACCTACTAAAGAATACAGACGTCTGTGTACATATTGTATGTATACAGCAGAATATATATTTCTGTAAAAGATCAAGCAGCAAAATTTTCACTGAATTAAATGTTTTCCTAATTCTTTCAAAAACAATATCTAGCCTTCTGGAGTGTAGCTTATGACAAAGTAGTGTTTAAGAACTTCAACACTAATTTTTGGTTGACCTTCTTCATTTGTGTAAAATGAATATATATCCAGAATGAAGTAAGTTAGAAAGAGAAAAATGAATCTCATATAATAGCACATATATGTGGAATCTAGAAAGATGGTTCTGATGAGCCTATCCGCCGGGCAGCAGTGGAGACACAGATGGAGAGAACAGACTTGTGGACACAGTTGGGGAAGGGGAGGGTGAGACGGATTGAGAGAGTAGTATGGAAGCATATAAATTATCATATGGAAACACATAGCCAGTGGAAATTTGCTGCATGATACAAAGAGCTCAAATCAGGTGCTCTATGACAACCTAGATAGGTGGGATGGAGTGGGAGGTGGGATAGAGGTTCAAGAGGGAGTGGATTTATGTGTGGCTGTGGCTGATTTATGTTGACAAATGGCAGAAACCAATACAGTAAAGCAGTTATCCTCCAGTTAAGATATATTTTTTTAAATGAATGTATATCTAAAAATACATCTGTATTTTCAACCCAAAGAGTCATTATAACAACCATAAATATTTTTTTTTGGATGCACGATACTGTTTTGGGGTTCTTAGTTCCCCAAACTGGGATTGAACCCATGCCCTCAGAAGTGAAGGCATGGAGTGCTAACCACTGCACTTCGGGGATTCCCCTCAGATTTTCAATTCAAGAAGTAAACTGACTCCACCAGCCCTAAGTGTAGATCGCAGTCCACCCCTCCCACCCCCATTCCTGAGTTCTTTAACTAGACTCCATTTGCAGGACATGACTTGCCTTTATATATAGCTACACTGAGACATACAGCTAAAGAAAGCTCCTAGGCCAGTCATCACCTCAAACTCTAAGGCAGTAGGATCGCTTAACAGGAGCACAGCCCTTGGCATTAATTACATCAGCGCAAGTTGCAACTGCTTCATCTGCTCCCAGTGTCCCCAGCTGTTAGAAAAATGGAGGCCTCTATCAGCCTGGCCATTCACATGGGCCTGCATCTGTGTATGTTTTGTGGTTCTCACTTGTGGAAACCGACTCCTGTTTTGCCCTATACCCCCTTTCCCCCAAACCCCGCTCCTCCAAGATGGATCACAGTTTCCAGGATCTACTGTCATCCGTTTTGTAACTGACATTTCACACTTGCGTGCTTCTAGATGTAATAGAAGTATGACAAAATCAAGGCCTGAGGAAACCTCCGCCTTTCTGTAGGAGCCACGAGATGCTGACCTTTGTTGCAAAAGGAAAAAGAAAAAAATGTTTCTCTGTCCTTTGGGGAAAGTTCCCTCACAATTCTTCCTGACTCAAGTTCCTCTCCTGCATGTGACCATCAGAATATTTTTTTTCCTAAAATGTAGTTCTGATTGTCTCTCTCTCCTGCTAATACCCATCAGAGTCCTTGGTGCCTTTGGGGATAGTTTAGACTTCTTTACCTTTCATTGGTGCTCTATGACAACCTAGATAGGTGGGATGGAGTGGGAGGTGGGATAGAGGTTCAAGAGGGAGTGGATTTATGTGTGGCTGTGGCTGATTTATGTTGACAAATGGCAGAAACCAATACAGTAAAGCAGTTATCCTCCAGTTAAGATATATTTTTTTAAATGAATGTATATCTAAAAATACATCTGTATTTTCAACCCAAAGAGTCATTATAACAACCATAAATATTTTTTTTTGGATGCACGATACTGTTTTGGGGTTCTTAGTTCCCCAAACTGGGATTGAACCCATGCCCTCAGAAGTGAAGGCATGGAGTGCTAACCACTGCACTTCGGGGATTCCCCTCAGATTTTCAATTCAAGAAGTAAACTGACTCCACCAGCCCTAAGTGTAGATCGCAGTCCACCCCTCCCACCCCCATTCCTGAGTTCTTTAACTAGACTCCATTTGCAGGACATGACTTGCCTTTATATATAGCTACACTGAGACATACAGCTAAAGAAAGCTCCTAGGCCAGTCATCACCTCAAACTCTAAGGCAGTAGGATCGCTTAACAGGAGCACAGCCCTTGGCATTAATTACATCAGCGCAAGTTGCAACTGCTTCATCTGCTCCCAGTGTCCCCAGCTGTTAGAAAAATGGAGGCCTCTATCAGCCTGGCCATTCACATGGGCCTGCATCTGTGTATGTTTTGTGGTTCTCACTTGTGGAAACCGACTCCTGTTTTGCCCTATACCCCTTCCCCAACCCTGCTCCCCTCCAAGATGGATCACAGTTTCCAGGATCTACTGTCATCCGTTTTGTAACTGACATTTCACACTTGCGTGCTTCTAGATGTAATAGAAGTATGACAAAATCAAGGCCTGAGGAAACCTCCGCCTTTCTGTAGGAGCCACGAGATGCTGACCTTTGTTGCAAAAGGAAAAAGAAAAAAATGTTTCTCTGTCCTTTGGGGAAAGTTCCCTCACAATTCTTCCTGACTCAAGTTCCTCTCCTGCATGTGACCATCAGAATATTTTTTTTCCTAAAATGTAGTTCTGATTGTCTCTCTCTCCTGCTAATACCCATCAGAGTCCTTGGTGCCTTTGGGGGATAGTTTAGACTTCTTTACCTTTCATTGGATGAGATGGTTAGATGGAATCACTGATTCATTGGACATGAACTTGGGCAAACTCTGGGAAATAGTGAAGGACAGGGAAGCCTACTGTGCTGAAGTTTGGTTGCAAAGAGTCAAACATGACTCAGTGACTGAACAACAACCACCTTTCAGCATCCAATGAGAGAATGGCCAGGGCCTTTGGTATGAGACACACCTGGTCTCAAGATATGGGTCCACCCAGGTGTATAACTTTTCTCATCTCTGTTTCCTCATCAGCATGATGGAGCAACAGGCGTCCTTAGAAGATTATTGAAATAATCATAGAAGATAGAAATTAGAAAAAGTCTGGTACCAAATAAATGCTCAGTTAGTGTGAGTGCCCTTTCTTTCACCTACCCCTCAAGGTCGGCTCACGCTGAAATTTTTTCAGACTCCCTCTTTCCAACCTATGCTCACCTGGATTCCAGCCCACAGTTTGTGGTTTCCTGATGAAGCTCTCTTCTCCCACAACTCCGTAGCTTTTCAACATATTGTTCCGTGGCCCTTGGAAATCTTCCACACCCTCATCTCTTACAGAAAATAGAAGGTCCCTCCTTCCCCTTTAAGATGGCAATTTCTGACTGCTCCTGAGATTAAGCTTTTGTCCTGCATATTTTCATAAAATCATGCACACACCTCTTTCATCCTATAATGTCCTAACATTAGTTGTCTAATATTTGCCCTAATGTACTAGTACCTCCTGAGGCTGAAATCTATGTCTTACTTATGAAGCTCCAGGCCCGGTTTTCACTACCTAACAAATATTGGTTAAAGGATTGCATGAATTGCCCAGGAGGGCAAATAAATACAGTTATGAAAAAGTGTCAGAGGTTGCTGATCTGCCAGTGTGAAAAGCAACACATCCACCCCCTAGAAGGGCACAGTTATTGAAGGCAGGAGACTAGATAGCTTGTAAATCACAGTGAGGATTTCTATCTGCAGGAATCTTGGAGAAAGCAACCAAGCTGAACTAGCCTAGTAAATGTTCCTGTGGGGACAGGACGTATGCTTGGGCATCCCCAGAGTCCTTGGTGCCTTTGGGGATAGTTTAGACTTCTTTACCTTTCATTGGATGAGATGGTTAGATGGAATCACTGATTCATTGGACATGAACTTGGGCAAACTCTGGGAAATAGTGAAGGACAGGGAAGCCTACTGTGCTGAAGTTTGGTTGCAAAGAGTCAAACATGACTCAGTGACTGAACAACAACCACCTTTCAGCATCCAATGAGAGAATGGCCAGGGCCTTTGGTATGAGACACACCTGGTCTCAAGATATGGGTCCACCCAGGTGTATAACTTTTCTCATCTCTGTTTCCTCATCAGCATGATGGAGCAACAGGCGTCCTTAGAAGATTATTGAAATAATCATAGAAGATAGAAATTAGAAAAAGTCTGGTACCAAATAAATGCTCAGTTAGTGTGAGTGCCCTTTCTTTCACCTACCCCTCAAGGTCGGCTCACGCTGAAATTTTTTCAGACTCCCTCTTTCCAACCTATGCTCACCTGGATTCCAGCCCACAGTTTGTGGTTTCCTGATGAAGCTCTCTTCTCCCACAACTCCGTAGCTTTTCAACATATTGTTCCGTGGCCCTTGGAAATCTTCCACACCCTCATCTCTTACAGAAAATAGAAGGTCCCTCCTTCCCCTTTAAGATGGCAATTTCTGACTGCTCCTGAGATTAAGCTTTTGTCCTGCATATTTTCATAAAATCATGCACACACCTCTTTCATCCTATAATGTCCTAACATTAGTTGTCTAATATTTGCCCTAATGTACTAGTACCTCCTGAGGCTGAAATCTATGTCTTACTTATGAAGCTCCAGGCCCGGTTTTCACTACCTAACAAATATTGGTTAAAGGATTGCATGAATTGCCCAGGAGGGCAAATAAATACAGTTATGAAAAAGTGTCAGAGGTTGCTGATCTGCCAGTGTGAAAAGCAACACATCCACCCCCTAGAAGGGCACAGTTATTGAAGGCAGGAGACTAGATAGCTTGTAAATCACAGTGAGGATTTCTATCTGCAGGGAATCTTGGAGAAAGCAACCAAGCTGAAAGGGCTTCAGCTTTCCTTCAGTAAATGGTTCCTGTGGGGACAGGACGTATGTGAGAGGAATACCAACATGTCATGAGAAACACGCGTACCAAAAAGCTATGCTTCTGATGGCCTTGTTCTCAAATCAGAAAAACTGCCCACTTTCGGGGACAGAAGCGAAGAAACACGTGTCCCCAGTGTTTGACTTCCATCTTGCCATGGACACTGTAAACAATGTGATTCCCCGAGGATCTCTCCTTAAACCTTACTAGGGTTGATAAGGGCGATTGTGTGCACACAGCAAGGCACCTGCCACTGGGGATAATTTAAGTCCTCTGCTGTTAGCTACTGTCTTTAGAGTATCCTGGGTAATAAAACACACCCCTCATCTTCGTCTCCTTTAATATCATAGATACCAGTTCACTTTTTCTGATGAATGCAGGTTTATCCTTTCCCACCCATGAACTTTTTCCTCTTGAAAACCTCTTAGGGTTTATTATTCCCAGCCCTACAAATAATTTTTTTTCTTCAGATATTAATTCCTTCCCTTACAGTTCTTTCACAATAGTTTCTTTTGTTCTGGAAAACTGTACACAAACTCCAGAAACCCCCACTTTTAGATCCTAATCCGAAAGGTCACGTCATCAAAGCAAACATCAAAATCCTTGCTCCGGAGGGTAGAAGTAGAACTCTAGGCTATGGAAAATTGTGTGGACCTTTGGCATCTTGGCAGAGGTACAGGAGAGCTGGATCGTGGGCAAGAAAGAAAACATCACCTTCCCTTTTACCTTTTACCTTCAGTGAATGTGTAAGTCTCTGTAATAACTTCAAGGCAGGCTAGGGAGACCAGCAGTTCCAGATGGCCAGAGCTTCTTGTCATGTGGGACCTTCAGGGCAAAAAACCTAGGAAAGTCCTGGGCAAATTGAGGCAATTTGATCTCCTTGCCTACCTGTTGCTCTGCTGCTTTTATTTTTCTTCTTTCTCTCTCTCTCCTCTTTAAGTCCTCATTCTTTTGAAAAAATATATTGAACTCCATTTTGTTCCTGATTCTACCTGTAGGCAAATCTTCAAAGATCTTGTAGAAGCACATCCTTCAGAAAAGCCCTGCTTACAGTAAATGTTACCATGTGGGAAAGCAGGACAGCACATAGATAACCCTTGTACCATCTCTAATTGATGGGTCATGACTAGTCTGGAGTAAAAGGTTACTATTTTCTTGCATAAGGGTTTCCCTGGTGGCTCAGACGGTGAAATCTGTCTGCAATGTGGGAGACCTGGGTTTGATCCCTGGAGAAGAGAATGGCTACCCATGGCCAGGAAGATCTCCTAAAGGAGGAAATGGCAACCCACTCCAGTATTCTTGCCTGGGAAATTCCATGGACAGAGGAGCCTGGCAGGCTATAGTCCATGGGGTAGCAAAGAGTTGGACACGACTGAGAGACTAATACACACACGTGCATACACATACACACATTTTCTTGCATATCCTTCCAGAGAGTACTACATGTACTATTCTATACCGTGCTGTTTTTAATTTAACAGAATATCTTGGAGCTCTTCTGTATGTGTCTATATAGGTAATGATCTACATCTTAGTCTTAATACCTGGCACATAGTATTTCCCTTTGTGTGTACATTGATCCATTTAACTCTGTTGGGAGATCTGTTCATTATTTCCAACTTTTTACTATTACAAGTAGCATGGAGAACTTCCTTCTACCTGAACATTTCTGTGTCCTTTTGTATGTTCATTCAATAAATGTTTGGCAGTGAAATTGAGTCTAACACATTTACAGATATCACCCAGCTGTCCTCCAGAAAGACTAAGTAACTTCTAAAAAGTTAGCATCATATTTCCATGCCCAATGATTCTGGGATTCACAAAGAAAATATTTTGCCAGTCTAACCATAAATGAGGTTGATCACATGTTCATATATTTATTGGTCATCCTTTTCCCCACTTTTTAAAATGAATGCAAAAAATTCATTAAATCAGTTATCTTTTGGGGTTTTTTCAAATGTTTATCAACATGCTCATGTTTGGTTAAGAAAAGAAGACTTGTTTGCTTTATTCTAGCTCAACTTTATTTAGGGTGTACTTTATCATTTAAGCTTTTAAACTGTTTCTATAGTCAGAGTCATCTTTTTCCTGTGATCTCTAGATACCTCTGTATCTCTTATTCTTGTTTTCTGGCACTTGGTGTGGCATGTATCGCATGGCAGATCTTCAGTAAATGTGTTTTGAATGAATGGATAAAAAATCTGTAAATAAGTTAATGATGTTATTTGCTTCTTCTTGTTTCTCCTTTGGTACATAGAGACTTGGAAAATGAATACTCACACCTCTGTTTCAGCAGGGTGTAATGGTGGGTCATTTTAGAGCCAGGCTCTTGCTTAAGATGTCATCCCCGCCACGTGGGTCACTGTGTCCAGCACACAGAAGGTATTAAATGTGTTGAAAGAATGAATGAACTATCAGAATAATGAGATAAATAAAACATGGATGAACTTTATCCTCCTGGACCAATAACAGGTGACCTCCCCTATGGCTCAAGAGGTAAAGAATCTGCCTGCAATCCAGGAGAAACAGGAGATGCGGGTTCAATACCATGGTCTGGAAGATCTCCTAAAGGAGGAAATGGCAACCCACTCTAGTATTCTTGCCTGGGAAGTCCCATGGACAGAGGAGCCTGGCAGGCTATAGTCCATGGGGTCACAAAGAGTCAGACACAGCTTAGCATGCAAGCACCAATGACAGGCATTTCTGGAAAATGATCCCAGACATGCAAGGGTTGTGCTTCCTGGTCCAAATTGCAGCTTATCTTAATGTTGCCAGAGTATCACACTTATTTCCTTGATTCCAAGTAAATTAAACAGGAGTGGCAAGAAAAAGAAAAAACAAAAAAAGGATTCAAGCCATCAGCCTAGGACCAGAGACCACACTTAACTGAATTTATAACGCCCATCACATCTCTGCTGGGTTTGAAAGGTTAAACATTTCCTAGAAAAAAACAACTATTTCAGCTGCTTGCCAAAGTACTCATAAAATGGCCTGATTGGTAAGAACAGAAAACAAACCAAACCAAAATAAAATGAACCAAATAGCAACAGAAATAAATGTGCCTTAGTGTAGTTAGATGATTCCCGGATCTGTTCTCCGTAGACCACCGTCCTTCAGAGTACAGGCATGTGCTTTAGGATGGGTACATCCTGTCAGGGGGTGTTTAATGAGATGCAGTCCCTCCCACGTTCCAGTGTCTTGGGTCATTTGGGGTCTTAGGCCAATCCTCTTGTTCGTGCACTGAACTGCACATACATTATGTAACTTACTGCAAACCAATAGCTGAACCCATGGTTTCATAGCTATTAAAATATGCCACAAACCAAACCACCTGTGAGGCGCCAACTCAGCAAATGTGCCTATGTGAAAAACCGTCATAAAAAGTACAGGAAAGGAGGATGAAAGAAGACTGAATAACAAACTGGAGCTCATATGTTTGATGACATGAGGCATGGAGGGAAAAGAGTTCCATGTGAGCTGAAGGAAGATGGCAGCCTGGGCACCGGCACTGAGGAGCATGTCGTGTCATGGAAGGGTCGGCAGTGTGGCATGAATCAGAGTGACTAGTCTGGGTCCCCTGTTAGAAAAGCTGCTATTATGGATAATTATGTGTGAGTACTATGATAAATGCCAGACGTTAGATTCTACATTTAAAGTGAAAATTACATTTCATTTTTTGTGGAACCTCAATATATAGCTTACTCTATTAAATGTGGGCATATTTCTGAAGGAAAGAAAAATGCCAGGGTTGCACTTTAACATCCTGTTACATTTCAATTAAATACAAAGCAACATGACTTTTCAAAGAGAAAAATCTCTCAGATCTCTCTCCTGTCTCTCTCCCTGTTTCTCTCTGTCTCTGCTCCTGTATCTCTCCCTCCTACAAGATAGCATTCAGTGATTCCAAACATATTATCTTAGATTATAATTGAAATTCAACTCTGTGGAAGAACAGGGATGATGAGTTGTCCTGAAAATCCCCTTGGACTGATTTGATCAGTTACTATTAAGAAGGTGGTAATGTGGCCTTAAGAGCATCCTCTGTGGAGGCAATCCAAGGAATTCTAGAGAACTAGAGTTGGTGTATTGGTGAATTAGTGTTAACGTCTTTTCTCTCATTCTTGTACTGTAGTTGCCTTGTTTTTCCTAAGCATCACAGTCACACCGCAGTTTCTCTTAGAGATTATATCTTTTGTGCTAACGTTTTATAAAAGAGGAGGAGTCATGTAGCTCAAGGAAGCAAGAACAGAGTGGGGTTGAAGGGAAAAGCAGGAGGGAAGAAGTAAATACAAGGTGATGCGTTATAAACTTGTCACATCTTCACAAGAACTTCCACAGCTGGTTGCTAAGTTACAAAAGGTAATTGCTTGCAAGGTTATATTGAACCATTGTGTCTTGGAATGTTCCATTTAGAGGAGAGAAGCAAGCAGATTTCTCTGCCCACAGATCTTTTACCTCTCCCTGGTCACTTTGCTCTATAGAACCTTGATTCCCTTGACCCTCCAGAAGGCCCTGGGGAAGCCTTGGGCACTCCCGTATCTTTCATGGAGTCTGATGGTTCCTGTCAAGTCAGAGACTGTTGCTCAGGCCAGGCCCTCCAAGAAAATGTAGGGGAAACCAAAAAGATGAGGCAGTTACAGTGCTGACCAAGACCTTACTGGCAGTGCTCCAGCTAGAAAGCTGGGCCCAACCGGTTGATTGGGGAGAGTTTACCTGAGAAGGCCATAAAGGGGGCCAGTGCACTTACCTAGAGTTTACTGGCAGAATTAGAGTGGATCAGATCAGAAGTTTATTAAATTAAAATTTTCTGTTATCTTGATCGGGACTTCCCTAGGTGGCTCATTGGTAGAGAATCACCTGCCAATGCAGGAAATGTGGGTTCGATCCCTGGGTGGGGAAAATACCCTGGAGAAGAAAATGGCGACCCACTCCAGTATTCTTGCTTGGAAAATCCACTGGACAGAGGAGCCTGGCAGGCTACAGTCCATAGGATTATAAAGAGTCAGACATGACTTAACCACTAAACAACAACTATCCTAATATAGCATACTGTGCTTTAGTCCTATATCTATTGTTGTTTGAGTGCCTCATTTGTATCAGAGGTTGTGCTATATTATCTTCCAGGGCCTCCACAATTCTATGGAATCCATCTCACCAATGAGAAACTAATTGAAAGAGATGGAAAGAAGTTAAGTAACTTGTCTATGTTCGCATAGCTAGGAAGCAACAGAGCTAGAATTTGAACCCGGGTCTTTCTGATTCTAAAGCTGTTGATTTCTACTCCGTAGAATCAATCTTCAGTTTACTATTCTTATTTGAGAAGTATGATATTAGCTATGAGTTGCAGTGAAGAGAGGTAGTCTCTTCTGCTTCATGCTAATAACAAAACCTTCACCTTTTCCTTTGTTATCTCACAGACATGGCAAAATTATCATATAGTGTGTGTTTGTGTGAGACAGAGAAAGAGGTAAATTTTTCAGGTGAATTTTCCAGTTCTCCAAATAGTACAAGAATGGAAAAGCAGTGATGAGCAGAATGTTTTGTCAGTGTATTCTTGGACATACAGTGATCACAGTTCTAACTTCAGTGAAAGGAATGAAGAAATACCTGCTCCAATAGGAAGATCTCCCTTCACTAGGAGAGTCTTGACTTGCTACCATTGTCAAATCAGTGTAATAACATGTGTAACAACATGATCATTTCTCCAGCTTGTGGGATTTGATTCATATTCTAATACATCATCTTGTAATCAGGTATTAACTCCAAAGTAGGGCTGAAAAACAATGACATTTCCCACCATCAAATGGAAATGTTAATCATATATCAATATGCCATAAATGCCATGAAGTCCCATGCTGTACACGTAACAGAAATAGGGAAAGGATCTTTTCTTAAAGAGAGGATGAGACTAGTGTTATCTGCATTTGTTCATTTTTGTATGCTTCCCTCCTCTATTAACGGTTTTAAAAAGCTACAGATGAAATATGCTGAAATAAAAACTTGAGATTTTTATTCCATTGAATAAGATCATCTGAATAGTTCGGAATTTCAACTTACATGTGCATTGAATCATGTAAATGTCATTTAGGTCAGTGCTTTCCAAATGGCACATTTGAAATTAGATTCCTAGTGAAGCCTACATAAGTGTATTTCTCGAGAATACTAGAGTGAATAAGTAACATGGTTTGTTAGATGTTTGCTCCTGAGGAAAATGTTGTTTGAGTGCCTCATTTGTATCAGAGGTTGTGCTATATTATCTTCCAGGGCCTCCACAATTCTATGGAATCCATCTCACCAATGAGAAACTAATTGAAAGAGATGGAAAGAAGTTAAGTAACTTGTCTATGTTCGCATAGCTAGGAAGCAACAGAGCTAGAATTTGAACCCGGGTCTTTCTGATTCTAAAGCTGTTGATTTCTACTCCGTAGAATCAATCTTCAGTTTACTATTCTTATTTGAGAAGTATGATATTAGCTATGAGTTGCAGTGAAGAGAGGTAGTCTCTTCTGCTTCATGCTAATAACAAAACCTTCACCTTTTCCTTTGTTATCTCACAGACATGGCAAAATTATCATATAGTGTGTGTTTGTGTGAGACAGAGAAAGAGGTAAATTTTTCAGGTGAATTTTCCAGTTCTCCAAATAGTACAAGAATGGAAAAGCAGTGATGAGCAGAATGTTTTGTCAGTGTATTCTTGGACATACAGTGATCACAGTTCTAACTTCAGTGAAAGGAATGAAGAAATACCTGCTCCAATAGGAAGATCTCCCTTCACTAGGAGAGTCTTGACTTGCTACCATTGTCAAATCAGTGTAATAACATGTGTAACAACATGATCATTTCTCCAGCTTGTGGGATTTGATTCATATTCTAATACATCATCTTGTAATCAGGTATTAACTCCAAAGTAGGGCTGAAAAACAATGACATTTCCCACCATCAAATGGAAATGTTAATCATATATCAATATGCCATAAATGCCATGAAGTCCCATGCTGTACACGTAACAGAAATAGGGAAAGGATCTTTTCTTAAAGAGAGGATGAGACTAGTGTTATCTGCATTTGTTCATTTTTGTATGCTTCCCTCCTCTATTAACGGTTTTAAAAAGCTACAGATGAAATATGCTGAAATAAAAACTTGAGATTTTTATTCCATTGAATAAGATCATCTGAATAGTTCGGAATTTCAACTTACATGTGCATTGAATCATGTAAATGTCATTTAGGTCAGTGCTTTCCAAATGGCACATTTGAAATTAGATTCCTAGTGAAGCCTACATAAGTGTATTTCTCGAGAATACTAGAGTGAATAAGTAACATGGTTTGTGTTCAGTCTCCCACATGTTTGCTCCAAGGGCTGAGGAAAATCACCATCTTGGCTCGTTTTTGATTCCTAACCCTTAGCACACCATTAGGAAGTCTAATGTATATAGAGAACACTTAGTTTACCCTACCTTTAAAGGTTATACCTTTAATGATTCCAGTGGACTGTAGATGAGTGTTATCAGACCACCGTTATGAGGTATATAATTGGAATTTTAAAATCTTAACTTATTTCTCTTAAAGTGAAATAAACTATAATAGATTCAGAAGGGGACAATCATACAGAATTGGACATTGAAAAAAATAAAGTTAGGAAATGGTATGGTTGTGAGCAGCATGAGAAAAGACAAATCTAAGGACAGGGAAATAAAGGATGTGTGGTCAGTCAGAGCCACAAACGATCAGAAACAAAGACATGTATCACAAAAATCTGTGTTCCCATGGAAAAATTCTGCTAAATCAGTTGTTCCCAGATTTAGATTTTCAAAAATAAATTAAGATGTCAGCATAGGATTATTAAAGCTATCTGCTCTTTTTGGCAAAATATAGCTCTTTTCAACAGAACAACTACTGTACACAAGAACTGTCATTTTATATGAGAACATTTATATTCTACATCATACATGCATGTAATATCAAAAAATAGTAAAGAACAAAAAAAAACATTCATTTCAAAAAGGGGACATTTGAAACCTTTTATTTTGTATATGCATGTGTGTGTGTGTGTGTGTGTGTGTGTGTGTGTGTGTAACTATGCTACACTGATGTTACTTTTTTTAAATTAATTTCACCAAATGCCCATAATATTGGAAGTGACCATGATAAAGTCATTCATGAGGAAATGGGATTATTTCATATCTTCTCAAAGATAAGCTCTAGTGAGAAATATAGTGACTATTGAACATGACATAACCCAACTGTATATGATAGTTTTTATTGACCATTCGAATATCAGGCACTGTAGTGTTTGACGGTATGTAGATGATTATGTGGACTTCCTAGGTGGCATAGTGGGTAAAGAATCTAGAATACAGGAGAGGCAGGTTCAGTCCCTGGGTCTGGAAGACCCCTTGGAGGAGGGCATGGCAACCCACTCCATTCTTGCCTGGAGAACCCCATGGACAGAGGAGCCCCATGGGCTACAGCCCATAGAATTGCACAGAGTCAAACATGACTGAAGTGACTGAGCATACATGCATGCAGGTGAACTATCTAGTCACATTTTCTACGTTACAGTCTAGTGGGGCGAAGAAAAATTAAAAATATACATATATATACATGATTGAAATAACTTAAAGTAAAAATATAAGTTGCTGTGTGAGCATAAAGTCAAGTGAGCCTTGAGCTGTCTCTGAAAGGACTGCCCTTGTACTTTTGTATATTTAAGCTGTCTTTTGTGTATTTTAAAAAGACACCATTTGTAGGCAGATAGATTGCAAAAAAGCCATGCCCTTGAATGGGTAAATTAGAAAGTGAAGCCCTTTCCTCAGGTTTCTACCAGCTTGCCTGCTGTGAGCGTGGCTAGGTAGATGGAACATCTCTAGTGAAGGGTTGTAGAGGATGAAAGACCATCAAATTTGCATTGTTCCCAGATTTAGATTTTCAAAAATAAATTAAGATGTCAGCATAGGATTATTAAAGCTATCTGCTCTTTTTGGCAAAATATAGCTCTTTTCAACAGAACAACTACTGTACACAAGAACTGTCATTTTATATGAGAACATTTATATTCTACATCATACATGCATGTAATATCAAAAAATAGTAAAGAACAAAAAAAAACATTCATTTCAAAAAGGGGACATTTGAAACCTTTTATTTTGTATATGCATGTGTGTGTGTGTGTGTGTGTGTGTGTGTGTGTGTGTAACTATGCTACACTGATGTTACTTTTTTTAAATTAATTTCACCAAATGCCCATAATATTGGAAGTGACCATGATAAAGTCATTCATGAGGAAATGGGATTATTTCATATCTTCTCAAAGATAAGCTCTAGTGAGAAATATAGTGACTATTGAACATGACATAACCCAACTGTATATGATAGTTTTTATTGACCATTCGAATATCAGGCACTGTAGTGTTTGACGGTATGTAGATGATTATGTGGACTTCCTAGGTGGCATAGTGGGTAAAGAATCTAGAATACAGGAGAGGCAGGTTCAGTCCCTGGGTCTGGAAGACCCCTTGGAGGAGGGCATGGCAACCCACTCCATTCTTGCCTGGAGAACCCCATGGACAGAGGAGCCCCATGGGCTACAGCCCATAGAATTGCACAGAGTCAAACATGACTGAAGTGACTGAGCATACATGCATGCAGGTGAACTATCTAGTCACATTTTCTACGTTACAGTCTAGTGGGGCGAAGAAAAATTAAAAATATACATATATATACATGATTGAAATAACTTAAAGTAAAAATATAAGTTGCTGTGTGAGCATAAAGTCAAGTGAGCCTTGAGCTGTCTCTGAAAGGACTGCCCTTGTACTTTTGTATATTTAAGCTGTCTTTTGTGTATTTTAAAAAGACACCATTTGTAGGCAGATAGATTGCAAAAAAGCCATGCCCTTGAATGGGTAAATTAGAAAGTGAAGCCCTTTCCTCAGGTTTCTACCAGCTTGCCTGCTGTGAGCGTGGCTAGGTAGATGGAACATCTCTAGTGAAGGGTTGTAGAGGATGAAAGACCATCAAATTTGCATTGTAACTTACATGTTTGGAGTAGAGGCGACTAAACCTTTTCCATTTGCTTGAGTCAGGTGGAAGCCATATCAAACATTCATAGTTAGCTAAGACATTGATTGGGTGCAAAATTTTATTGGGTTGGTGAGTAAGACCTTAAAGCTTCATTTAGAAAGGACAGTGCTTTTTCAGTAGTGCCCCAGGCAGTGTTGACTGGTTCAGGGCTAAATCACCAAGCTGGACACTCTTTTCTGAGTCACATGCAGGTCCTGTGACATCTCAGTTGACTTGATTCTCATCTAACCTAGAAGTGACTCAAGTCACTCCTGCTTTGCTTGTGAAATTTAGGTGAGCCACCTTCAACAAGCATGAATGTAATTTGTTTCTGAGTTAAATGCCATTATTTTTTATATTAGGTTATTGATTTCTCCAAAGAGAAAGCATCTCAAAATACATTGGCTTGTTATGAAATGAACCCAGTTTTGCAGTTACGTGGGATACAGTGAAAATAGGCTTGGCAGGAAGTTGCAGCTTAGTTCACAGATGGACAGCTAGGATTTCCAGAGCCCCTCCTGTGGGTTTGCGTTTAAGTTGAAGGAATTGCTTAGGCATCTTATCTCAGTGTACACTTAACTACTTATGGTCTAGATGAGTACTGGCAGTTTGTCTCAGAAAGAGGAGAACCAGAAACTGGCCCATCTCATAAGCACTTACCTATAAAGTTACTCTTACTGATCAGTTTCAAAATAATCCTTGAAGAATTTTTAAGAGCACAGTTGGTAGCTACTTGGCATTCAGTTGCAGTCAAACTCAGTGCAAAATGTGTTTTCTAGAAATTTGTCATGTTGGCCTATGCTCATTTATTTGGTTCAAAAATACCTTAGCTGTCTCTGAAAGGACTGCCCTTGTACTTTTGTATATTTAAGCTGTCTTGTGTATTTTAAAGACACCATTTGTAGGCAGATAGATTGCAAAAAAGCCATGCCCTTGAATGGGTAAATTAGAAAGTGAAGCCCTTTCCTCAGGTTTCTACCAGCTTGCCTGCTGTGAGCGTGGCTAGGTAGATGGAACATCTCTAGTGAAGGGTTGTAGAGGATGAAAGACCATCAAATTTGCATTGTAACTTACATGTTTGGAGTAGAGGCGACTAAACCTTTTCCATTTGCTTGAGTCAGGTGGAAGCCATATCAAACATTCATAGTTAGCTAAGACATTGATTGGGTGCAAAATTTTATTGGGTTGGTGAGTAAGACCTTAAAGCTTCATTTAGAAAGGACAGTGCTTTTTCAGTAGTGCCCCAGGCAGTGTTGACTGGTTCAGGGCTAAATCACCAAGCTGGACACTCTTTTCTGAGTCACATGCAGGTCCTGTGACATCTCAGTTGACTTGATTCTCATCTAACCTAGAAGTGACTCAAGTCACTCCTGCTTTGCTTGTGAAATTTAGGTGAGCCACCTTCAACAAGCATGAATGTAATTTGTTTCTGAGTTAAATGCCATTATTTTTTATATTAGGTTATTGATTTCTCCAAAGAGAAAGCATCTCAAAATACATTGGCTTGTTATGAAATGAACCCAGTTTTGCAGTTACGTGGGATACAGTGAAAATAGGCTTGGCAGGAAGTTGCAGCTTAGTTCACAGATGGACAGCTAGGATTTCCAGAGCCCCTCCTGTGGGTTTGCGTTTAAGTTGAAGGAATTGCTTAGGCATCTTATCTCAGTGTACACTTAACTACTTATGGTCTAGATGAGTACTGGCAGTTTGTCTCAGAAAGAGGAGAACCAGAAACTGGCCCATCTCATAAGCACTTACCTATAAAGTTACTCTTACTGATCAGTTTCAAAATAATCCTTGAAGAATTTTTAAGAGCACAGTTGGTAGCTACTTGGCATTCAGTTGCAGTCAAACTCAGTGCAAAATGTGTTTTCTAGAAATTTGTCATGTTGGCCTATGCTCATATATTTGGTTCAAACCGTTAGTTTTTCACTAGAAAAATTCTTTAAAGGAATATACCCTTGTAGTTTTAGCAGTTACTCCACAGCTCTAACTCTGGTAACAAGAGGGAAAACACTGTCCTCTGTGCTACTTGATTCATTCTGACCAATTTTATGACTCTCCCTGTTTATTTTTTTGATCATCACTGATATCGTTATTCTTTAATGAAGTTTTCCTTATGTGCAGGCATTGTGATAGGAGCTCAGTAAACCATCATCTCTAACTCTGTCAGTAATCCTGGAAGGTAGGAATTATTATTCTTGTTTTACAGAGAAGAAAACTGAGACTCAAACAGATTAAAACATGCCCTACATTTTTAGAGTAGCAAGTGGTGAAACCAGATTTCCAGTTCAGGTCTGACTTGGAAGCCATCTCTTTCAACTCCATCTCATCTCTTCTCCTTCATTTGGGACCAGAATGTGATACACATCTGTCATAAAAGAAAGTGCTAAAAGATGACTTTAAAAAGTAGTCAGGAGCCAGGGGCTTCCCTGGTGGTCCAGTGGGTAAGGACACCACCTTGCAGCGCAAGGGGCGCCGGTTCAATCCCTGGCCCGGGAAGGTCCCACGTGCCGCAGAGCGGCTGGACCAATGTGTCCAATTACCCAGCCGGAGCTCTGGAGCGCATGCGCCCAGAGCCGGCGTTCTGCAACAACAGAGGCCACTGCGATAGGAGGCCCACAAGGGCCAAAGAACAAAGATGGATGAAAATAGATGAATGAAAGACCAATAGAAGTGGCCCGCGCTCCTCCCTCCCTCCCCCACCCCCCCCCCCCCCCCCCCCAAAAAAAAAAAAAAAACCCCTTAAAAAAAAAAAAATAGTCAGTTTTATGCAGAGAAGGCAAAACTAATATGGAGAGTGCTGGGGGAAGGAGTGGCATGAAGATCTTATGTTAGAACTGAGGAAACATTAGGCCAATGGCTTGAATCAGGAGCAAATGATAAATGCATTAGGGTTACAACATGAACAATCAGGTGGCTAGAAGCTAGGTAGTAAATACAGCAGAAGGATGATTAGGGTTGAAACCCAGATAATTTTTTACTAGCAAAAACTTGCTTTTTTCATGTTGGCCTATGCTCATATATTTGGTTCAAACCGTTAGTTTTTCACTAGAAAAATTCTTTAAAGGAATATACCCTTGTAGTTTTAGCAGTTACTCCACAGCTCTAACTCTGGTAACAAGAGGGAAAACACTGTCCTCTGTGCTACTTGATTCATTCTGACCAATTTTATGACTCTCCCTGTTTATTTTTTTGATCATCACTGATATCGTTATTCTTTAATGAAGTTTTCCTTATGTGCAGGCATTGTGATAGGAGCTCAGTAAACCATCATCTCTAACTCTGTCAGTAATCCTGGAAGGTAGGAATTATTATTCTTGTTTTACAGAGAAGAAAACTGAGACTCAAACAGATTAAAACATGCCCTACATTTTTAGAGTAGCAAGTGGTGAAACCAGATTTCCAGTTCAGGTCTGACTTGGAAGCCATCTCTTTCAACTCCATCTCATCTCTTCTCCTTCATTTGGGACCAGAATGTGATACACATCTGTCATAAAAGAAAGTGCTAAAAGATGACTTTAAAAAGTAGTCAGGAGCCAGGGGCTTCCCTGGTGGTCCAGTGGGTAAGGACACCACCTTGCAGCGCAAGGGGCGCCGGTTCAATCCCTGGCCCGGGAAGGTCCCACGTGCCGCAGAGCGGCTGGACCAATGTGTCCAATTACCCAGCCGGAGCTCTGGAGCGCATGCGCCCAGAGCCGGCGTTCTGCAACAACAGAGGCCACTGCGATAGGAGGCCCACAAGGGCCAAAGAACAAAGATGGATGAAAATAGATGAATGAAAGACCAATAGAAGTGGCCCCCCTCCCCCCCCCCCCCCCAACCCGCCCTCCACCCCCCGCAAAAATAAATAAAAAGTCTCTTTAAAAAAAAAAAAATAGTCAGTTTTATGCAGAGAAGGCAAAACTAATATGGAGAGTGCTGGGGGAAGGAGTGGCATGAAGATCTTATGTTAGAACTGAGGAAACATTAGGCCAATGGCTTGAATCAGGGAGCAAATGATAAATGCATTAGGGTTACAACATGAACAATCAGGTGGCTAGAAGCTAGGTAGTAAATACAGCAGAAGGATGATTGGGTACAGGGGGCTCACGTATTTGAAACCCAGATAAACCTTCGCTCTTTCTTCCCAGACTCTATAATTACTTTAAAACAAACAGCAACCAAAAAAACCCCTCTGACTATTATGTATAGATTATTTTGTTCCATTCTATTTAATAATCTTGTCTGGGACTTCCCTGGTGATCTAGTGGTTGAGACGCTGTGCTTTCACTGCAGGTTTGATCCCAGGTCAGGGAACACACTTTAATAAAGAAATTCAGAATTATTCTTCAGATTTATATGAAAAATGGGAAGGTCCTAGGCAAATGGATTTTAATTTTAAATAACCAGAAGCAATGTGCTGTAGTAGAAAGAATATACCATTTAGCGTGGGATAGTTTGAGGTTTTCCATCTTGACACTTAATAATTGTGTGACTTTGAATAAGTCATGAACCACAAAATCTGGGCCTCAGTTTCCTCACATGAAGCTGGAAGGGTTAAACCAGGTGTAAGCAGATGCTCTTTTAATTTTGTGATCTGAATAATTCCTGTTGGAATTAACGATTGTGCAGTTCATATGTCACCATATGGCTTCTTCCAGTACAGTGGCTCCTGCTAAGTTTATAATGGGGAGTGCTCTGTGATCTTCAGGAGGAACTGTTGTTGTCTGGAGACCATGACCATTTTGATTTGTCCCTATCAAAGATTGAGAAGATGAAACCTACCTAGATATGCACTTTCTGTCATCCTGTTAAATGACCTTGAATCTTTAAACATCAAGATTTGAAGTGGAGACATTTCTGCAGCGTTTGGGGGTACATTTGGATCATAATACGAGAGTTTCATCATTGTCATCATGACAGCTTCCCCCAAATGGCTAGGTGGGAAATGGATTTGAACAACAAAGCTACCTTATAACTTGAGCCTCTGAGATCAGGCTTCTTAAAAAGTCAGGAGTGTTTAGAGGAAAATGTTAAATTCTCAAGATGCACTTCTCATGCTCAGCTCTTACTATTGCTGTTACTGCTGTCATTCAGCTGCAAATCCTTCCCCTCTGTGCCCAATCTCCTGGCTTGAATCAGGGAGCAAATGATAAATGCATTAGGGTTACAACATGAACAATCAGGTGGCTAGAAGCTAGGTAGTAAATACAGCAGAAGGATGATTGGGTACAGGGGGCTCACGTATTTGAAACCCAGATAAACCTTCGCTCTTTCTTCCCAGACTCTATAATTACTTTAAAACAAACAGCAACCAAAAAAACCCCTCTGACTATTATGTATAGATTATTTTGTTCCATTCTATTTAATAATCTTGTCTGGGACTTCCCTGGTGATCTAGTGGTTGAGACGCTGTGCTTTCACTGCAGGTTTGATCCCAGGTCAGGGAACACACTTTAATAAAGAAATTCAGAATTATTCTTCAGATTTATATGAAAAATGGGAAGGTCCTAGGCAAATGGATTTTAATTTTAAATAACCAGAAGCAATGTGCTGTAGTAGAAAGAATATACCATTTAGCGTGGGATAGTTTGAGGTTTTCCATCTTGACACTTAATAATTGTGTGACTTTGAATAAGTCATGAACCACAAAATCTGGGCCTCAGTTTCCTCACATGAAGCTGGAAGGGTTAAACCAGGTGTAAGCAGATGCTCTTTTAATTTTGTGATCTGAATAATTCCTGTTGGAATTAACGATTGTGCAGTTCATATGTCACCATATGGCTTCTTCCAGTACAGTGGCTCCTGCTAAGTTTATAATGGGGAGTGCTCTGTGATCTTCAGGAGGAACTGTTGTTGTCTGGAGACCATGACCATTTTGATTTGTCCCTATCAAAGATTGAGAAGATGAAACCTACCTAGATATGCACTTTCTGTCATCCTGTTAAATGACCTTGAATCTTTAAACATCAAGATTTGAAGTGGAGACATTTCTGCAGCGTTTGGGGGTACATTTGGATCATAATACGAGAGTTTCATCATTGTCATCATGACAGCTTCCCCCAAATGGCTAGGTGGGAAATGGATTTGAACAACAAAGCTACCTTATAACTTGAGCCTCTGAGATCAGGCTTCTTAAAAAGTCAGGAGTGTTTAGAGGAAAATGTTAAATTCTCAAGATGCACTTCTCATGCTCAGCTCTTACTATTGCTGTTACTGCTGTCATTCAGCTGCAAATCCTTCCCCTCTGTGCCCAATCTCCTGTTTTCTCATAATAAAAAGAGGAGAGGGGTTCTTGCTGCAATCTGGAGAAGTGAAAATTGGCTAGACTTTTGGACCTGGGTTTTTGTCTGACCCACAGAGTAAGCTAGGAGCACTTAACAGAGTGGGTCTTGTCCACAGCATGATATAGGGGGAATCGCCTTATCAAAGGTGTTAGCGAAACCTTAAGAATAGTCACAAGTAGGTCACACACACACACACACACACACACACACACAGATCTCTGAAAGCTGGGACACAGAGAAGACTCTGTGATCCATCTAGCCCCCTCTGCTCCTTTTGGGATCTTTGCAGGCGAGACCACTAAGGAACAGTCTTAACTGGCAAGTTGCCATCCAGGAAAAGGGTGTCTGGCTGAGCATTTGCTAGGAAAGAGGAGTGAGTCCTAATCATTTCACAAATCCATGCCACGTTTTACCGAGAGCCCAGACTCGGTGAATAAGAGGAGCCTCTGAGGGCTGGTTTCTGATGTCGCACTAGGCACGATAAGAATGCCATTGACGTCAGCAGAGTCATCATCAGGGAGAGCGGCACCCCAGCTCTTGAAACCACACCAAGCAATTGCAGTGCTTTTGAAAATTAAAAGCCGGTGCTTGGGGGGAGGGGAGAGGAAAGGAAAAAAAGCATAGACGTGGGGTAGGGGACTGGCTCCGGCTGAACTCTCTTCTGTCTTCTTTTGATTTGTCCCTATCAAAGATTGAGAAGATGAAACCTACCTAGATATGCACTTTCTGTCATCCTGTTAAATGACCTTGAATCTTTAAACATCAAGATTTGAAGTGGAGACATTTCTGCAGCGTTTGGGGTACATTTGGATCATAATACGAGAGTTTCATCATTGTCATCATGACAGCTTCCCCCAAATGGCTAGGTGGGAAATGGATTTGAACAACAAAGCTACCTTATAACTTGAGCCTCTGAGATCAGGCTTCTTAAAAAGTCAGGAGTGTTTAGAGGAAAATGTTAAATTCTCAAGATGCACTTCTCATGCTCAGCTCTTACTATTGCTGTTACTGCTGTCATTCAGCTGCAAATCCTTCCCCTCTGTGCCCAATCTCCTGTTTTCTCATAATAAAAAGAGGAGAGGGGTTCTTGCTGCAATCTGGAGAAGTGAAAATTGGCTAGACTTTTGGACCTGGGTTTTTGTCTGACCCACAGAGTAAGCTAGGAGCACTTAACAGAGTGGGTCTTGTCCACAGCATGATATAGGGGGAATCGCCTTATCAAAGGTGTTAGCGAAACCTTAAGAATAGTCACAAGTAGGTCACACACACACACACACACACACACACACACAGATCTCTGAAAGCTGGGACACAGAGAAGACTCTGTGATCCATCTAGCCCCCTCTGCTCCTTTTGGGATCTTTGCAGGCGAGACCACTAAGGAACAGTCTTAACTGGCAAGTTGCCATCCAGGAAAAGGGTGTCTGGCTGAGCATTTGCTAGGAAAGAGGAGTGAGTCCTAATCATTTCACAAATCCATGCCACGTTTTACCGAGAGCCCAGACTCGGTGAATAAGAGGAGCCTCTGAGGGCTGGTTTCTGATGTCGCACTAGGCACGATAAGAATGCCATTGACGTCAGCAGAGTCATCATCAGGGAGAGCGGCACCCCAGCTCTTGAAACCACACCAAGCAATTGCAGTGCTTTTGAAAATTAAAAGCCGGTGCTTGGGGGGAGGGGAGAGGAAAGGAAAAAAAGCATAGACGTGGGGGTAGGGGACTGGCTCCGGCTGAACTCTCTTCTGTCTTCTTTTGTGCATTTCCTGTATTATGCTCCTAGGCACAGCGCTCAGACACAAGCCCCCGCTCGACCTCACGGGCACTTTAACCTAAACTGGTGGCAGGGAAGGAGAGGATGGGAGAAAGAGGGAGACTGGAGAAAGAAAGAATTCAATTGATTTCTGAATTCAGAAAAAATGCCACCCAGGTGCTGGACAGAGGCCCTGAGCCACAGGAAAAAATACAAATCTAGAGAAAGAAATTGTTGAGCTAAAACTGATATGCTTGAAAGGCGTGTTGTGAATAGATTACAAAGGAGGAATTAAACACTTCGAAAGAACTGTTAACAAAGGAGCCTCCTTTCCCCACCCCCGCCCCAGCATCCCTGTGGGCTCTTGATTGTTTGTGTCTGCCTGAGAAAATGACAAAAGTTGTGAGTTTGGAAGGGGACGCTGCGGGCAGGTTGTGATTGCAGCTTTCAGAGGCGGCTCCAAGAACATCACCTCCAGCTATAATTCAAAGGGTTCCTCTGCTGGAAAATGTCATGGAGGTCGGGGAGTCTTTGAAAACAATTCTTCAGTGTAAATTGTCCCCCCTTTCAAATTCCACCGTTAATCTAACCCTTTCATTCTCTCCCCCACTCGCTCCCGTTCTGCCAGCTCCACCTTCACTCCAGCCCCGTCCCCTCCCCCAGCAACACGGGAACCTCACAGAATAGGCTCCGTGGCATCCCTGTACAGCGTGCTTTATTTTCCAGCATTGATTGGCGGCTTCCCAAGGCCATACAATTTTTGCTGGTCTGATTTTAATATCCATATCCTCGGCTATACCAGAAAGAATGGTTTCTGCGCTGGAGAAATGTTAGCAGGGAAACAAAGGAACATATGCACAAAAGCAGAATCTGGCAGAAAACATGGATTTCATAAATCGCATTATTGGAAGCTCCTCTTTGAAATGGACTGGTAGAAAGTAGCAGGAGGGAGAAGCACAGAAATGCTTCTTCCTATCCAAAGACCGGTTTCTTTTTGAAAAGAGGGCAATCAGCAGCACTCCTTTCAAATGCACAAATAGTACTTGAGTGTGGAACCCCTTCATCCTCCCATTTGTTCTTAAAACAAAAAATAGTGAAGGTTTCATTAAGATGGGCTTCCTCCTTTAATGTGATCAAGTAAATATACAAGGAGGAGTTGAGGAAAAATACATTAACTGTATACAGTTAGTGTAGTAATGGAAAGATGCCTAATTATCCCTGTGGAACTCTTTGTTGCCTCTGAAAGGTCCCTGGCGGATTTAGACAGTGAAGAATCTGCCGGCATTGCAGGAGACCTGGGTTCAGTCCCTGGGTCTGGAAGATCTCCTAGAGAAGGAAATGGCAACCCACTCCAGTATTCTCACCTGAAAATGTCCATGGACGGAGGAGCCTGGTGGGCTACAGTCCATATAGTCACAAAGAGTCGGACACGACTGAGAGACTAGCTTTCTTTTTTTCTTTTCTTTTTTCTACAGGGTCCCCGGTAAATCACCATAACCTGGCTCATAATGGCTATTTTCGTATTGTTTTCTTTTTTATTTTGTAACGAACAAAGGCTTATAAATGGAGTCTCTCTTCTTTTTCCTTCTCTACTTTTCTTCCTTCTTTCATTAAAAAAAAAAAAAAAATACTACCTTTTCAAACAGCAAAAAAAGGAAAGTATTCCGAACCTGCAGTCCCAGCATCTTAGGCAGCCCTGGATTGTGCCTGAGGAGGATCCCCTCCCTCCCTCCAGTGACAGGCGCCTGAGGCTGTGAAGCTGCACTGGGCCCTGGGCTGGGGTGCGGATGAGGAGGCAGGAACCAAAGCCTTCTCGCAGGGCTTTTGTCCACGAAATACTGACTTCCATGTTAATACAACACAGACCAATGGTTTCCATTCTTTTCACTTTTTCGGCTGTTACCTTGATTGCAAGTGTTCTGACCATCTCCCCAAGTTGTTCCTGTTCCTCTCAGTGGGTCTATCACCCCCTTATCCTGCCCTGCCCCTCCCCTTCTGTGGTTATCTGTTATTCTCTGTACAGATCATTTTCTCCAGCAAAAAACATGGCCAAAGCCTTTCTCCCTTCTTCCTACCTACAGATTCCTTTTGTCTCTTGCTATTTCTTTCTCAGAGCTGGAACACTCGCAGACCACAGTGATCGATCATCTCCTGGTGATGCTGAGGTGCCCTTTGCACCAGGCGCCCTAGCAGGAAGCAAATCTGGGTGTGTTTTAGAGACATCAGGCTCAAATTCACTGAGCTCTAATTTGTAACAGGAAGTCCTAGTGAGCCTTTTGAGGGATGGGAATTAGCAAATACGGGTTGGCAGTCAATTGACAGAGGAAGCTTAAGGAAGGGGCTCATTTAGGAAAGGAAAAAGAATTTAATCCTTTTCAGGTGTGTTAATTTCCTTTATGGGCAGAATTACTATGGACTTGGGGGCATTTTTTTAGTCTTTCTTTTCCCCTAACATCTGGCCTCATTTCATAGGAAGGAGGAAGGATAAATGCAGTGAATTTGATTATGGACACCAGCCTAGACCTCACTTAATGAGCCATGGAAACAAAATAGCTCAGTCTCCCCTAGCTGCTGTAAGCCAAAACTAGAAGCATTGAGAGCGGCGTGGCTTTGGTTACACATATTTGTAGTACAAGCCTTGCCTCAGCATTTGAAATGTTCGCCAAGAGATCTGAGGTGTCTCAGTTCTTTGAGTAGCAGGTATAAATTTTTTAGAATGTGTTTAGAAAAAAAATACCAGAAACAAGATCCAAAAAAAAATCCACAACTTAGAATTAACAAATATTGATATGTGTAATACCTGCTCCTGATATTTTAAATAAAAGAAATAAAACAATAGAGATACATTTGAATATCCTATTTTGCCACCACCAGCAGCGGCCCTGTTTATCTTTTTCCTTGTCCAGAGCAACCTCTGCCATTAATTTAGGAAATAGTCCCAAAGTTTCATAGTTTCACTATAAATATGTTATTCATAAATATGCTATAAAGGTAAAGCTTGTCAATATCTTTTAGCTTACAAAAATGTTATCCAGGGCTTCCCTGGTGATCCAGTGGGTAAAGAGTCTGCTTTGCAGTGCAAGGGACACTGGTTCGATCCCTGGCCAAGGAAGATCCCACCTGCCGAGGAACGACTGGACTGGTGTGTCCAATTACATGACAGCCTCTGGAGTGCATGTGCCCAGAACCAGTGCTCTGCAATGAGAGAGGCCACTGTAGTGGGAGGCCCACGCAGGCCAAAGAACAAAGATGGATGAAACTAAATAAATAAAAAACCAATAAAAGAGGCAAAAAAAAAAAAAAAAGAGAAAGAAAAAATGTTATCCAACATTGTGTCCCTTGGATTTTTTTCTGTTTTTCTTTTCCACTATATATTTTCCACTAATTGACTGGTAGGAGCAGATCAGTGATCAAGTAAGTGATATGCAAAAGTTATTAGAATAACCACTTTTAAAAGGGTTCCCTGGTAACTCAGCTGGTAAAGAATTCACCTGCAAATTCAGGAGAACCTGGTTTGATTCCTGGATTGGGAAGATCCCCAGGAAAAGGAAATGGCAACCTGCTCTAGAATTCTAGCCTGGAGAATCCCGTGGACAAAGGAGCCTGACAGGAGACAGTCCACGGGGTCTCAAAGAGTTGGATATGACTGAGCAGCTCAGCACAGCACAGCAAATGGAGAAGCAAGTTCGACTTCAGAGTGCATGTGTGTGTGCAGTCATTGCAGGTGTGGCCAACTCTGTGACACTATGAACTGTAGCCTGCCAGGCTCCTCTGTCCATGAGATTCTTCAGGCAAGAATACTGAAGTGGGTAACCAAAATTTTGATCCCTCGAAACAAGATCCAAAAAAAAATCCACAACTTAGAATTAACAAATATTGATATGTGTAATACCTGCTCCTGATATTTTAAATAAAAGAAATAAAACAATAGAGATACATTTGAATATCCTATTTTGCCACCACCAGCAGCGGCCCTGTTTATCTTTTTCCTTGTCCAGAGCAACCTCTGCCATTAATTTAGGAAATAGTCCCAAAGTTTCATAGTTTCACTATAAATATGTTATTCATAAATATGCTATAAAGGTAAAGCTTGTCAATATCTTTTAGCTTACAAAAATGTTATCCAGGGCTTCCCTGGTGATCCAGTGGGTAAAGAGTCTGCTTTGCAGTGCAAGGGACACTGGTTCGATCCCTGGCCAAGGAAGATCCCACCTGCCGAGGAACGACTGGACTGGTGTGTCCAATTACATGACAGCCTCTGGAGTGCATGTGCCCAGAACCAGTGCTCTGCAATGAGAGAGGCCACTGTAGTGGGAGGCCCACGCAGGCCAAAGAACAAAGATGGATGAAACTAAATAAATAAAAAACCAATAAAAGAGGCAAAAAAAAAAAAAAAAGAGAAAGAAAAAATGTTATCCAACATTGTGTCCCTTGGATTTTTTTCTGTTTTTCTTTTCCACTATATATTTTCCACTAATTGACTGGTAGGAGCAGATCAGTGATCAAGTAAGTGATATGCAAAAGTTATTAGAATAACCACTTTTAAAAGGGTTCCCTGGTAACTCAGCTGGTAAAGAATTCACCTGCAAATTCAGGAGAACCTGGTTTGATTCCTGGATTGGGAAGATCCCCAGGAAAAGGAAATGGCAACCTGCTCTAGAATTCTAGCCTGGAGAATCCCGTGGACAAAGGAGCCTGACAGGAGACAGTCCACGGGGTCTCAAAGAGTTGGATATGACTGAGCAGCTCAGCACAGCACAGCAAATGGAGAAGCAAGTTCGACTTCAGAGTGCATGTGTGTGTGCAGTCATTGCAGGTGTGTCCAACTCTGTGACACTATGAACTGTAGCCTGCCAGGCTCCTCTGTCCATGAGATTCTTCAGGCAAGAATACTGAAGTGGGTAACCATGCCCTCCTACAGGAAATCTTACTGACCCAGGGATGGAACCCAAGTCTCTTGCATTGGCCAGGTGATTCTTTACCACTAGCGACACCCAGTCTACACAATGGTAAGAACAAACTTCCAGGAGGTAGAAGGGAAAGCAGTTTCCCCTTAGGCTAAGCTGCCATAGGAGTAGGAGAGCTTGGCGGATAGGCGAATCAAACTTGTGGGAACCAGTTAAGGATGAGCTGGTTTAGTAGCATGCTTTTTTATTTAATTTTTTTTTTTAATTTTGGTCACTTTTATTGGTCTTTACTTTATTTATTTTCATTCACCTTTGCTCCCCAGCCTGTGTGGGCCTCCCATTGCAGTGGCCTCTCTCGTTGCAGAGCACCAGCTCTGGGAGCATGTGCTCCAGAGTTCTGGCTCGCAATTGGACACACTGGTCCAGACGCTCTGCGGCATGTGGGATCTTCCCAGGCCAGGGATCAAACCGGCACCCCTTGCACTACAAGGCAGACACTTTACCCACTGGACTACCAGGGAAGCCCTAAATTTATTTGATTTTTACCTGAAGGATAATTGCTTTATAGAATTTTGTTATTTCTTGCCAAACGTCAATATAAATCAGCCATAAGTATACATATGTCCCTTCCCTCTTGAACTTCTTCCAGTGTCCCTCCCCATCCCACCTCTCCAGGTTGTTACAGAGACCTGTTTGAGTTCCCTGAGTCATACAGCAAATTCCCATTGGCTGTCTGATTTACATATGGTAATGTAAGTTTCCATGTTACACTTTTCTCTTTGACCTCGGAGAACCTGGTTTGATTCCTGGATTGGGAAGATCCCCAGGAAAAGGAAATGGCAACCTGCTCTAGAATTCTAGCCTGGAGAATCCCGTGGACAAAGGAGCCTGACAGGAGACAGTCCACGGGGTCTCAAAGAGTTGGATATGACTGAGCAGCTCAGCACAGCACAGCAAATGGAGAAGCAAGTTCGACTTCAGAGTGCATGTGTGTGTGCAGTCATTGCAGGTGTGTCCAACTCTGTGACACTATGAACTGTAGCCTGCCAGGCTCCTCTGTCCATGAGATTCTTCAGGCAAGAATACTGAAGTGGGTAACCATGCCCTCCTACAGGAAATCTTACTGACCCAGGGATGGAACCCAAGTCTCTTGCATTGGCCAGGTGATTCTTTACCACTAGCGACACCCAGTCTACACAATGGTAAGAACAAACTTCCAGGAGGTAGAAGGGAAAGCAGTTTCCCCTTAGGCTAAGCTGCCATAGGAGTAGGAGAGCTTGGCGGATCGAAGGCGAATCAAACTTGTGGGAACCAGTTAAGGATGAGCTGGTTTAGTAGCATGCTTTTTTATTTAATTTTTTTTTTTAATTTTGGTCACTTTTATTGGTCTTTACTTTATTTATTTTCATTCACCTTTGCTCCCCAGCCTGTGTGGGCCTCCCATTGCAGTGGCCTCTCTCGTTGCAGAGCACCAGCTCTGGGAGCATGTGCTCCAGAGTTCTGGCTCGCAATTGGACACACTGGTCCAGACGCTCTGCGGCATGTGGGATCTTCCCAGGCCAGGGATCAAACCGGCACCCCTTGCACTACAAGGCAGACACTTTACCCACTGGACTACCAGGGAAGCCCTAAATTTATTTGATTTTTACCTGAAGGATAATTGCTTTATAGAATTTTGTTATTTCTTGCCAAACGTCAATATAAATCAGCCATAAGTATACATATGTCCCTTCCCTCTTGAACTTCTTCCAGTGTCCCTCCCCATCCCACCTCTCCAGGTTGTTACAGAGACCTGTTTGAGTTCCCTGAGTCATACAGCAAATTCCCATTGGCTGTCTGATTTACATATGGTAATGTAAGTTTCCATGTTACACTTTTCTCTTTGACCTCAAGCAAATTACTGCCCATGAAGGCCTCTCTCTACTCGTCTGTGCTCTTCAAGTATAAAATACAATCCCCAAAACCCAGAGCCGGAATGCTAATCCTACAGCTCTTCCCTGAGTTAATAACTAAGGAATTGAAGACCTAGGAAAGGCACTGTGATTCATAGATGCCCATCAGAGTTAAATCAGAAGCTAGACTTCTGAATAGGAAAAGTTATTCTTTTTGAGTACATTTTCCCAAAGTCATAGCTTTCAGCAGTTTCTGTGGTAATCTGTGGATTGACCTGACAGTTGGTCAGATACTGAAAGTGGTGTAAAGGCAAGGCCTGTCCATTTAACAGTGCTGCCTTGTTCAGTATGCAGCCATAGGCATCATATTGAAAGTAACATAAGCTTATGAACTGTGGAGCCAAGATTTGGTCCCAAGTCTAAGTTTCGTTTTTTTCTTCTTTATGATGTAGACCATTTTAAAAGTCTTTATTGAATTTGTTTCAATATGGTTTCTATTTTCTGTTTTGGTCTTTTGGCTGCAAGGCAAGTGATATCTTAGCTCCCTGACCAGGGATCATTGGAAGGCAAAGTCTTAACCACTGGAACTTTAGGAGACTCCCCACAAACCTGTTTTGGAGTGCTCTGTTACAGCATGCTGCCCCAGAACAGGCTTCTTTTAAAATGCAGTCACTTCTATATAAACCTCCACTACAAAAGATGCCCCACCTGGAAGGTTTCATATTTACAAGGGCATACATATTTCCTGTCTATGGGTATTAGGGGGCACAGTGTCAAGAATAGAGTGTTACAAGGAAGGTTAACCATGCTGGTGTTAAGAACTTCAATATCAAGAGCAGGAAACTTGGTAAATAGTATTTCCAATGAACTGGAGAAGTCACAGGTTTTATGGCAAAACAGTGTAGGAACTAAGACTTGGAAGTGTTTAGTGAAATTAAGAAGGAAGAGGACTTGTAAAGCATAGATTTTAAAAGGGAAGCAAAGATTACCTGGAAAGAGTTCTGGTTTTATTATATTTTTAAAAAATCAACTGAATTACCTGAGTTGGCTAAAAAAAAAAAAAAAAGTTTCAAAGAAGGAGTTGTTGATTGAAGAATAAACCAAGATTCAGTGCAGCGCTGATTTTTCAGATCAGCTGCACTATTGCTTATGACTGAAGATAGAAAAAGACTGAGATGAAATGCTGAGGCACAGGGAGTAAAGCAACACAGAGATCTACTAACTTTTCATGTTGATTGATCTTTAGAAATTTAATATGTTATAATACTATCTGTACAGCAGTGCCTTAGCACTTTAGGCTTTGGGAAATAGGCATCTAAAAACTTGTCCAACTGAAAACAAAACAAAGAAACAAAATGAAGAGTGCCAGTTTAAAAATTCAAAGACTGAAGACTAGTTCCGATTTTCAAAGGCTCTTGGAATCAGTATTTTCCCTCAATTCCTTTATTTAAGTTAGAGGGATTATTGACATAGAACATTTTTCTCAAAATGTGTTTTTAAGTGAAAGCCCCCTACGCATTGAAATTTAAGGTGGTCTTGAAGTGAGAAACTGCTTAATGGATTAGGGATTTTATTGGCATGATGAAAATCTTTGGAACTAGATAGAAGTCGCAGTTGCATAACATTATCAAAGTGCTAAATGCCACTGAACTGTTCACTTTAAATGTTATAGTATGTGAAGTTTATCTCACCACATTGTGTTGAGAGGGAGAATTTAGCACTGAGTGTCATAGCAAAGCTTTATGAGTTAAAAAAAAAGAAAAAAAAAGTGACCTTGACTACTATAAACCTGTGATGCTCTTGAGAGTTTCTTTTGGGTCTCACTGACACTGGGATTCACAGTACTCAAGAGAGTGCCTGGCACACAGATGGGATTCATATGTGTTTGATCAAAGAATGACTGGAGGACCATGGGTTGAGTCATAGCTGGTGAAGTCCACTTCATGGGGTGATCACTTGACCATATGTGGTGGGATATATCAAAGGAATATAGGATACAGCCTTACAAAAGTTACCTTCAACTTTTTTTTTTTTTAAGTTGGTTGATTGAAGAATAATTCCTATCTTTGGATTTTAAAATGTAGTCGGTTTCACTTTGTTTTGTATTTTTTCCCCATCAACCTCTGTGGAACTAAAGATAACAAGCAGGGTTCTTTTCTGTCTGGCTTCTCTGTCTCAGGCCCTTCATATCCATTTCTCTGAATATGAACTGTTGGGAAGGCTGTAAAATTGAAATTAATCACAAGATGTCTCCACCATATCCTTCTTGGAATAGGATTGAACACCTGCTATCAAGACATACAGTAGAGTTCCATGACTGAAAAATACTGTTAATGAAATGAAAGTCATTCTGAGTTTTCTTTACTATACTCTTCAGTTATTTTCTTTGTTGTATTACCACCATTGAAAAAATACAATTTGGAAGTGGGATGGGACAAAGTAATGACCCTCCAGTGTTTTATAAACAGTAAAAATTTCAGGCTCCATAAAAGTAATCTATACCCTCTTCTCTGGTATTAGAAACTTTCTGTCTGAACTCTCTCAAGAATTATTTCAGTTCCCCAAATAATGTACTTCTATAGATGGAGCCCACATGTTGTTAGCCCCTAGATTCTGTATAGAAGGCATAACTTTCCTCAACTCTCTTGATATTTAATAATATTGATAATTAGAGTTTTTCTAAAAGCATTTATTTTCATTTGTTTGCCCATTGTTAAAAGGAGTCCTGGATCTGTTCACTTTATCAAAGTGCTAAATGCCACTGAACTGTTCACTTTAAATGTTATAGTATGTGAAGTTTATCTCACCACATTGTGTTGAGAGGGAGAATTTAGCACTGAGTGTCATAGCAAAGCTTTATGATTTAAAAAAAAGAAAAAAAAAGTGACCTTGACTACTATAAACCTGTGATGCTCTTGAGAGTTTCTTTTGGGTCTCACTGACACTGGGATTCACAGTACTCAAGAGAGTGCCTGGCACACAGATGGGATTCATATGTGTTTGATCAAAGAATGACTGGAGGACCATGGGTTGAGTCATAGCTGGTGAAGTCCACTTCATGGGGTGATCACTTGACCATATGTGGTGGGATATATCAAAGGAATATAGGATACAGCCTTACAAAAGTTACCTTCAACTTTTTTTTTTTTTAAGTTGGTTGATTGAAGAATAATTCCTATCTTTGGATTTTAAAATGTAGTCGGTTTCACTTTGTTTTGTATTTTTTCCCCATCAACCTCTGTGGAACTAAAGATAACAAGCAGGGTTCTTTTCTGTCTGGCTTCTCTGTCTCAGGCCCTTCATATCCATTTCTCTGAATATGAACTGTTGGGAAGGCTGTAAAATTGAAATTAATCACAAGATGTCTCCACCATATCCTTCTTGGAATAGGATTGAACACCTGCTATCAAGACATACAGTAGAGTTCCATGACTGAAAAATACTGTTAATGAAATGAAAGTCATTCTGAGTTTTCTTTACTATACTCTTCAGTTATTTTCTTTGTTGTATTACCACCATTGAAAAAATACAATTTGGAAGTGGGATGGGACAAAGTAATGACCCTCCAGTGTTTTATAAACAGTAAAAATTTCAGGCTCCATAAAAGTAATCTATACCCTCTTCTCTGGTATTAGAAACTTTCTGTCTGAACTCTCTCAAGAATTATTTCAGTTCCCCAAATAATGTACTTCTATAGATGGAGCCCACATGTTGTTAGCCCCTAGATTCTGTATAGAAGGCATAACTTTCCTCAACTCTCTTGATATTTAATAATATTGATAATTAGAGTTTTTCTAAAAGCATTTATTTTCATTTGTTTGCCCATTGTTAAAAGGAGTCCTGGATCTGTAAATCAAAAGTAAGGTTTTAGCAATTTATAGAGAAATTCACTGTTATGAATAGGGTAACATCAGCTATCTTCTTTGAA
This sequence comes from Tragulus kanchil, assembly GCA_022376925.1. NCBI lineage: Eukaryota > Metazoa > Chordata > Mammalia > Artiodactyla > Tragulidae > Tragulus > Tragulus kanchil. The sequence continues at coordinate 78,364,328 of JAIOJX010000004.1, read as the reverse complement.
GAAGAAGGCAGGCAGTAAATTGGGATTAAGAAATTAGGGGTATTACTACCTTATTTGGTTCTCAAAAGTTTTTAAAAAACTTTTAGCCTTTCCACCCTGGTTTATACAAATCTTTTATGCTTTACATCACTGTAATATCTTTCTCTTTTGCTGCCTTCATTCTTTCACTCCCCCAGGTCTTCTAGCCTAGTTTTCATTTGCAAGGTATTAAGCATGACACAATAGAATAACTGGGAAAACTTCCCAGGGATAAGCAAGGTATCATTTGGATTGTGGTGCATCTACCATTGATGCTGAAGGAGAAGGGAAAGAGGACAGATTCTTGGGGACAGATGGATGTGCACAAGAAAAGACGTCCAAACTAGAAGACCAACCCATAATCCTAAAGAGACTGGAGAATGAGGTCAGACACCGGGTGGTGTGGAGAAAGCATTGCTGCAAGTACTCATTGAAATGTAAATAGACCCTCTCCTCTTGGAAATTCATGCCCTGATGATTACTTTATATATTAAAATACAGTGTAGTAAAGTCACAGAGGCTGATTCCTTAGAGTCATCACTGTAAGAAAAGTGTGAAAAAAGAGACAGAGGTAGGCATTCCAGGCAGGATCAGGTTTATTCTTATAGGATTTAGGGAGGAGCCACCACTAGGGATCTGGCTACACAGAGATGACCAGGAGAGAGAGGTGAGTAGAGAGGGCGAAGAGGATCAGAGAGAATTCCAAGAGGGGGATATCCGAGTGCAGTCCAAGAGACCAATAGCATGTGGGAATGGACCTTAAGTATCTGGGTATGACCAGGGAAGTGGCCGGGGAAGGGGCTGGTGCTGATGTGAGTTCAGAAAGCTTTGTGTCAGCAGAGGTCCTGGAGGGAAGAGATTAGGGGAAGGGTCTCTGGGCTGCAGGCTGACTCTGCTCTTTGCTGATTTTTCAACTCCATCAATCACTGCTATGCACAAGTGCCAAACTAGATCTACTGTCTCTGTACATTAATAGCTTTATTCATTTATCTGAATTGCTCTGTTCACTGTCAGCAAGTATTTATTGGAGCATCTTCTACGTGATGGGCATCTCAGACCTGGGATACACAGGTGGAAAAGATAGGATTTAATATTTACACAGCTTGCTGTGTAGTGGAGAGATAGATCAATAGACAATGAAAATACAGTGTGTTTAATGCGGAGAGTTATTAGAGTCACAGAGGTCACTCAGTGGAGGAGAGCTTCAGTGGCTTGAGCCAGCCAGGTAGGGGAGGAAATGGTTTGTGCAAAGTTACAGACTTAAGAAATACCTGAGGTATTTGAGAAACAGCTCCAAAGTTTTGTAAGACTAGCAGTGGAAGGACAATGTGGAGCCTTGAAGACTTAAACTAGAAATTTAGAATGATCTGGTTTACACTATACACCATGACGAATACAAAATACAGGAGGAAATTATGGAGTCCCCAAAATTCCATACATGGATATATGTCCACATTGGAATGTAATACCTTGTAACGTTATAGAATGAGGTCAGACACCGGGTGGTGTGGAGAAAGCATTGCTGCAAGTACTCATTGAAATGTAAATAGACCCTCTCCTCTTGGAAATTCATGCCCTGATGATTACTTTATATATTAAAATACAGTGTAGTAAAGTCACAGAGGCTGATTCCTTAGAGTCATCACTGTAAGAAAAGTGTGAAAAAAGAGACAGAGGTAGGCATTCCAGGCAGGATCAGGTTTATTCTTATAGGATTTAGGGAGGAGCCACCACTAGGGATCTGGCTACACAGAGATGACCAGGAGAGAGAGGTGAGTAGAGAGGGCGAAGAGGATCAGAGAGAATTCCAAGAGGGGGATATCCGAGAGTGCAGTCCAAGAGACCAATAGCATGTGGGAATGGACCTTAAGTATCTGGGTATGACCAGGGAAGTGGCCGGGGAAGGGGCTGGTGCTGATGTGAGTTCAGAAAGCTTTGTGTCAGCAGAGGTCCTGGAGGGAAGAGATTAGGGGAAGGGTCTCTGGGCTGCAGGCTGACTCTGCTCTTTGCTGATTTTTCAACTCCATCAATCACTGCTATGCACAAGTGCCAAACTAGATCTACTGTCTCTGTACATTAATAGCTTTATTCATTTATCTGAATTGCTCTGTTCACTGTCAGCAAGTATTTATTGGAGCATCTTCTACGTGATGGGCATCTCAGACCTGGGATACACAGGTGGAAAAGATAGGATTTAATATTTACACAGCTTGCTGTGTAGTGGAGAGATAGATCAATAGACAATGAAAATACAGTGTGTTTAATGCGGAGAGTTATTAGAGTCACAGAGGTCACTCAGTGGAGGAGAGCTTCAGTGGCTTGAGCCAGCCAGGTAGGGGAGGAAATGGTTTGTGCAAAGTTACAGACTTAAGAAATACCTGAGGTATTTGAGAAACAGCTCCAAAGTTTTGTAAGACTAGCAGTGGAAGGACAATGTGGAGCCTTGAAGACTTAAACTAGAAATTTAGAATGATCTGGTTTACACTATACACCATGACGAATACAAAATACAGGGGAGGAATAGCTAGCTATTATGGAGTCCCCAAAATTCCATACATGGATATATGTCCACATTGGAATGTAATACCTTGTAACGTTATAGGTTACTTAGCCCTGGAAGTATTTAAATTTGTATTACCTAGATCTAATATAGCAAATTGATACAATATTTTTTTTTAATCTTTTTGAGGGGTGGGGTGGGGAGGGAGAGGGATGGGCGGGCCACTTCTATTGGTCTCTCATTTCTCCATTTTCATCCATCTTTGTTCTTTGGCTCCTGTGGGCCTCCCATCACGGTGGCATCTGTTGTCGCAGAGCGCCGGCTCTGGGCGCATGTGCTCCAGAGCTCCGGCTCAGTAATTGGACACATCAGTCTAGCCACTCTGAGGCATGTGGGATCTTCCCAGGCCAGGGATCGAACCGGCGCCCCTTGCACTGCAAGGCGGTGTCCTTACCCACTGGACCACCAGGGGAAGCCCCAATATTTTTTTTTTGATACAATATTTTTTTTTTTTGGAATCTAAGAAAAACATGAATGTGTATACAAAACAGAGATTCACAGGTTTAGAAACAAATTATGGAGTTGGGATTAACAGATGCAAACTATTATACATAAAATAGAGAAGCAACAAGGTTGATACAATATTTTAACTGTAGTAAGAGCAGTTAGATTAGAGAGTCTATGGTATGCTGGTAAACCAGTTCTCTTCTTTTCTCCCTTTTCCACTAAAAAGTAAACAGAATAAAACTTGATCATACTGTTGGCCTCTTGCCATGCTACAAATAAATACTCCCACTATGGCTGATTTCAGGCTACCACTGATTCAACAGTCCTTTTGCAGATTTCTTGAATATTTTCAACAGTCAGTCTTGGAGTGTCCCTGCAATAATTCTGTAAGCAAATAATGGAGCCAATAAATTGTATGTGTGTGTACTCAGTTGCTTGGTCGTGTCTGACTCATTGCAACCCTATAGACTGTAGCCCACCAGTCTCCTTTGTCCACGGAATTTTCCAAAGCAAGAATACTGGAGTGGGTAGAGATTTCCTACTCTAGTAGATTTTCCCGACCCAGGAATTGAATCTGTGTCTCCTGAGGCTCCTGCATTGGCAGGAAGATTCTTTAACACTGAGTCACTGGGAAGCCCCAATAAATTATATAGATACAAGGAAAAAGAAGAGAAAGTAGAGATCTTTGAGAGCTAGATTAATCAGGATATGCTCTACTGAGGAAGTAACAAGGCTTGAGTTCAGTCTTATGGATAAAGTATTTAAATAGATAAGAGGAGCAGGCCTCCCAAGTGAGATGCACAGATGTTGAATTAGTGATGTATATGACAAGGTGACAATCTCATAGAAGTTCAAAAGTCCAGATAAGTGAGATTAGAAGGGATATGGACTGTGAAAGCCTTGGCTGTCAAAGATGTTTTGGACATTAACCAAGTTAGTAGACAGATATTAATGGTTTTTGAACACAGATGGACATGGAAATATTTTGACAAAAGCAATAGTCTAGAAAAATGTATCTGACAATAAATTGAAAAATTATTAGCAGAAAGACCTCAGAATAGAATGATATGCCAATAACTCAGCTGCAGTCTTGGAACTGTATAACAACTCATATGTTGGGAAATTGTAGCCTAGAGTGTTGGGTAAAGCTACTGTGAAGGCATTGAAATAATAGTGACTAAGTGTAGAGAAACTAAATTCAGATGGAGTTGGCACGCAAGCCCACTGTGTACTGTAAAGTGTTTTTATTGGTACCAGCCTTGCCATTATTATAGCTAATGATGCTATTGAATAATCACCAACTGTTGTTAATTATTTAAAACCAGGTGCCTAAAGCAAGCTCTCATCTTGCAGAAAGTTGTCTTTGAACTTCTATAAGAACTTGTTTGAAACATGGACTCTTCAAATACGATGTCTACCCCCAGCAGCATATCTGCAACCAGTCTCGTTCCTTTCTTCTTCCACTCCTGCCCTCTCCATCTTGGGGTCAGTCCAGCTTTCCAGGCTTTCCAGGCTTTCTCTTACCTCTTGTCTGGATGCACAATCATCATGCAAACAGCTCTGGGTCAGTGTCTTCTTTCACCAGAATTCATGCAGCCCGTGGAGTACGCGCAGAGCATCTTTCTTTGGAGTCTCTGAAACTCTGAGTGTGTTTTCCAACACGCATTGCTTTGTAATTCAATATCAGGGCAATTGGGGTTTTTCAGTGCAGTTTTTTAAAAGCATTCAGAGTGAGAAAAAAGGAAAGGTAGTAAAGCTCATGTAAATAAATGCTCACTGAGCAAGTTCACACCAGTTCTTGTCAAATGTTATTTTCAAAACCTGTCTGAGCAGGTCTGAACTGTATAAATTTGGTAAATCAGGGAGAGAGGGCAAAAATTTGGTTTGTGTCCTCATATTAGAATATATAGTAATATGTATATTATAAAGAAATCCAAGGCATGAGCTGAAATTCATTCCTTCTTTTTAAATAGTCTTTTAATTGGAGGATAATTGCTTTACAGTATTGTGTTGGTTTCTGCCGTACATCAGCTTGAGTCAGCCTCAGGTATACACATATCTCCTCCTTCTGAAACCCCCCTTCCTTCTTTAGCTATACAATGGGGAATTGCACGCTTTATACCATCTTTTTTATTTTGACAAAAGCAATAGTCTAGAAAAATGTATCTGACAATAAATTGAAAAATTATTAGCAGAAAGACCTCAGAATAGAATGATATGCCAATAACTCAGCTGCAGTCTTGGAACTGTATAACAACTCATATGTTGGGAAATTGTAGCCTAGAGTGTTGGGTAAAGCTACTGTGAAGGCATTGAAATAATAGTGACTAAGTGTAGAGAAACTAAATTCAGATGGAGTTGGCACGCAAGCCCACTGTGTACTGTAAAGTGTTTATTGGTACCAGCCTTGCCATTATTATAGCTAATGATGCTATTGAATAATCACCAACTGTTGTTAATTATTTAAAACCAGGTGCCTAAAGCAAGCTCTCATCTTGCAGAAAGTTGTCTTTGAACTTCTATAAGAACTTGTTTGAAACATGGACTCTTCAAATACGATGTCTACCCCCAGCAGCATATCTGCAACCAGTCTCGTTCCTTTCTTCTTCCACTCCTGCCCTCTCCATCTTGGGGTCAGTCCAGCTTTCCAGGCTTTCCAGGCTTTCTCTTACCTCTTGTCTGGATGCACAATCATCATGCAAACAGCTCTGGGTCAGTGTCTTCTTTCACCAGAATTCATGCAGCCCGTGGAGTACGCGCAGAGCATCTTTCTTTGGAGTCTCTGAAACTCTGAGTGTGTTTTCCAACACGCATTGCTTTGTAATTCAATATCAGGGAAATTTGGGGTTTTTCAGTGCAGTTTTTTAAAAGCATTCAGAGTGAGAAAAAAGGAAAGGTAGTAAAGCTCATGTAAATAAATGCTCACTGAGCAAGTTCACACCAGTTCTTGTCAAATGTTATTTTCAAAACCTGTCTGAGCAGGTCTGAACTGTATAAATTTGGTAAATCAGGGAGAGAGGGCAAAAATTTGGTTTGTGTCCTCATATTAGAATATATAGTAATATGTATATTATAAAGAAATCCAAGGCATGAGCTGAAATTCATTCCTTCTTTTTAAATAGTCTTTTAATTGGAGGATAATTGCTTTACAGTATTGTGTTGGTTTCTGCCGTACATCAGCTTGAGTCAGCCTCAGGTATACACATATCTCCTCCCTTCTGAAACCCCCATTCCTTCTTTAGCTATACAATGGGGAATTGCACGCTTTATACCATCTTTATTTATATTTAATTTAATAATTTAAAATATATTTGCTCAAGAAAAAGACATTATAATACAACTTGGTACCATACATGCTGAAAACAAGTTGATAATGAATTTGGGCAAAGATTCTCATTTCATTTCCTGAACTCCTCCTTTTTTGGCTATGTATTTATTAGTTGGGATTCTAGCAAGGAATAAGGTACTAGATAATAATTGTGTTTTACAATAATAATTATAAACCTGTCAGAATATTGTAGAAGTTACATTGTTTGGTATCTAAGCAGAACCAAGATCATTGCAAAGTTATTTTAAAACTTTTGTTAATTATTTATGTAATCATAGATTATGGCTTGCAGAAGATGCTGATGAGGTCATTCCACAAACTAGCTGTGTAGGCTTTGTAGAAGGGAAGTAACTTGGTAAATAAGCTCACAGCGTTCTATCAGCCATTTTCTCTGTATACACACTGTGTTTTGGTAAACATGATAAATGCATCTACCTCAATTATTGGCAGCAATATTCACTCTAACTATTAAGAATTCAGCTTACCATGTCTCACAGAATCCCTTTTATCCTCTGATAGAGATCAGCACCCAGAAGGAAGCAACACAGGTCTTTGAGTACCCAAAATAGATGTTCACAACTTCACCCAATGGAGATAATGCTCTTCACTTAGTAAGAAAAATACATATCCATATTTTAGTGATGATTCATATACATCCGGCTGTGTTGTTTCAAGCCATCCAAAATCAGACGATCGAGTTAGAAAAGGGTATGTAGGAGATTCCAGGGAAAGCCCACAACTCATATTAGCCAAGTGACAACTGACGGCCTGAAAACAAAAGAAGAAACAGAAAATTGATCAAAAGCATCCAAAAAAGCACAGCTGTCTTGGGCCTTTTGGAAAGGGGCAATAAGCTCAACCTCTTTTGTTTCTTTTTTTTTTTTTTTTAACTTTTTAAATTTGTATTGGGATATAGGCAATTAACAAATAATATTGTGATCGTTTCAGGTGAGCAGCAAAGGGGCTCCGCCATACATATAAGCGTATCTGTTCTCCCCCTACCTCTCCCATCCAGGCTGCCACTTAACATTGAGTAGAGTCCATGTGCTATGCAGTAGGTTTTTGTTGGTAATCCATTTTAAATACAGCAGTGTGTACAGGTCCATCCCAAACTCCCTAAGTATCCCCTTCCCCCATCGTAACTCCCCAGTGACAATATGTTCTTTCTCAAAGTCTCTAACTCTGTTTATATTTTGTAAGTTCATGTGTATCGTTTCTTTTTATATTCCACATATAAGGGATGTCATACAATATTTCTCCTTCTCTGTCTGACGTACTTCACTCAGTATGACACACTCTAGGTTCATCCATGTTGCTGCAAATGGCATTATTTCAAGCTAAACCTATTCTGAGAAACAGAAGAGTTGAGTATAACAATTGATGTTCAAATTGATGACACGGAGTCATCCTAAAAAGGCCGACATATTCTGCTCAATCAGTACAGATATTGTCTATTTTATGCACTTAAAAATAAGGAGAATACTTCAAACCAAACCCTGTCCCCTTCAAAACTTCCCCTGGGTATTTCTCCCTCTATCATATTCTCACTTTGACATACTCTCTAGAGGCTTCTTTCTCAGACTGGTTGAGTTTCTCCCTTTCTAAGGAAAAAACTTCCTTCTCCTTTGATGCTGTGTCAACCATTTCTCTTTTGATGTTCTGACACAGATTTCTAGACAATTTATACCCACTAACTCCATTTTCTCCTCCCACTCCCATTTATTCTTTAAACCCACTGCTTGGAGCTCCCCACCCCCTCTCTATTTTAGCTATGGTTCCTCTGATCTAACTGTCAAATCAAATACTTTTCAGTTCATTTCTTACTAAGTTTATATAAGGCAGTTGTCAATCTCTCCTCCCAGCTTGAAGTCTTGCATTCTTTCTGACTCCTTCCTTGATTCTGATTCCATATCCTCCAGACTTCCTCTGACTTTGGTGTTCCCAGGATCCCACCCCCAGCCTCCCTTCCCAGTTCTGCACAGCCTTCATGTTCTCTAGGATTCACTTACTCATTCTTGTTGTATTAATAATATTGTGATCGTTTCAGGTGAGCAGCAAAGGGGCTCCGCCATACATATAAGCGTATCTGTTCTCCCCCTACCTCTCCCATCCAGGCTGCCACTTAACATTGAGTAGAGTCCATGTGCTATGCAGTAGGTTTTTGTTGGTAATCCATTTTAAATACAGCAGTGTGTACAGGTCCATCCCAAACTCCCTAAGTATCCCCTTCCCCCATCGTAACTCCCCAGTGACAATATGTTCTTTCTCAAAGTCTCTAACTCTGTTTATATTTTGTAAGTTCATGTGTATCGTTTCTTTTTATATTCCACATATAAGGGATGTCATACAATATTTCTCCTTCTCTGTCTGACGTACTTCACTCAGTATGACACACTCTAGGTTCATCCATGTTGCTGCAAATGGCATTATTTCAAGCTAAACCTATTCTGAGAAACAGAAGAGTTGAGTATAACAATTGATGTTCAAATTGATGACACGGAGTCATCCTAAAAAGGCCGACATATTCTGCTCAATCAGTACAGATATTGTCTATTTTATGCACTTAAAAATAAGGAGAATACTTCAAACCAAACCCTGTCCCCTTCAAAACTTCCCCTGGGTATTTCTCCCTCTATCATATTCTCACTTTGACATACTCTCTAGAGGCTTCTTTCTCAGACTGGTTGAGTTTCTCCTTTCTAAGGAAAAAACTTCCTTCTCCTTTGATGCTGTGTCAACCATTTCTCTTTTGATGTTCTGACACAGATTTCTAGACAATTTATACCCACTAACTCCATTTTCTCCTCCCACTCCCATTTATTCTTTAAACCCACTGCTTGGAGCTCCCCACCCCCTCTCTATTTTAGCTATGGTTCCTCTGATCTAACTGTCAAATCAAATACTTTTCAGTTCATTTCTTACTAAGTTTATATAAGGCAGTTGTCAATCTCTCCTCCCAGCTTGAAGTCTTGCATTCTTTCTGACTCCTTCCTTGATTCTGATTCCATATCCTCCAGACTTCCTCTGACTTTGGTGTTCCCAGGATCCCACCCCCAGCCTCCCTTCCCAGTTCTGCACAGCCTTCATGTTCTCTAGGATTCACTTACTCATTCTTGTTGTATTAGACCTGGCCTCTTTGCTGGTGACTCTGAAATTCATATCCCAGTCTATCTTAGCCTCTTCCATGAAGCTTGAAAATGGTTTTAACCATTAATATTTACTGGAAATTGCAACCTGAGTATCTCATAGGTCTATCAAATTCTTTACATCCAAAGCCAAATTTAGCCTTTTCCATAAATGTCTTCCTTTTTATGTATTTCAGTTGAACACACTTCTCAGTCATATGAGCACTTAATTCATGTTCAGAAAATGAAACAAAAATAAGTACCAAAAGACAGTAAACCTCTACAAATCTAACATGCAGAGGTAACCACTGTTACTACAGGCTTTATAGTCTTCCAAGTATTTGTGTACTCCTGTGTATTTTTAATAAGGTCATAATGTTTGACCATTTACTGCTGCAACATCTTTTTCATTTAACAAAAAATCTTTTTTATTTTTCTTAATAGAAGTTAATTTATAATATGTGCTAGTTTCAGGTATACACTAAAGTGAATATATATACACTTATATGTTTTTATGTCAGACTTTTCACATATGAAAGTAAAAGTGTTAGTCACTCAGTCCTGTCTGATTCTTTGCAACCCTATGGACTGTAGCCTACCAGACTTTTCCATCCATTGAATTCTACAGGGGAGAATACTGGCATTACCCTCTCCAGGGGATCTTTCTGACCTAAGGATCAAACTCAGGCCTCCTGCATTGCTGGTAGATTCTTCACAATCTCAGTCAGTAGGAAAGCCCCTTTTCACATATAGGCTACTACAAAATATTGAGTATAGTTCCCTATACTATTCATAGGTCTTTGTTGTATGTCTGTTTTATGTAGTAGTGTATATATGTCACTCCCAAATTCCTAATTTATCCCTCCCTCATACCACTCTTCTCCTTTGGTAACCGTAAGTTTGTTTTCTGTGTCTTAAAAGCATCTTGGACATTCTTCTACTTCACAATATACTTCTCCAAAAATTTTTTGAAGCTTTTTGTAATATAGCTAATAATGGTATTTACCAACAGTATGAAGCATTCATAACATCTTTGTCAACTTTCCCTCCTTTCTTTTTCTTTTAATATTTATTTATTTTGGGGAGGGATGAGGTGGGGAGGGAGGGATCGGGTGGGGAGGGAGGGGGTGGGCAGGCCACTTCCGTTGGTCTTTCATTTGTCTATTTTCATCCATCTTTGTTCTTTGGCCCATGTGGGCCTCCCATCGCGGTGGCCTCTGTTGTCGCAGAGCACTGGCTCTGGGCGCATGCGCTCCAGAGCTCCGGCTCGGTAATTGGACACATTGGTCCAGCTGCTCCGCGGCACGTGGGATCTTCCCAGGCCAGGGATCGAACTGGCGCCCCTTGCACTGCAAGGTGGTGTCCTTACCCACTGGGCCACCAGGGAAGCCCCCCTCCTTGCTTTTTCTTAAGGAAAAAATGATTGAAGAAAAAGCATATAACATCAAATACAACAGTAAGCTCCTAGGAAAGAAGAGCATTCCTTGTTGGATGATAATAGCCATAAGATTAGCCTAATTATGCTCAAAAAATATGAATTTGAGCATTCGGTATACACTAAAGTGAATATATATACACTTATATGTTTTTATGTCAGACTTTTCACATATGAAAGTAAAAGTGTTAGTCACTCAGTCCTGTCTGATTCTTTGCAACCCTATGGACTGTAGCCTACCAGACTTTTCCATCCATTGAATTCTACAGGGGAGAATACTGGCATTACCCTCTCCAGGGGATCTTTCTGACCTAAGGATCAAACTCAGGCCTCCTGCATTGCTGGTAGATTCTTCACAATCTCAGTCAGTAGGAAAGCCCCTTTTCACATATAGGCTACTACAAAATATTGAGTATAGTTCCCTATACTATTCATAGGTCTTTGTTGTATGTCTGTTTTATGTAGTAGTGTATATATGTCACTCCCAAATTCCTAATTTATCCCTCCCTCATACCACTCTTCTCCTTTGGTAACCGTAAGTTTGTTTTCTGTGTCTTAAAAGCATCTTGGACATTCTTCTACTTCACAATATACTTCTCCAAAAATTTTTTGAAGCTTTTTGTAATATAGCTAATAATGGTATTTACCAACAGTATGAAGCATTCATAACATCTTTGTCAACTTTCCCTCCTTTCTTTTTCTTTTAATATTTATTTATTTTGGGTCGGGTTGGGGAGGGAGGGGAGGGGGCAGGCCACTTCCGTTGGTCTTTCATTTGTCTATTTTCATCCATCTTTGTTCTTTGGCCCATGTGGGCCTCCCATCGCGGTGGCCTCTGTTGTCGCAGAGCACTGGCTCTGGGCGCATGCGCTCCAGAGCTCCGGCTCGGTAATTGGACACATTGGTCCAGCTGCTCCGCGGCACGTGGGATCTTCCCAGGCCAGGGATCGAACTGGCGCCCCTTGCACTGCAAGGTGGTGTCCTTACCCACTGGGCCACCAGGGAAGCCCCCCTCCTTGCTTTTTCTTAAGGAAAAAATGATTGAAGAAAAAGCATATAACATCAAATACAACAGTAAGCTCCTAGGAAAGAAGAGCATTCCTTGTTGGATGATAATAGCCATAAGATTAGCCTAATTATGCTCAATATATAATGGCATCCATTGAGTGTTTTCTCTGTGCCCCACTGTTCTAAGGACTTTGCATAACTGTGAAGTTGGATGAATTATTTTCCTTATTTTATAGTGTAAAAATTGAAATGCAGAGAGGTTAAATAACTAGCCCAGGGATATATAAGTAATTCACAAGAGAGAGTCTGGAGTCAAACATGGGCAGTCTGTTCCAGAAATCAGTGTCTGACAATACTAATCTGCCTTTTGTTGTACTCTAGCGCATTTTTTCTACTGGAGTATACCATTCAGCAGTCATTTTCTTAGAATAAAACCAATAAATAATATAGTTAGTTGAGTCTCAAAATCTTTAATGGACAGTGAAGAGGCAAACAAAAAAGATACCATTTCTATGAGATAATAATGAATATTCCATCTATATCAATGGTTATTCTGGTCTGTTTCTGATAATATAGTGCATACTAAGTCACTTCAGTCATGTCTGTCTCTTTGCGACTCCACAGAGTGTAGCCCACCAGGCTCTTCTGTCCATGGAGATTCTCCAGGCAAGAATACTGGAATAGATTACCATTTCCTTCTCCAGGGGATAATATAGTAGGCAAAAAATATATACTGTGCTTCCCCAGTGGCTCAGTAGTTATGAATCTACCTGGAATGCAGGACACACAGGTTTGATCCCTGGGTTGGGAAAATCGCCTAGAAGACGAAATGGCAATTCACTCCAATAGTCTTGCCTGGAGAATCCCATGGACAGAGGAACCTGGCGGGCTACAGTCCATGGGGTCACACAGAGTCAGACATGACTGAGTGACTTAGCACAGCACATAGATAGATCTCATAATTTGATCGTGAAATTTGATAGATAACTTTGTTTTGTCCATTTTTGACCCTAAGGCAACTGCTTAAATGTTGCCCTCTTGCACTCTTTTCTCCAGACCAGCAGGCCAGGAATTGTCAGAGCACTAAATGCTGGGCCCAACAGGCTAAAGGCATGTCCCAGTCCCTGCACCTAGCTTTAGGGCTGGATAGAGCTTCAGCCCAGCCTACGCCCTGTTTGGCTCCTTTAATATTTCCTGCTGCCCTCCTCTGCTAGCCCTTGGCAGGCCTGAAAGTCTGGTAATACTCTGTCTAAAGACTGACTTCTGCTGAGCCCTTGCACCCAAGTCAGTGTTCCATCTCTGTGCCCCACTGTTCTAAGGACTTTGCATAACTGTGAAGTTGGATGAATTATTTTCCTTATTTTATAGTGTAAAAATTGAAATGCAGAGAGGTTAAATAACTAGCCCAGGGATATATAAGTAATTCACAAGAGAGAGTCTGGAGTCAAACATGGGCAGTCTGTTCCAGAAATCAGTGTCTGACAATACTAATCTGCCTTTTGTTGTACTCTAGCGCATTTTTTCTACTGGAGTATACCATTCAGCAGTCATTTTCTTAGAATAAAACCAATAAATAATATAGTTAGTTGAGTCTCAAAATCTTTAATGGACAGTGAAGAGGCAAACAAAAAAGATACCATTTCTATGAGATAATAATGAATATTCCATCTATATCAATGGTTATTCTGGTCTGTTTCTGATAATATAGTGCATACTAAGTCACTTCAGTCATGTCTGTCTCTTTGCGACTCCACAGAGTGTAGCCCACCAGGCTCTTCTGTCCATGGAGATTCTCCAGGCAAGAATACTGGAATAGATTACCATTTCCTTCTCCAGGGGATAATATAGTAGGCAAAAAATATATACTGTGCTTCCCCAGTGGCTCAGTAGTTATGAATCTACCTGGAATGCAGGACACACAGGTTTGATCCCTGGGTTGGGAAAATCGCCTAGAAGACGAAATGGCAATTCACTCCAATAGTCTTGCCTGGAGAATCCCATGGACAGAGGAACCTGGCGGGCTACAGTCCATGGGGTCACACAGAGTCAGACATGACTGAGTGACTTAGCACAGCACATAGATAGATCTCATAATTTGATCGTGAAATTTGATAGATAACTTTGTTTTGTCCATTTTTGACCCTAAGGCAACTGCTTAAATGTTGCCCTCTTGCACTCTTTTCTCCAGACCAGCAGGCCAGGAATTGTCAGAGCACTAAATGCTGGGCCCAACAGGCTAAAGGCATGTCCCAGTCCCTGCACCTAGCTTTAGGGCTGGATAGAGCTTCAGCCCAGCCTACGCCCTGTTTGGCTCCTTTAATATTTCCTGCTGCCCTCCTCTGCTAGCCCTTGGCAGGCCTGAAAGTCTGGTAATACTCTGTCTAAAGACTGACTTCTGTGGCTTTGAATTTGCCCTAACTTGACACCCACAGTTCAGTGTTCCACAATCAATGAAGTTTCATTTTGGCTTTTCATGGTACCCATTCCTTTCCTTCCCAGCACTTATCACAAATGAAATGAAATCATCCTTTACACCTATCTTCTTGTTTTTATGCTTTAATGACTAATTTGCCTATGAACTGTATTTACCACTAAACTGAGGTTGAAACAATGCATAGCACGTATAGAGTTTAATGAATGTATATTGATTAATCAGTTATTCTTAGGACACTGTTTTTCAAACTGAGGGTCATAACCTACTCATGCATTGTGGAATCATTTAGTGGGTCACACCAAAAGGAAGAAAAGAAGAAATGGAATAGAATAGAAAAAATGATCATGTATCACACACAGGAAATTCTTTTCAAGTAAACTTGTTTAGACATATGGATATGCCTAGACAGTACAACATATGCAGACATGCACAAATGCACACATACACTGTAATTTGAATCAGATGCCATTTTCTAGGGGAGACAGAAGGGGCAGTGTTGTTTTAAAAAGTCTTCTCACTTTTATAATAATCTTTATATGTAAAAAGAAAAAATATATAGTAGAATTTTACGTACTCAGCTGCAGTAATAAGGCTCAAAACAAGTTTTGACTAGTGTGCAGGATAGGACTGCATCTGAATGTCCAATTTTTTGGATGTTTTGATTGTATTTCACCATGTCTTGCCTGGAGAATCCCATGGACAGAGGAACCTGGGCTACAGTCCATGGGGTCACACAGAGTCAGACATGACTGAGTGACTTAGCACAGCACATAGATAGATCTCATAATTTGATCGTGAAATTTGATAGATAACTTTGTTTTGTCCATTTTTGACCCTAAGGCAACTGCTTAAATGTTGCCCTCTTGCACTCTTTTCTCCAGACCAGCAGGCCAGGAATTGTCAGAGCACTAAATGCTGGGCCCAACAGGCTAAAGGCATGTCCCAGTCCCTGCACCTAGCTTTAGGGCTGGATAGAGCTTCAGCCCAGCCTACGCCCTGTTTGGCTCCTTTAATATTTCCTGCTGCCCTCCTCTGCTAGCCCTTGGCAGGCCTGAAAGTCTGGTAATACTCTGTCTAAAGACTGACTTCTGTGGCTTTGAATTTGCCCTAACTTGACACCCACAGTTCAGTGTTCCACAATCAATGAAGTTTCATTTTGGCTTTTCATGGTACCCATTCCTTTCCTTCCCAGCACTTATCACAAATGAAATGAAATCATCCTTTACACCTATCTTCTTGTTTTTATGCTTTAATGACTAATTTGCCTATGAACTGTATTTACCACTAAACTGAGGTTGAAACAATGCATAGCACGTATAGAGTTTAATGAATGTATATTGATTAATCAGTTATTCTTAGGACACTGTTTTTCAAACTGAGGGTCATAACCTACTCATGCATTGTGGAATCATTTAGTGGGTCACACCAAAAGGAAGAAAAGAAGAAATGGAATAGAATAGAAAAAATGATCATGTATCACACACAGGAAATTCTTTTCAAGTAAACTTGTTTAGACATATGGATATGCCTAGACAGTACAACATATGCAGACATGCACAAATGCACACATACACTGTAATTTGAATCAGATGCCATTTTCTAGGGGAGACAGAAGGGGCAGTGTTGTTTTAAAAAGTCTTCTCACTTTTATAATAATCTTTATATGTAAAAAGAAAAAATATATAGTAGAATTTTACGTACTCAGCTGCAGTAATAAGGCTCAAAACAAGTTTTGACTAGTGTGCAGGATAGGACTGCATCTGAATGTCCATGTGGATGTATGAGTTTTGTATTTATTGAAAGAAGATGCTGATTTAAAATACTGATAAATGTTTTGTTTCAGTTTGCTATGGGTACCTGACAGACTTTCTAAAGACTGGTGTCCTAACAAAACAACCATTGTATTCTGAAGTCTGCCTCAGGCTTAGCTGGGCAGTTCTTCTGAGCTTCCTGTAGTACTGAATGTGGCTGTGTTCACTTGACCAGTTGACTGGAGACTGGGAGCTCAGCTGAGATGTCCCTACGTTCTGTCTCTCTTCGTGGAGGCTCGGGCCCTTCCTCTTTATCCCTGTGATCTCTCCAGCAGGGTATCAAGACTTCCTTATTTGGCAGCTCAGAACTCCCAGGACTGCAAAAGCCAGTTCAAAGCCCAGAACTGGCACCTGACCAATCTTGCCACCTTCTGTAGGTTAAAGCCAGTCCCAGGCCCAGCTCTAATTCAATAAGAGGAAACTATACAAGTAGTACCACGAATGTAATAGAATATCATACTCTTCTTGGTCCAAACTGCATATTCCTCCCACCTCACCTCTGTCATGTTTTACTAATATGATCCCTATTTCCTGAAATGCCTTCCTTTGGCTTCACCATCTATGGAAATCCTACTCATTTTCTTAAGTCAAACTCAAAGCCACTTCTATGACTGTTTTCTTAACACATCAGCCCTTATCTCATGCTGGGAAGAATTGTTGCTTCCCTTATTACTGTTCTGAATACTTGATCTACTGATGATCAGTTGCTCAGATGTGTCTGACTCTTCATAACCATGTGAAGGGCGGCACGTCAGGCTTCCCTGCCCTTCACTATCTTTCAGAGTTTGCTCAAACTCATGTCCATTGAATCAGTGGTACCATCCAACCATCTCATCCTCTGGTGCCTCTTCTCTTCCTGTCTTCAGTCTTTCTCAGCATCGTGGTCCTTTCCAATGAGTTTGCACTTTGCATCAGATGCCCAAAGTATTGGAGCTTCAACTTCAGCATCAGACCTTCCAATGAGTATTAAGTGTTGATTTCCTTTATGATTGACTGGTTTGATCTTGCAGTCCAAGAGACTCTCAGCAGTCTCTTCCAGCATGGCAGTGGTGTCTATATCTCATATCATGCCTTGACATAGACGTTTGTGAACACACATACACACAGGTGTAGCTTCCTTTCTAGATTCTAAGCTGCTTACCTAAGATTAGGTGATGAATAACTTTACAAAAATGAATTGTTTCTCTATGCCTTCATGAAAGCCATACATATTTATAATTCGTCATTAGTATAAGGAGACTTAAGCCTACTGAAGTAAAAAATCATGTTGGAAAACCAGCATAAGCCAATTGCCCCATGTATCTTTAAAAATCCCTTTTCTAAACAGTAATTCTCATATGCCTGAATTTTTTGCTATGTGTTTTTCCAAAATAATATTTGTTTTAATTGTGTCTGACCGTTTGAAACCCCATGAACTATAGCCCACCAGACTTTTCTGTCCACAGGATTTCCCAGGCAAGAATACTGGAGTGGGTTGCCCTTTCCTTCTCCGAGGGATCTTCCCGACCCAGGGATCCAACCCGTGTCTCCACTGGCAGGCAGATTCTTTACCATTGAGCCACCAGGGAAGTCCCTGGTAACATCTTATTGAAAAACCCAAATGAACTTTTGACCAATCCAATATATAATTGTTTTCCTTAAATGGTACTTTTCTGTTGCCTATCACAAAGAAGATTTATGTCTTAACTTGGAAAAATGTACATTTCCACCAATTTATATTTTATTTAAATGGTTGACCAGCTATTCGCTATGTGTTTTTTACTGTTCTGAATACTTGATCTACTGATGATCAGTTGCTCAGATGTGTCTGACTCTTCATAACCATGTGAAGGGCGGCACGTCAGGCTTCCCTGCCCTTCACTATCTTTCAGAGTTTGCTCAAACTCATGTCCATTGAATCAGTGGTACCATCCAACCATCTCATCCTCTGGTGCCTCTTCTCTTCCTGTCTTCAGTCTTTCTCAGCATCGTGGTCCTTTCCAATGAGTTTGCACTTTGCATCAGATGCCCAAAGTATTGGAGCTTCAACTTCAGCATCAGACCTTCCAATGAGTATTAAGTGTTGATTTCCTTTATGATTGACTGGTTTGATCTTGCAGTCCAAGAGACTCTCAGCAGTCTCTTCCAGCATGGCAGTGGTGTCTATATCTCATATCATGCCTTGACATAGACGTTTGTGAACACACATACACACAGGTGTAGCTTCCTTTCTAGATTCTAAGCTGCTTACCTAAGATTAGGTGATGAATAACTTTACAAAAATGAATTGTTTCTCTATGCCTTCATGAAAGCCATACATATTTATAATTCGTCATTAGTATAAGGAGACTTAAGCCTACTGAAGTAAAAAATCATGTTGGAAAACCAGCATAAGCCAATTGCCCCATGTATCTTTAAAAATCCCTTTTCTAAACAGTAATTCTCATATGCCTGAATTTTTTGCTATGTGTTTTTCCAAAATAATATTTGTTTTAATTGTGTCTGACCGTTTGAAACCCCATGAACTATAGCCCACCAGACTTTTCTGTCCACAGGATTTCCCAGGCAAGAATACTGGAGTGGGTTGCCCTTTCCTTCTCCGAGGGATCTTCCCGACCCAGGGATCCAACCCGTGTCTCCACTGGCAGGCAGATTCTTTACCATTGAGCCACCAGGGAAGTCCCTGGTAACATCTTATTGAAAAACCCAAATGAACTTTTTGACCAATCCAATATATAATTGTTTTCCTTAAATGGTACTTTTCTGTTGCCTATCACAAAGAAGATTTATGTCTTAACTTGGAAAAAATGTACATTTCCACCAATTTATATTTTATTTAAATGGTTGACCAGCTATTCGCCTTTATAAAATAATATCATCAATCAAATACATAGCAAATTTGAAGTTTCCGTCAACTTACTTAATTACTGTTAGACTATAGATTGTTCTCCTGCCCCAACTGTGTACATTAGTAGCCTTAACTTACAACCTATAGGCCCCCATGATTCAGGTTAATGCCTTTCTGAAGGAAGTTCAGTGAACCTTCTGAAATTACTTATAGAAGTGTGGGTACTCATTCATTATCTGCATTTTTCTGGGAAGTGTATCCAGTCATCATGTTAAAGTTTAAGAACTGCAATTATATATTGATTGCAAATATGCTAATCCTCTTAAATTCCTCTCTTACTAATCCAAAAATAAGATTACTTTTCTGCTTCATATGCAACCAGCATTTTCTGGAGAAATTGGACATTTACATAAACCCTTCACTGTGTCTTTCACCTTTGCATTATGCTTCTAGTTAACACTAAGATTATAGTACAAACCCTGCTACCCAAGATGCTCTGTCATCTCTCTGCCAACTTCATCAATATAAGCTTTCTTAAATTGGTAGATTTGCTACCTCTCTTGTGATCCCTGGATCAGCAGTGTGAGCATCAGCTGGGTACTCATGAGAAGCTCAGAAACGCAGACCTGTTAAATGAGAACCTGAAGATCCCTAGGAGGTTCCTAACCACATTAATGCTTAAGAAGCCTGGATCTGGTGCATCTACTATCTCATGTTCCAGTTTTTCAAATTTTCCATAATTCTACTAACGATTATCATAGGATTTAAATTTTAATATCACCTAACAGTTTGATTAAATCTCTTCAGAATTTGTAAGGGACTAGGAGTGGAAGAGTGAGTCAGTTAACTGGTCTGATTATTAAACAGCCCTACTATTCAGGACATGTATATTGTTTCTCTTGTTCTCAACAGAACTTTATGGCACCTCCTGCCTCTGCTCTTTTTTTTAGCATTTGTGCTTCTCTACTATATTTAAAAATATTGACAAGGAGAGGCTGGAAAATTAAGTATTTTAGGATGAATACTATAGAATAATTAACTTTACTAAAAATTGAAAGTGCAATGCTTATGCTGAATTGCATTGGAAAATTTCAGTTTATAATCTGAAAATTTTCTACGGCAGAATTGTGCCATCCCAGTTTCTCATAATAGATCCAGCAGTACCAAATTAAACATTTTTCTGCTACATGGTATGTGTACCAAATACTCTTTCTCTCCAACATTTGACTTTCATCTCTAAGAGTTTAGGGAATTTATGGCTTGGTGCATTTGATGTGGCACCGTTCCACATGTGAGGCATGGTGATTTGGATAGCACGATAGAAGTGTATGCCAAGAATAATTGGCTTCTGTATTGCGGAACAGCTCAAATACTATGTGTATCACAGCATGTAATTTCGGTGTACAAGATGCCTGTAGTTCAAAGTGCTTTTCTCCTTTGCAGTGGCAAGCTGGGTTTCCTGTTGGCTGGCTCCTGTGTTTGCATTCAACAGCCTGGGTGCAGTTAGAGAGAAAGCATCCATCTAGAAAGTACTTCTCATAATCCTGCAAATGGATAGACCTTAGCTCCTAGATCCTTTCTCCCACCTTCCCTCCTTTCTTCCATTAGAAAAAAAGCATGCCATCTTTTGAAAGTACTTCTCCCTTCCTCTTGATCTGTATGGAGATGCTGGTCCTGATAGCAGTAGCAACCCGGGGCTAGAAACGCAGACCTGTTAAATGAGAACCTGAAGATCCCTAGGAGGTTCCTAACCACATTAATGCTTAAGAAGCCTGGATCTGGTGCATCTACTATCTCATGTTCCAGTTTTTCAAATTTTCCATAATTCTACTAACGATTATCATAGGATTTAAATTTTAATATCACCTAACAGTTTGATTAAATCTCTTCAGAATTTGTAAGGGACTAGGAGTGGAAGAGTGAGTCAGTTAACTGGTCTGATTATTAAACAGCCCTACTATTCAGGACATGTATATTGTTTCTCTTGTTCTCAACAGAACTTTATGGCACCTCCTGCCTCTGCTCTTTTTTTTAGCATTTGTGCTTCTCTACTATATTTAAAAATATTGACAAGGAGAGGCTGGAAAATTAAGTATTTTAGGATGAATACTATAGAATAATTAACTTTACTAAAAATTGAAAGTGCAATGCTTATGCTGAATTGCATTGGAAAATTTCAGTTTATAATCTGAAAATTTTCTACGGCAGAATTGTGCCATCCCAGTTTCTCATAATAGATCCAGCAGTACCAAATTAAACATTTTTCTGCTACATGGTATGTGTACCAAATACTCTTTCTCTCCAACATTTGACTTTCATCTCTAAGAGTTTAGGGAATTTATGGCTTGGTGCATTTGATGTGGCACCGTTCCACATGTGAGGCATGGTGATTTGGATAGCACGATAGAAGTGTATGCCAAGAATAATTGGCTTCTGTATTGCGGAACAGCTCAAATACTATGTGTATCACAGCATGTAATTTCGGTGTACAAGATGCCTGTAGTTCAAAGTGCTTTTCTCCTTTGCAGTGGCAAGCTGGGTTTCCTGTTGGCTGGCTCCTGTGTTTGCATTCAACAGCCTGGGTGCAGTTAGAGAGAAAGCATCCATCTAGAAAGTACTTCTCATAATCCTGCAAATGGATAGACCTTAGCTCCTAGATCCTTTCCCTCCCACCTTCCCCTCCTTTCTTCCATTAGGAATAATGCAAAGCAGTTCTCTTTCTGCTTGCTTAGACTCTTTGTCAGCTTTCTCCAGCAGTATTTCTTTGCTATTATTAAGAATTGAGGCTCTAATAGAACATGCCGATTCCCAGGCTATTCCTCTTCGAATCTGATTCAATAGTTTGGGAAGGAATAGAAGGAAACTTGCAATTTAAAAAAAAAAAAAAATTTTAAACTAGTGTCCCATACTTATAATCAATCTAGTTTGAGATTGGTTCTCATAGGGAAAGGTTTTGGAGTAAGATAGACCCTGGTTATCCACACTTGCTAGATGGCTTTGGATAAATTACCTAAACTTTCTGAGCCCTAGTTTTTAATTGCCAAAGAGGGGTAACGCTAACTCATAGTATTGCCATAAGGGGACAGTCTGTATCAGGCATGTGCATGGTTTATAGCTTATAGTCAGTAACATTAATCCCTTCATTTCATTACAGAATAAGACTCTGAAGCGTCAATTTTCAGTTTCCCCCAACTGTTTATCTGTGTCAAGTACAATTTGTAAAGTAAAGCACAGATAATGAAACACAACTAAATTTTAATTCAACAAAGATTTTTGAGAGTCTGTGGTATGTCATGAATTTGAGCATACATTATCTAATTTAGTCACCAAGGTTGGATGGCATTACTGAGTCAATGGACATGAGTTTGAGCAGGCTCCGGGAGATGGTGAAGGACAGGGAAGCCTGGAGTACTGCCGTCCATGGAGTCGCAAATGGTCAGACATGGCTAACTGACTGAACTGAACTGAAAGCCCTATATGTGGTAGATATTATCATTCCCACACAACAGATATCTAAACCGAAGCTCAGGGATAATTTTGCACTTAGTAAAGATTGAGTCCCAGTCCAGTACTCTTTCTCCTCTATCATAACAACCTTTGCCCTTGATATCTTGTCTGTTTTAAAAATAATCAACCTCTATACCCCTGTCCACACACATACATACATAGCTCAAAAGGTACAAAGTAAAGTCAAATTTCTGAGTAATGTATATTTTTCAAACTCTCTCAATTGTTTATTTCATGAAAACTATTTATATGGATCAGGGGGTCCTCAGACTTAAATGCATGAAGGGTCAGGTGGGTGATGTAAAAGGACAAGGTGGACAGCTATCAGACAATAAGAAGGGGCAGGGACTTTGGCAAACTAGAGGGTTTAGTCCATCTAAAAGAAGCAGTTTCTGCTTAGCTCCAGGCTTTTGTTGAAGTGCCAGGATGTGGGTTCCCTAATGTCAAATCTTTAGCTTCTTTTAAAACAGGAAGAATTCTAAAATTTTATGTGAAATTTTCCAATTTTTAAACACTGTGTGTGGGCCAAACCACATCAGTGGGCCACATCTGGCTGGAAGACTGCCAGGTTGCAGTCTTGACCTCACTGCCTTCACTTCTCCACTTCTTTTGACCTAGTGCATAATCCATTTTAATGGCTTGACTACATAGTGGGCCCTTCTGGGTAGTGTCTTCACAATATACTCAAATTTCAGGACTGACTTTTAGTTTCCCCAGGTTCAGAATTTTTATTTTCTCAGAACCCAGTTAGATTGAATGTTGTTAGTCATACTCAGAACTCAAGAACTTCATGCAAAAATGAGAACACTCATTAAGGAATTGACAGTGAGAAATATATTACCAAGTAGACAGGGTGCTGTATTATACTGATCAGTTAATTCTCTCCTTGTAATTCATCTACCTGGAAAGTCTAACTAGAAGCTGTTTTCATGCATATGGAGTCAGAACCCAGACACTGAGGGGTTTGAATGAAGTGCCTCCCTGTGTTGGGTCTTAGAATCTTTCCTCCTTATGGCAGCCATGCCACTGGGTCACTGGGTTGAAATATTAGGACTGTGCACCACCCCCTCACCCCCGCCAAGATATGCCAGATACACACTGACTAGTGTCTCCTTTACTACTATAGGAGTAGTTCTCAAACTCATGCCCAGAGATTTTATAGAAACACAGATTTTGAGGCTTTATATTCCAAGGATTATGATTCAGCACTTCAGGAGTCGGTGCTAAGAATATTTTATCATAACAACCTTTGCCTTGACTGTTTTAAAAATAATCAACCTCTATACCCCTGTCCACACACATACATACATAGCTCAAAAGGTACAAAGTAAAGTCAAATTTCTGAGTAATGTATATTTTTCAAACTCTCTCAATTGTTTATTTCATGAAAACTATTTATATGGATCAGGGGGTCCTCAGACTTAAATGCATGAAGGGTCAGGTGGGTGATGTAAAAGGACAAGGTGGACAGCTATCAGACAATAAGAAGGGGCAGGGACTTTGGCAAACTAGAGGGTTTAGTCCATCTAAAAGAAGCAGTTTCTGCTTAGCTCCAGGCTTTTGTTGAAGTGCCAGGATGTGGGTTCCCTAATGTCAAATCTTTAGCTTCTTTTAAAACAGGAAGAATTCTAAAATTTTATGTGAAATTTTCCAATTTTTAAACACTGTGTGTGGGCCAAACCACATCAGTGGGCCACATCTGGCTGGAAGACTGCCAGGTTGCAGTCTTGACCTCACTGCCTTCACTTCTCCACTTCTTTTGACCTAGTGCATAATCCATTTTAATGGCTTGACTACATAGTGGGCCCTTCTGGGTAGTGTCTTCACAATATACTCAAATTTCAGGACTGACTTTTAGTTTCCCCAGGTTCAGAATTTTTATTTTCTCAGAACCCAGTTAGATTGAATGTTGTTAGTCATACTCAGAACTCAAGAACTTCATGCAAAAATGAGAACACTCATTAAGGAATTGACAGTGAGAAATATATTACCAAGTAGACAGGGTGCTGTATTATACTGATCAGTTAATTCTCTCCTTGTAATTCATCTACCTGGAAAGTCTAACTAGAAGCTGTTTTCATGCATATGGAGTCAGAACCCAGACACTGAGGGGTTTGAATGAAGTGCCTCCCTGTGTTGGGTCTTAGAATCTTTCCTCCTTATGGCAGCCATGCCACTGGGTCACTGGGTTGAAATATTAGGACTGTGCACCACCCCCTCACCCCCGCCAAGATATGCCAGATACACACTGACTAGTGTCTCCTTTACTACTATAGGAGTAGTTCTCAAACTCATGCCCAGAGATTTTATAGAAACACAGATTTTGAGGCTTTATATTCCAAGGATTATGATTCAGCACTTCAGGAGTCGGTGCTAAGAATATTGCCTTTCTAACAATTCTCAAATGATGCAGATATGGATGGACCGCTATGGGGAACTCCCTTTAGCCAACTCTCTGGTTGGCTAAAAAAGTTTGCTTGGGCTTTTCTGTAACACCTTATGGACAAACTCAAATGACTTTTTTGGCCAATCCTATACTTTGCTCAAATTTACCCTCACCTGCTGCTGCTGTCTGCATCTCTGCTTTCATATGCAAAGATAGTCACACCCTGATGCTGGGGTTGGAACCTAGATATTTGGACAGTTTTTAAGTTTTCCATTTTTACCTTTAGAAAGGATTTCAGTTAAGTGAAGATATTTAATTAATTTATCTGTCTAATCCCAAATCCCTTTGATTGTAAAATACATCTGGATTGCAGAGACATTAAAATTATGAAAAAAAAAGAATGCACTTTTTTAGAATCACTGCATTTCAGTAAGTTAGACTTCAATTTGAAGGTAATCTCCCCCTGGATTATGTTATAGAAAGTTCAACTGGGTAGATAAGTTTGAAGAAAGGGTGACTCTGGAACTTCTTTGAGCACAAGGTGAATTTTATGCTTACCTTTCCCAGTTCTTAGTAGAAAAGACAATGCTGGCACAGGGATCTATGGCTGACTTTGTCATCTAATTGAAATTTATTGTATCTGTCCTCTGCTACTCCAGTATGACCCTGGAATGCCATATCTTCACTAGGGAATGAATCTCTTTTTGCCTTATTAGATTAGTAGGGCCATGTACCTTTTTAAAAAAATAGTTATCAGACTTACTGTTTCTTGGCCACGCAGGAAAGGACAATTAGGACACAGGTTGCTCAACTTTCCTAATTCTACCTTGTCTGTATGGTCATAAATTACTGTTCCTAAGGAAAAAGAACTTGGAAAAAAAATGACTGTTAATTTCAGTAAGCATCTTCATGCATATGTAAGAGAATGCCTTGAGAGAAATCCTAAATGTGTCTTGAACTCCTCAGTCTTTTATTAGAAATCCTCTTGGGGGTTCATTTATTAATAAGTTTTGGGGAAAAAAATCAGAAAGTGAAGTCCCTTAGTTATGTAAACAATAGGCCTCCAGACATCTCTTTCCCTAGAGAAAATCTCTTCCTTTTCATTAAAACCTGCTCTTCTCCTTGGTAATGTTTAAGAAGAGAGCAAGCCGAATTACCTAGGAACTTTGTGAGAAAAAAAGCCCAAACTACTGGAGAAAAGAGCCCAAATGGTCTACTTTCTCTGTGAAAGAAGAAATAATGGAAACACACTGAAATGGATCAAGGGAAACACATTAAAACGGTGCCATGTGGTCTCCAGTCAGGAGAGAATACTAATACAGCAGGCGCTGAAGGGGTTCACCTATCAGGATAAAGGGGAAGCCTGGGCTGCCTGCTCCAGGTCATGACCAAAGGTTGATGATGAGGGCTGATGTTTGTTTAAATAATCAAGTGTTAAAACCAAAGAACAGCCATCTTGAGATTTGAGACTGCGCTATCTCAGAAGCCAGTGGCAGTCTGAACCTGCAGGACACAGGATTTCCCAGGACCAGTGTTCCTCTGTGATACCACATGGCAATGGCAGAAGCCATCTTGCTAATTGTAGTCCTCTCTCCACCTGAAGTTTAGAAGCAGTGTGTTCTTTAGACAGAATAACCAAGGAGAAGGAGACTGAATTTCCTACTGAAAGGCTTCAATGATTAACTGGAAAGACAAGAGATGTGACAATATTGCATCTAAGTATTATCCTCTGTGGATATAAGAATCAAATGAGACAAGATCTATTATGACACGCTCCTAGATTTCCAAGAAAATTATTCAAGTCTAGTTAGAGAAAGTGACATCTATTCATTTAGCAGACTACTGAGTGTCTTCTGTGTATCAAGAACTGAGACCCACAGTGAAATGAGATAACACAAACTTTACACTCAGACTAGGTGTAATAATGGAAATACTTGTAAACATATACTTAAGTTTGCTGTCCAAGCTTCCCTGTCTTCTAGGAAATACTAGATATACATGGTGTAGATAGTAATTGACTTAAACTTTAGAGATCATTTGGACAGTGGGAACAGCCTTATAAAGTCACAGACGTGGAAAAAAAGAGATGACTTTTGCTAAATAGCTTGTGACTATTGCTGCAAACATAGGATGGCAAGGAATAAGATTAGGTATGAATGCAGGTGGGAGCCGCCTTCTAATTTTTTTATTTATATTTACAGATAGTGACGCACCACCAAATATAAGTATGGCTTTCTATGTTCTGTGTTTTGAGAAATCACTTAGGTCAGGGGTCCCCAACCTCTGAGATCCAATGCCTGAATATCTGAGGTGGAGTTGATTTATTAATAATAGAAATAAAGTACACAATAAGTGTAACACACTTGAATCCTCCCAAAGCCATCGCCCTCCCCACTCTGTGGAAAAATTGTCTTCCACAACATCGGTTCCTTGTGCCAAAAGGTTGGGGACGGCTGACTTAGGTGACCTAAGGGGAAGAGGTGGTGGGTGGGACTGAGGAAAAGGATCTGCAAACCCACCAGAAACAGGAAGGGAGACCATTTAGGGAGAGCATTTAAATGTTCTAAACATGGCATTGTGAAAGAAAATTGGAATCTTTACCATAGGATGAGTGTTATGGAAAATAAAAATAGTATAGACCCAGCTTTCAACATGTTTGAGATGTAAAACATGAGAACAGGAGCCTAATTATGTAGTTCAAAGTGCTGAAGAAAGCATACAGGAATGACTTACCGTCGTGGTTGAGTTTGGTTGGGAATGCTGCTGGGAGCAGTGTGTGAGGAAGTGATGACCATAGTTGAGAAAGAGCTAAGAGGATTAGAGGCTTGGCTTGAAAGGTAAAATGGCCTCAGAACACTTAAACCTCCTTTGTATAACGGCAGACACTATTTTGAGAATGTTAGTTTCAGGAGATGCCATAATAATGTGTTTGTGTGTGTGCTTAAAAAGCCACCATCATAAAAGATCTAGAGTCCACTCATGAAGTTGAAGTATCAATTTTTGCCCCTGAATGTGAACATTCTGCTCTCCTACAAACAGTAACTGTCACATTATAAAAACCCCAAGCTTCATGTATATGACTTGTGGTAAATATGGTGATTCTCACATTATAACCATAGAGCTTGTGAGCAGGAAATACTAGATATACATGGTGTAGATAGTAATTGACTTAAACTTTAGAGATCATTTGGACAGTGGGAACAGCCTTATAAAGTCACAGACGTGGAAAAAAAGAGATGACTTTTGCTAAATAGCTTGTGACTATTGCTGCAAACATAGGATGGCAAGGAATAAGATTAGGTATGAATGCAGGTGGGAGCCGCCTTCTAATTTTTTTATTTATATTTACAGATAGTGACGCACCACCAAATATAAGTATGGCTTTCTATGTTCTGTGTTTTGAGAAATCACTTAGGTCAGGGGTCCCCAACCTCTGAGATCCAATGCCTGAATATCTGAGGTGGAGTTGATTTATTAATAATAGAAATAAAGTACACAATAAGTGTAACACACTTGAATCCTCCCAAAGCCATCGCCCTCCCCACTCTGTGGAAAAATTGTCTTCCACAACATCGGTTCCTTGTGCCAAAAGGTTGGGGACGGCTGACTTAGGTGACCTAAGGGGAAGAGGTGGTGGGTGGGACTGAGGAAAAGGATCTGCAAACCCACCAGAAACAGGAAGGGAGACCATTTAGGGAGAGCATTTAAATGTTCTAAACATGGCATTGTGAAAGAAAATTGGAATCTTTACCATAGGATGAGTGTTATGGAAAATAAAAATAGTATAGACCCAGCTTTCAACATGTTTGAGATGTAAAACATGAGAACAGGAGCCTAATTATGTAGTTCAAAGTGCTGAAGAAAGCATACAGGAATGACTTACCGTCGTGGTTGAGTTTGGTTGGGAATGCTGCTGGGAGCAGTGTGTGAGGAAGTGATGACCATAGTTGAGAAAGAGCTAAGAGGATTAGAGGCTTGGCTTGAAAGGTAAAATGGCCTCAGAACACTTAAACCTCCTTTGTATAACGGCAGACACTATTTTGAGAATGTTAGTTTCAGGAGATGCCATAATAATGTGTTTGTGTGTGTGCTTAAAAAGCCACCATCATAAAAGATCTAGAGTCCACTCATGAAGTTGAAGTATCAATTTTTGCCCCTGAATGTGAACATTCTGCTCTCCTACAAACAGTAACTGTCACATTATACAACACAGCTCTCATTTTCTTGGTAATTTAGTGACCATGTAAACATGTATATGACTTGTGGTAAATATGGTGATTCTCACATTATAACCATAGAGCTTGTGAGCAGTTATGACTGTAAAGCCTGCCGTGTGAGTCACTGAGTTTGGCCCAGGTATTAAGATGTGTTATTATTCATATTGGTTAGCTGAATTTCCTGGGCTAACCTCGTTGGAGTTTGCTTTGTTAGCCAAGGACGAGATCTTTACTGATAAGACCACGTGTCTGAATTCTGCTCTTAGTCCTCTGGCCAACTGGTTCTGCAGTTTGGGAAAGACATTTAAGTCTTTCTGTTCTCAGTTTCTCTCTCTGTAAACAAGGAATCAGACCAAATTCCACTCAGCATTGAGAAATCAGTGACTCTAGTGTGGCAGACACTGACAGCTAGTGCTGACTAAATATCCTCAGTAGATTTGTTCAGCCAGTGACCAATATAATTATGGTTACAAATGAATCTTAATTGTGTTGGGTAGCATTCCAACCAAAAGACAACATTTCTTAGCCTTCTTTAGAAATAGGTGTATCTAATGAAATCTATGCAGAGCAAGCACCTGCCCAGAAATGCACCATTTCACTTTTGCTCCTCTTCCCGTCGTATTGACTTGGGAGGGTTCATGTGATGGCTGGAGCACCAGTGGCCATCTTGCAGCTTGCATGGTCTTGAGAGTAGAAGGCGTATCTTAAAGATGGTAGAGGATGAAAATAATAGGAGCCTAGTTCTCCCATGAAAATGATATCATTATTCAACCTGGCGAAACTCTGAATTTTCTTCATAAGAGACAAAAATAAACCTCTCTCATTGAAGCCACTACTTGTCACCTAATTCAATTTCTAGCTAATGTATTAGTTATTGAGTGATGTTTATATAATTTTCCATCACTGAATTCTCTTTTTGCAGTATCGGAGACAATAACTTATAATAAACCTGGAGGGTGGTCCTTTTTTGGTGCTATGAGATGCAACATAATTCACTGAATATATAGAATTAATTAACTGTTGAATTTATGAAAACATAACCATAATATGTAAAGGATTGACAGTGTTTGGTACAAACTGAGATGGAGAAAATCAAGGGAACTTTGTTAATCAAGGAAACTACAGAATTTTTAAAATATTGGAAGTTGTTGGGATTTGGGGAGCTAAAAAGTACTTTTGATATTAGTTTGTAGCAAGTTCATGTGTTAATAGAATGGAAACCTCTAGTTTTCGGTACACCTGTACTTTGATCTCCTTGTCTGTCATTGCAATGTGATTATGAGGATTAGGCTTCCAAGTTGTTTGTGATTAATTTTCTAATAAGGAATACGAGTCTTACTGAAATTAAGACCACGTGTCTGAATTCTGCTCTTAGTCCTCTGGCCAACTGGTTCTGCAGTTTGGGAAAGACATTTAAGTCTTTCTGTTCTCAGTTTCTCTCTCTGTAAACAAGGAATCAGACCAAATTCCACTCAGCATTGAGAAATCAGTGACTCTAGTGTGGCAGACACTGACAGCTAGTGCTGACTAAATATCCTCAGTAGATTTGTTCAGCCAGTGACCAATATAATTATGGTTACAAATGAATCTTAATTGTGTTGGGTAGCATTCCAACCAAAAGACAACATTTCTTAGCCTTCTTTAGAAATAGGTGTATCTAATGAAATCTATGCAGAGCAAGCACCTGCCCAGAAATGCACCATTTCACTTTTGCTCCTCTTCCCGTCGTATTGACTTGGGAGGGTTCATGTGATGGCTGGAGCACCAGTGGCCATCTTGCAGCTTGCATGGTCTTGAGAGTAGAAGGCGTATCTTAAAGATGGTAGAGGATGAAAATAATAGGAGCCTAGTTCTCCCATGAAAATGATATCATTATTCAACCTGGCGAAACTCTGAATTTTCTTCATAAGAGACAAAAATAAACCTCTCTCATTGAAGCCACTACTTGTCACCTAATTCAATTTCTAGCTAATGTATTAGTTATTGAGTGATGTTTATATAATTTTCCATCACTGAATTCTCTTTTTGCAGTATCGGAGACAATAACTTATAATAAACCTGGAGGGTGGTCCTTTTTTTTTTGGTGCTATGAGATGCAACATAATTCACTGAATATATAGAATTAATTAACTGTTGAATTTATGAAAACATAACCATAATATGTAAAGGATTGACAGTGTTTGGTACAAACTGAGATGGAGAAAATCAAGGGAACTTTGTTAATCAAGGAAACTACAGAATTTTTAAAATATTGGAAGTTGTTGGGATTTGGGGAGCTAAAAAGTACTTTTGATATTAGTTTGTAGCAAGTTCATGTGTTAATAGAATGGAAACCTCTAGTTTTCG
Source organism: Tragulus kanchil (assembly GCA_022376925.1). NCBI lineage: Eukaryota > Metazoa > Chordata > Mammalia > Artiodactyla > Tragulidae > Tragulus > Tragulus kanchil. Next base: position 78,332,879 of record JAIOJX010000004.1, on the reverse strand, counting down.
GTACACCTGTACTTTGATCTCCTTGTCTGTCATTGCAATGTGATTATGAGGATTACTGGGTCACTCTCAACCAAAGTTGTTTTTGTGATTTAATTTTCTGGGAGAGGAAGGGGATCATTAAAGGATATCATTAAAAGGAGAGACATGAGGCTTGTAATTGACCCTCCTTGAAAGTAGTCCCATCTGGAAGATTTTATCGGTAAACATTTATCAGTGTATTTGGCTTTAAAGCAGATTCTTCCTCTCTGTTCTTTAAAGCAAGCAGGCAAAGGTTAGAAAGGAAACCACACAAGTAAACAAGTTATATTTGTGCATATTAATTAGGAAGAAAATTTATATGTAAGGAGAAAAATTCTCTCCCAAAGATAATTACATGAGGTTTTTAAAAGTTTTGCTTTGGTGGTTCTCTTTCTCAGATTATAGTTGGCAGAAAATGGTGCTTTTCAATGACTGTGCTTTCTTGTGATTTGTTTTCAGAGTGGAGGTGTTAGGAGGAATGTGATGTTTGTGAAATCTAGTGTGCAGGTGTTTTGAAAATCTGTTAAAGTTCTGTCAGCCCAGCAATAGTCTGAAACATCATACTGTACTTTTCTAGAGTACAGGAACTGTTTTTAGGAAGACCGACGTTGCTGTGGTTTAAATAAAAGAACCAATATGACGTATTACCAGTCAGAAGACATAACCGACGTAGTCTCATAAAGTTGTGTTTTGGGCTATCAGGAAAATTGCTTCAGTTTTCACATATCTAACAGTTTTTCTGTTTGCTTGGTTTTGCTTGTTGACTTGCTTGTGTCTGTAATCACAACCCTTGTCATTTTTCAGCTCCATATCCACTTTCAGAGGGAGAAAATTTCTTTTTAAACCTAATTCACTGAATATATAGACTTAATTAACTGTTGAATTTATGAAAACATAACCATAATATGTAAAGGATTGACAGTGTTTGGTACAAACTGAGATGGAGAAAATCAAGGGAACTTTGTTAATCAAGGAAACTACAGAATTTTTAAAATATTGGAAGTTGTTGGGATTTGGGGAGCTAAAAAGTACTTTTGATATTAGTTTGTAGCAAGTTCATGTGTTAATAGAATGGAAACCTCTAGTTTTCGGTACACCTGTACTTTGATCTCCTTGTCTGTCATTGCAATGTGATTATGAGGATTACTGGGTCACTCTCAACCAAAGTTGTTTTTGTGATTTAATTTTCTGGGAGAGGAAGGGGATCATTAAAGGATATCATTAAAAGGAGAGACATGAGGCTTGTAATTGACCCTCCTTGAAAGTAGTCCCATCTGGAAGATTTTATCGGTAAACATTTATCAGTGTATTTGGCTTTAAAGCAGATTCTTCCTCTCTGTTCTTTAAAGCAAGCAGGCAAAGGTTAGAAAGGAAACCACACAAGTAAACAAGTTATATTTGTGCATATTAATTAGGAAGAAAATTTATATGTAAGGAGAAAAATTCTCTCCCAAAGATAATTACATGAGGTTTTTAAAAGTTTTGCTTTGGTGGTTCTCTTTCTCAGATTATAGTTGGCAGAAAATGGTGCTTTTCAATGACTGTGCTTTCTTGTGATTTGTTTTCAGAGTGGAGGTGTTAGGAGGAATGTGATGTTTGTGAAATCTAGTGTGCAGGTGTTTTGAAAATCTGTTAAAGTTCTGTCAGCCCAGCAATAGTCTGAAACATCATACTGTACTTTTCTAGAGTACAGGAACTGTTTTTAGGAAGACCGACGTTGCTGTGGTTTAAATAAAAGAACCAATATGACGTATTACCAGTCAGAAGACATAACCGACGTAGTCTCATAAAGTTGTGTTTTGGGCTATCAGGAAAATTGCTTCAGTTTTCACATATCTAACAGTTTTTCTGTTTGCTTGGTTTTGCTTGTTGACTTGCTTGTGTCTGTAATCACAACCCTTGTCATTTTTCAGCTCCATATCCACTTTCAGAGGGAGAAAATTTCTTTTTTTTAAACCTAATTTGCTGGTTTTACATTTCATTTACTGAAGTGTTTCCCCTCACTAATAGTTAATTCTGTTTCTTCTATTCCCCAATTTAAAAAACAACACTTGACTTATTACACACTCGTAAGCAGTTGTTACACACTTGTTTTCACACTCAGTAAAAAGTCCTGAATGCATTTCTCCTGTGTGTGTGTGTGTGTGTGTGTGTGTGTTGATGGCTTCATTTTCCCACTTCATGGGGTTCCATGAAGTTTTAGATAAAATATGGGTACCATTCAGGTTCAACCTGTTTATGAGACTTAGTTAGTGTATGAGTCCTGTTATCAGAGCTCTTGCTTTGGGGGCTTCATTCCCAATTTCCATATGCCTGGGGACAGTACCAATGTCAGAAACCTAGAGTTCTTACTTTCCAGGTTTTTCATCCAGCAGAAAAAGAGAGCTTCTCTCTCAAGTAGCCCCCATACAATAAGGTTATAGACGCTACCCTGAACCCAAACAGTGAGGAGGTTCTTTGAAGGAAACCAGGATATTGTTTTCCAAGGAAAGGAAAACTGACTGCTGGGCATCCAGAATAACCAATTGCCCACTAGTGATCCAGGCCTATGTCTCGATGTTACAGAGATCAATCACAGTTAGCAACTGAATACTGAAGTCTTATTGCATGCCTGAGGGCTTCCCTGGTGGTCCAGTGGATAAGGACAACGCCTTGCAGTGCAAGGGGTGCTGGTTCCATCCCTGGCCTGGGAAGATCCCACGTGCCGCAGAGCGGCTGGAGGGATGTGTCCGGTTACAGAGTCAGAGCTCTGGAGTGCATGCGCCCAGAGCCGGTGCTCTGTGACGACAGGGTCCACCGCGATGGGAGGAGGCCCACAAGGGCCAAAGAACAAAGATGGATGAAAATAGATAAATGAAAGACTAGTAGAAGGGGCCCGCCCCACTCCCTCCCCAACCTGCCACCCCCCCCCAAAAAATTGAAAGAAATAAAATAAATTATTACATGCCCCACAAAATTGCCAAAAATCCACTTGGTTTTGCTTGTTGACTTGCTTGTGTCTGTAATCACAACCCTTGTCATTTTTCAGCTCCATATCCACTTTCAGAGGGAGAAAATTTCTTTTTTTTAAACCTAATTTGCTGGTTTTACATTTCATTTACTGAAGTGTTTCCCCTCACTAATAGTTAATTCTGTTTCTTCTATTCCCCAATTTAAAAAACAACACTTGACTTATTACACACTCGTAAGCAGTTGTTACACACTTGTTTTCACACTCAGTAAAAAGTCCTGAATGCATTTCTCCTGTGTGTGTGTGTGTGTGTGTGTGTGTGTTGATGGCTTCATTTTCCCACTTCATGGGGTTCCATGAAGTTTTAGATAAAATATGGGTACCATTCAGGTTCAACCTGTTTATGAGACTTAGTTAGTGTATGAGTCCTGTTATCAGAGCTCTTGCTTTGGGGGCTTCATTCCCAATTTCCATATGCCTGGGGACAGTACCAATGTCAGAAACCTAGAGTTCTTACTTTCCAGGTTTTTCATCCAGCAGAAAAAGAGAGCTTCTCTCTCAAGTACCCCCCATACAATAAGGTTATAGACGCTACCCTGAACCCAAACAGTGAGGAGGTTCTTTGAAGGAAACCAGGATATTGTTTTCCAAGGAAAGGAAAACTGACTGCTGGGCATCCAGAATAACCAATTGCCCACTAGTGATCCAGGCCTATGTCTCGATGTTACAGAGATCAATCACAGTTAGCAACTGAATACTGAAGTCTTATTGCATGCCTGAGGGCTTCCCTGGTGGTCCAGTGGATAAGGACAACGCCTTGCAGTGCAAGGGGTGCTGGTTCCATCCCTGGCCTGGGAAGATCCCACGTGCCGCAGAGCGGCTGGAGGGATGTGTCCGGTTACAGAGTCAGAGCTCTGGAGTGCATGCGCCCAGAGCCGGTGCTCTGTGACGACAGGGTCCACCGCGATGGGAGGAGGCCCACAAGGGCCAAAGAACAAAGATGGATGAAAATAGATAAATGAAAGACTAGTAGAAGGGGCCCGCCCCACTCCCTCCCCAACCTGCCACCCCCCCCCAAAAAATTGAAAGAAATAAAATAAAAATTATTACATGCCTGAACTCTAGGTCAGTTATATCCATTTGTAGCTCAAAAGTATTGCCAGCACAAAGGGACCAGGGTAAACAAACCACATTTCACTAATTATCAGGTTAACCCTAGCTACGGCCCACCTTTGTTCATAGCTGAGTTCTTCACCCTTACTTTCTCCAGCCTCTCCTGTTCAGCAGTTTCCTCTGTAGGTGCTGCTACAGTAGACTCCTCCACAGGTCACCTGTCTCCATCTTAAAGGAAAACACTACATTATTTTATCCTCTTACTTTCCTCTGTAATTACCAGCACAGTGTTTTGTACATGATACACAATTAAGTAATGTTTGTGAAATGAACACAGAACATTTGAGGGAAATAAAAAGCAAAGTTTCTCATCAGGAATGAGTTGAGAACCCCTAGAACAGCTAATTCAACAACTTGGTTTGGAATTTGTTTCAGGTTTTGTTTCTGAAAACTGTCTAAGTAGGCATGTTCATTGAAATAGTTTCATGCTTATTAATCTATTATTATCAGTCTCAGCCATTTATAAACATGGCTTAGAAAATTAGTGGGAAGAGACTTGAATGTTATAAAGAGTTCAGCATATTGTATACGTAGTGAAGGAAATATTTTCTTCATTTTTTTTTCTAGTAGCTAGGGTAATACCAAAAGAACTCAAGAATAGACTGGAAGTGATATCAGAAGAAAGTGGTTACCCAAGTTTCCTGACTACTAGTAGGTGGCCAGAAATAATGAGAGGGTATAATAGATATGTTCAGCTTTCTTGGCATGCATGGCTATTTAATTATCTGATTTTTGAAAGAACTATAGCTCCACTGTTACCTTTAAAGTTTATCCTTTAGCCATTTAATATAATAATATCCCTGGTGTAAAAGAGAGAAGCAGTTATTGTGATAATCTGGATCCTTTGTAAATGAATACTGGAATACCAACAAGGGTTTCTGATTTTGTCTCAGTTTTCTTTTTTTTTTTTGGGGTCCCATTCCTTTTAGGGTAAGAATTAGCATCTAAAAACACTGCCTTATGGGATTGTAAGTACACTATTTCCACTGTAACTTAGTAAGCATAAAAATAAAAAATAGATTTTCCACTTTGTCATAAAAGAGTATTGAATGCTGGGTCATTAGTTACTAGCAAAATACCATTCTTTGTTATTCTTTTAATGACTTGCAAAATTTGGTGCTAATATGCAAAGTCTAAGCAAAACTGACTTCAGGATGGGTATTGGACTTTCATTGTTTATTGCATGTTGTTCACGAACCCATCTGTTTAGAGGTATCAGCTGTATCAAAATAATAGTACACTTTTTCAAAAGCACCAAGTTGGGCAGAGTTCATCGCTTTGCTCACCCTCTTGAGACCCTGACCCAGTGGTATTGGTATGAAAGAAATTGTCACAGGAGTTCAGAATCTCAGAAAAGTGCTAAGAATATCCATTATCCATTCCTGTGTTTCAGCGTGTGTTTCAAAATTGAGGATGAAACCTGGCTTTGTTGCAGGGAGGAAACCAATTCTTACTCCATGTTGGAAACTGTTTCCTTGACTTGCTTTTCGTTGCTTTTGTTATTGTAATCATACAGAATGGTTTGCTTCAGAGAATCATGCCCCTCTGCCTGACTGTTAAAGTGCCTGGGGTCTTTTAATTCTGAGTTTGTTTTCTTTCCTTAGTCCATCATTAAACCGTTCTAATAAAAATTTTTCATCTGGGCCATTCTTTTCAATTTCTGCTGTTTCTTTTTGTTTTGTTTTTCAATTTCTGCTGTTTCTTGTCCTCTGCTGTTACCTTTTTAATAGCACCTATTTTTGTCAGGAATGCATTGTCTTTCTATACAAATAATAGCTCTTGAGAGGTTTTCCTCTGTCTCTCTGTTTCCTGTGGATTTCTTTATTTGGTTAATGTGATCTGCTTATACTAGTCTGTCTTCTTCATTCCTCAAGAGGCTGTCCATTCATATTTAAAAGTCTGTCTCTTATGGGGAGGGAGATGGGAGAGAAGTTCAAGAGGGGAGGGGATACACACATGCCTGTGGCTGATTCATGTTGATGTTTGGCAGAAAACAGCAAAATTCTGTGAAGCAATTATCCTTCAATTAAAAAAATTTAAAGCAAAATAAAATATAAACCATAAAAAAGTTTCTTTCCTGCTTTCACACACATACAAAGGCAACAACAGCGATAATGACAACAACAAATGCACCACCAAAATTCTGTGAACATGGTGGGGCTTTCGACTATAGTGTTTCACCATAGCATGATTGTTCAATTGGATTATTCTTTGGGAAGTTCTGCAGTGTCATTATAATGAGAGTGTCCATTTCCTCCCTGGGAGATATGTACATGAAGGCATATACCTGGCTGCTAGTGCTTGGGGGAACATAGCTTATAAGGAGATTGGGTATCTTACTGGAAATTCATCAGTTAAACATCTGTATTTCAATATTGAATCTCACCTTGTTTGACATAATACCTGATGTCCTCAGTTTGATATCTGTCTAGCTTATTTTCTCCATAAAAGAAAGATTCAGTCTTCAGAAAGGAGAGGAAAGTACTTAGTCAGGATCCAAAGTCTCCATATAATTTGGAAACTTTCAGCCTCTCACTAAGCTCCTACCTACCTTCATGTATACTGCCTCTAAGCTCCAAATCTCTTGTTTGTGCAGGTGTTGATTCACTTTCTCTTGGAATTTGCTCTCTGTAATCATTTTCTCCATTGTTTTCAGGCAGTTTCTACTTCTCTATCCATTCACATCTTCCTACAAATAAGTTGTAATTTCTCCTTTGATGATTTCTCTTCCCTCATTTTCTATGCCTTTGTGGATTTGTGGGGTTTTCTGACACCTCACCCCTTTCATTTCAGTGAGGTGTCAGAAAAAAAGGGAAAAGATAAGCATGTATGGTTTCTAGCATCTTCCCCAGAAATTCTGGGGAACCATAGCTGGAGAAGAGGGTGGCAGAATTGCAGTTGCTAATAGAAAATAAGGGACCAAACAAGTTGGATGAAAGAGCAGCAGGACTCTAGAAGGTGCTGTTGCTGACAATAGCTAACATTTACTGAGTGCTCATTATGTGCTTCGAGTTTTTTGCAAAACATTCTTCACATAGGACATTTATTTTCATCCTTGTAAGGACACGAGTAAGTAAGCACTGAGGCATGGAGAGATAATATGATTTGTCTATGCTAGTGAACAGTAGAGCTGGGACTTAAATCCAGATCTGACCTTAGAGACCGTCCTCTCAACCACCAAATTATTTTTCCTTCTATAAATTGCTTAAAACGAGGATTTTATATGAAAATACACTTGAAAAAAATATTTTTAATATTGATGATTTAGGAAGCTTTCTTTTATACCAGAATTATCAATTGGCCTATTTAATACTGTTTTAGAGCTAGGAAGTATTTTCAGGTTAGAAAAGTAGTAAGAGAACCTTCTTCAGATGAATAGACACTACCCATAAGACTTTTAAGACTTAAGTACTCATCATTTTCCCCTGGAGGGGGAAATGGCAACCCACCTCAGTATTCTTGCCTAGAAAATCCCATGGACAGAGGAGCCTGCTGAGCTACAGTCCATGGGATTGCAAAGAGTTGGACATGATTGAGCACATATACACACAACATTTTACAAGTCTACAGACCATCTATTTGAATTGTCTCCTCCCCATTTTGTAAAATAAATACACTCTTTAGAACTATGTTTAAATCATCTGCAGAGAGAAGGAGGTTGTGTCTATACACACCAAACATCTGGAAGAAAAAAATCCCTGCCAAACCTTGTTAAAAGAGATTCATAAGCAAAGTATGCTTTTGAATTATGAAAACAGATTTATGTCCAACATCTTGAAGAACTCTCACATGTATGTTTATGTTTCAAACATGGCTTAGAGATTTAAGATTAAAATTCAATTAAGTGTACTCTGTTGTCTTTGCCATCAATATCAATTAAACCAGACTTGCATGGCAGTTTTGGAGAGAAAACTCTTTAGTTCTTTTCCTTACTAACGTTTTCCAATTTTGACTTTGGGGGTTCCCCCCTCCTTCTTTAAGGAGACTCTTTATGTTAAACTTCTAAATTATTCACCAAGTGATTTTTGTCAGCACTTAGGTAGATAAAATAGAATTGAAAGCTTCCATAAATTAATCTTTTTAGTCTTTGGAAAATTTTTGTGAACTTCCAAGAGGCCACAAGTATTAAGGTTTTTGTTTTTGAAATAGACTTTATTTTTTTAGAGCGGTTTCAGGTTAACAGCAATATTGAGTAGCAGGTAGAGATTTTACATGTATCCCCTACCCCCATACATGCATGGCTTCCCCATTATCAACCCACCCCCGCCAGAGTGATACATTTGCTACCACTGATGAACTGACACATCATTATCCCCCAAAGCCCATAATAGTATCATGCACAGTATTTTCACTTCCCTAAAAATCCCATGTTCCACCATTATGCCTTCCTCCCCTCCCTTCCCTCACTGGCAACCTCTGATCTTTATATTGTCTCTATATTTTGTCTTTTCCAGAATGTCACATGGCTGGAGTCATATAGCATGTAACCTTTTCATACTGGCTTCTTTCACTAGTAATAAATAAACATGTAAATGTTCTTGATGTCTTTTCATGACTTGATAGCTGATTTCTTTTTAACACTGAATAATATTATGTTGTTCGTATATACCAGTTTCTTGATCCATTCACCTCCTGAAGGATAGCTTACTGTCTCCCAAGTTTTGGCAATTATGATTAAGACTGTGGTAAACATGCATACGAAAGCTTTTGTGTGAACATAAGTTTTCAGTGTTTGGAGGGTAACTACTAAGTAGTGCTATTGCTGAATCACATGATAGAAGTATATTTAGTCTTATAAGAAACTGCCACACTGTCTTCCAGTGTGGCTGAACCATTTTGCATTCCCACCAGCAATGAATGAGAGTTCCTGCTACTCCTCTGCTTCCTTACCAGCACCTGGTGTTGGGGAGTTACAGATTTTGGCCATTCTAACAAGTGTGTAGTGCTGTTTCCTTGTGCTAATTCAGATGTCCCTGATGAAATATGTGGAATAGACTTTCATATGCTTATGAAATGTTTCTTTTAAGGAATTCACCTGTTTTTAAATCAACTTGCTTAGTTTCTTACTGTTGAGTTTTAAGATTTCTTTGTATATTTTGGATAAGAGTTCTTTATCAGATATGTTATTTGCAAATATTGTCTTCCCAGTCTGTGGCTTGTCTTCTCAATTCTCTTAACATTGTCTTTCACAGAACAGAAATCTAAAATTTTAATGAAGTCTAGCTTATCAATTATTTCTTTCATAGATTATACTTTTAGTTTTGTATCTAAAAAGTCATGCTGAAACCCAAGGTCACAATTTTCTCCTATGTTCTATTCTATGAATTTGATAGTTTACATTTTATATTTAGGTCTCTTATTCATTTTGAGTTAATTTTTGTGAGGTGTGTAAGGTCTGTGTCTAGATTATTCTTGTTTTTATTTTTGGAATATCCAGTTGTTCTGGAGGAATTTGTTGGAAATAACAACTTTTTCTCTACTGTATTGCCTTTGTCAGAGATCAGTTGACTCTATTTATATGGATTTATTTGGGGGCTCTCTATTCTGTTCTATTGATTTGTTTGTTCCTTCTGCAATACCATATGCATTGATTATCATAGCTTCACTGTATGTAAGTGAATTTTTAAATTGTAAAACATAATAAACATTTATGAAAGTACATACAACATCAGTGTTAAGTTTAACCAATAATTTCAAAGTAAACGCCTGTTTTAGTCATCCCTCTGGAGCACCCTATGTCAACTCTCCAAAGAGATAACGACTGTCCTAATTTTTCTTTTCCTGCTTGTCTTTATGGTATGGTTTACTACTTAAGTATTCATCTCAAAACAAAGGACTTCAATCTAATTTGTTTTTTTGTATTTATGTAAATGGACTCATTCTGTGGATACTTTTATGTTTTGCTTCTTTTACACAATGTTTTACAGGGGAGATTCATCAGTGTTGCCTGTAGCTGAGGACCACACATTTTCATAACTATCTTGTGTTCTGTTGTTTAAAGTAACCCAAATCAGAATTTATTTGTTCAGTCTTCTCTTGATAGGAAGTTGGTCAATTTCCAGTTGAAAAATATTATGAGTAATGATACTAGGAATATTAATTTACAGGTATCTTAGTGCAAAGATTCCCAACCCCAGGCCACAGACCAGTACTGGTCTGAGGCCTATTAGGAACCAGGCCACACGGTAGGAGGTGACAGTGGGCACGTCAAAGGACCTTCATCTGTTTTTACAGCTGCACTTCACCACTCCCATTACTGCCTGAGTGCTGCCTCCTATCAGGTCACTGGTGGCCTTAGATTCTCATAGGAGCACATGGACCGTACTGTGAAGGATCTGGGTTGTGTGCTCCTTATGAGAATCATCCCGAATCCCCCATTCCCATCTGTGAACTGTCTTCCACAAAACTGGTTTCTGGTGCCAAAAAGGTTGAGGACTGCTGTCTTAATGCATATAAAGCATGCATTTCTGTAGGGAAATATACCAAAAATGGAATCCTGGATCACGTGTATCTTTCACTTTACAACATGAGGGAAAAGTATTTGATAAAGTGCGTAGAAAGTGTTTAAAAACTTCTGTAGCTTCACATCCTAGCCCAAAACACACGTTATTGTCAGACTTACTAATTTGTTTCCAACATAGAAGATCTGTGGGTTTCCCAGGTGGCTCAGTGGTAAGGAATCTGCCTGCCAGTGTAGAAGATGTGAGTTAGATCTTCGGGTGGGGAAAATCCCTGGAGTAGGAAATGGCAACCCATTCCCATATTCTTGCCTGGGGAATCCCATGGACAGAGGAGCCTGGAGGGCTACAGTCCATGGGATCACAGAGAGTTGGACACGACTGAGCACGCACACATGGAGGCTCTTTAATGAGATTATTCTATTCTCCTGGCTACTAATTAGGGTGAATCCTCTTTCATATGTATAGTAGACGTTTGAATTTTCTTATTGCGGTTATGCTTCTTCTAGAAAAAAACATTTTCTAAAAGGTGTTTTCAAGAACTATTTAGGGAAACAAAGGCCACATAGATAAAATATTTGCCACAATATGTCCATAAGAAAGGCTTATAATATTCTGAAGCACTCAATGACAGAAACTTCTGAGAATCTGTAATGTAGAACCCAAACATTAGTTTGAATTCATTGTCATTATTATTTCCTATCCTGTGCTATTTTACATCCCTTCCCAATATTTTTATAATTTGGGACTGCCTTGGAGATTTTCTCCTCATTTTTTGAAAGTGCAAAGATTCCCAACCCCAGGCCACAGACCAGTACTGGTCTGAGGCCTATTAGGAACCAGGCCACACGGTAGGAGGTGACAGTGGGCACGTCAAAGGACCTTCATCTGTTTTTACAGCTGCACTTCACCACTCCCATTACTGCCTGAGTGCTGCCTCCTATCAGGTCACTGGTGGCCTTAGATTCTCATAGGAGCACATGGACCGTACTGTGAAGGATCTGGGTTGTGTGCTCCTTATGAGAATCATCCCGAATCCCCCATTCCCATCTGTGAACTGTCTTCCACAAAACTGGTTTCTGGTGCCAAAAAGGTTGAGGACTGCTGTCTTAATGCATATAAAGCATGCATTTCTGTAGGGAAATATACCAAAAATGGAATCCTGGATCACGTGTATCTTTCACTTTACAACATGAGGGAAAAGTATTTGATAAAGTGCGTAGAAAGTGTTTAAAAACTTCTGTAGCTTCACATCCTAGCCCAAAACACACGTTATTGTCAGACTTACTAATTTGTTTCCAACATAGAAGATCTGTGGGTTTCCCAGGTGGCTCAGTGGTAAGGAATCTGCCTGCCAGTGTAGAAGATGTGAGTTAGATCTTCGGGTGGGGAAAATCCCTGGAGTAGGAAATGGCAACCCATTCCCATATTCTTGCCTGGGGAATCCCATGGACAGAGGAGCCTGGAGGGCTACAGTCCATGGGATCACAGAGAGTTGGACACGACTGAGCACGCACACATGGAGGCTCTTTAATGAGATTATTCTATTCTCCTGGCTACTAATTAGGGTGAATCCTCTTTCATATGTATAGTAGACGTTTGAATTTTCTTATTGCGGTTATGCTTCTTCTAGAAAAAAACATTTTCTAAAAGGTGTTTTCAAGAACTATTTAGGGAAACAAAGGCCACATAGATAAAATATTTGCCACAATATGTCCATAAGAAAGGCTTATAATATTCTGAAGCACTCAATGACAGAAACTTCTGAGAATCTGTAATGTAGAACCCAAACATTAGTTTGAATTCATTGTCATTATTATTTCCTATCCTGTGCTATTTTACATCCCTTCCCAATATTTTTATAATTTGGGACTGCCTTGGAGATTTTTTTTCTCCTCATTGTTGCTCTTCTGTGTGAAAGATGATAATAGGGCTTCTCAGTCCAAGATGTCTCTGTATGTTCTTATCTTGTAAAGAGTTTAAAGAACTTTACATGTATTACCAATTTTCGGAGGATTCTTTTGTGATAGAGAGTTGGCCAGGGTGTCAACATGTCCCTTGTCACTGGAGGAGATATGGAGATCAGCATGGGCCCAAGTTGAGCACAGCACTCAGGTTTTGTAACTCCTAGGCTAATGCCAAGTGCATTAGACCTGAAGTCAACTGTTCTACGCATAAACCATGAGCTGTGTCATCACCTGACTGCTAATACCAACTACCTAGAACATGAATTTTTAAAAAGAAGGATATATGATAAAACTGTATGTGATTTTTAGATGTTTTTGATAATTTTTAACAATTTGTATTTTTACAGTTTAACTCCTTGAAACCCCTTTAACTCTACTTATCTCATAAATAATTATTAATGGTCTCATAAATAATTGTTAACGGTCTTATAAATAATCATTAATGCTCTTAATAATTGTTAATGAACAAGAAAATAATTTATATTCTTCCTGCCACAGCCTGGATTCCTACCTTCTTGCTTTCTACCCTTCTGTTGAATCTCTTCCTTCGATTTAGCAATAAAACATGCAGCTTAATATGGTTAGTGGGAGAATCTGAACATTCTGTGCTGGTATCTCACCTCATTTCTGCATCAATGTAGACTTTCTGGGAGGCTCTGATTTTCAGGGTCTGAAATGATTTTAATGCACTGTGAAAAGTTCTTGAATGGGTAACAGTTTTCAGTTTATAAAAGACTATATAAAGGCTTCTCCTCACAAGCTGCAAAGAGTGCAATGACAATGAAACTCAAATAATCAAATGACATCCTTAAATTTATTTCACCATTATTTATATGGCGAATACAAGAATTAAAGACCTGCTTTTGTAACAACCTGTCTAGTACTTCTTTTATAGGCAGCATCTTACGAGTGTAAAAAATACAGATTATCTGTGTTTAAATTCCATCTCCATGCTAACTAGCTTAGTTATCCTGGATAAATCATTCAGGCTCTCTATGCGTCAGTTTCTCCAGCAATAAAATGGGTATAATAAGAGTCGTTGTGAGGATTCAGTGAATTAATGCCTATAAAGGTGCTTAAAACTGAGCTTATCCAACATAAATACTTAATAAATGTTAGGGCTATGGTGATTTTTTTCTGATTATTTACTCTTAAAGATCAATAGTGTATTACCATGAACAATAAGAAATAGAACTGCTGGAACTAAAAGTGATTTTGTAATCATATCTATCAATCTAGGTTGATAGTTTTGACTTCTTTATCTATGCACATGGAAATAATTCATATATAAAAAGCAACCCCTGAACATTGTAAAACTAATCTACAGTGTTGACTAAAACTCAATACAGATTAGTCTGCTTACCTTGATGAAGTCAGTATCAGCTTCAGAGCTAAGCTGAGAGCCTGGACTCATGCACAGCCTTCTGTTTCTTTTCTGAACTCGTAATTCCATTCTTCAACCCACTCAGTACCTCTAAGCCAGAAGATCTACAGGTTTCCAATCATTTGTAAGTGGAGGTTCTAAGCAGCAGGGTCCTCTGATTCAAATATGCATTAATAGGCATTCCCTAAAGGCAAAAGAAGGGTATTCCACAAATACAGATTGGATTTCTACAATTGTGTAAGAGCTGTGAGGAGCAGAGAAGATATCATGGGGAGTCCCTACTATTCTATTGAAGCAAAAACCCACACGACTAAATGATTAGAGAGAAAAGGGATGCTCTGTTGGGGCCAGAGTGATATCTAATTCATCTTTGTGTTCTCTAAAACTAAGAAATAAATGATTATTAGTGAATGAATAAATAAGTAAATTGCAGTAGAAAAAGATCCATTAACAAGCATATATTGAGTGCTTTGGAATGGTACTAGACTTGGAGACTAAGTAGTGGATTAAGACAGTCCCAAATTTTAAAGACTCAGCAGTCAAGACCCTTAAACAGAAAGGGAATTGATTAATTACATTATAGCATGCTATGCATGCACACATACCATTCCAACTTGGAGAAGAGAAGAAAATCAGAGATTCTCCCAGAAACGAAAATCCCTGAGCTGAGGCTTTAAGGATGAGAAGTTAGCTAGATCAGGAAAGATGAATATAGTTTGGGATCAATAGACCAAGCAAATACTATAGTGTGAAACAGTTCTGGTATGTGAACAGCGGTAATGGGAACAGGTGAGAGAGATGATCAAAGAAAAGCAACCATCAAGAACTACTGAGAGGTCTTAAATATCATCCTAAACGGATTGAATTTAACATAAAACAACTGGGGTGATTTTAGTCAAAGGTATATGTATCAACCTTAAGTTTTATCATGATTCTTTATCTATGCACATGGAAATAATTCATATATAAAAAGCAACCCCTGAACATTGTAAAACTAATCTACAGTGTTGACTAAAACTCAATACAGATTAGTCTGCTTACCTTGATGAAGTCAGTATCAGCTTCAGAGCTAAGCTGAGAGCCTGGACTCATGCACAGCCTTCTGTTTCTTTTCTGAACTCGTAATTCCATTCTTCAACCCACTCAGTACCTCTAAGCCAGAAGATCTACAGGTTTCCAATCATTTGTAAGTGGAGGTTCTAAGCAGCAGGGTCCTCTGATTCAAATATGCATTAATAGGCATTCCCTAAAGGCAAAAGAAGGGTATTCCACAAATACAGATTGGATTTCTACAATTGTGTAAGAGCTGTGAGGAGCAGAGAAGATATCATGGGGAGTCCCTACTATTCTATTGAAGCAAAAACCCACACGACTAAATGATTAGAGAGAAAAGGGATGCTCTGTTGGGGCCAGAGTGATATCTAATTCATCTTTGTGTTCTCTAAAACTAAGAAATAAATGATTATTAGTGAATGAATAAATAAGTAAATTGCAGTAGAAAAAGATCCATTAACAAGCATATATTGAGTGCTTTGGAATGGTACTAGACTTGGAGACTAAGTAGTGGATTAAGACAGTCCCAAATTTTAAAGACTCAGCAGTCAAGACCCTTAAACAGAAAGGGAATTGATTAATTACATTATAGCATGCTATGCATGCACACATACCATTCCAACTTGGAGAAGAGAAGAAAATCAGAGATTCTCCCAGAAACGAAAATCCCTGAGCTGAGGCTTTAAGGATGAGAAGTTAGCTAGATCAGGAAAGATGAATATAGTTTGGGATCAATAGACCAAGCAAATACTATAGTGTGAAACAGTTCTGGTATGTGAACAGCGGTAATGGGAACAGGTGAGAGAGATGATCAAAGAAAAGCAACCATCAAGAACTACTGAGAGGTCTTAAATATCATCCTAAACGGATTGAATTTAACATAAAAACAACTGGGGTGATTTTAGTCAAAGGTATATGTATCAACCTTAAGTTTTATCATGATTCTTTAGTTTTGACACACTTGAGAGTTGCATATTTAAAGTAGTTCCTGTGAGAACTGTGTGTGTGTTATTTTCATTCTTGTATATTTTAAAAAATATTTATTTATTTTATTTGTGACTGTGCTGTGTCTTCATTGCTGAATTTGGGGGAATGGAAAATACTCTTTGCTGCATTGTGAGGGCTTCTCATTGCAGTACCATCTCTTGTTGCAGAGCACAGGCTTTAGGGTCCCCAGGCTTCAGTATTTGCAGCACATAGGCTTAGTAGTTGTGACTTATGGCTTAGTTGCTCTGTAGCATGTTGACTCTTCTTGGCCCAGGGATTGAACCCATGTTCTCTGCACTGACAGGTGGATTCCCATCCACTGGACCACAAGGGAAATCCTCATTCCTGTATATTTCTTATAAAACCAAATAGGAGCATTTTCTAAATCATGTGCCTGAATTTTGCCTTTGTATTTATTAAAGATGAATTATTGCATTAATCACACATAAAGACTTGAAGAAAAGTGTGTAAGTTTTTGCTGCAAAGTTTCTCATACAGAGACCATATACCTCTGAGAGTTGTGAAGTGTACTTGAAAATCGTGACCTCTCAAATCTGAGGCTTCCCTGGTGGCTCAAATGGTAAAGAATTCCATGGATGTAGGAACCTGGCAGGCTACAGACCATGGGGTCGCCAAGAGTCAGACATGACTGAGAGTCTAATGGTTTCACTTTCAAATCTGAGAAATGCTGATGTGGAGACAGAACTGGAGTGAGGAGGGGAAAGACAGGCCTCAGGAAAACCAGTGCAGAGCCTTTGGCAATAGTCACACATGAAACAAAGAGGACTTGGACTAAGGAAATTCAGAAGAGAAGAAATAAGTGCAATAGTTATTTATGAAGTAAAACAGGCAAAACTTAAGTGATGTTCAGGGACTTGGACTTGAGAGAGAGAGGACTCAAGGATCATGTGTGGATTACTGGCTTCAATAACTGAGAGAGTGATGGTGTCATCTCAGTAAAAGATCTCTCCATACCAGGGTTAGAAATACGGACTGTGAGGGGTCTGTGCACATTCCGGTGGAGATTTGTAGAATCAAAAGAGAAGTCAAGACTGGAGTTTTCAGAACATAAGTAGGTAGCTATTGCAGTCTGAGGGATAAATATACTCACAGGGACAATGAGAAGGTTGAGAAAAGAAACGTTTAGAGAAAAAGGAATTCAACAAAGAGACTAAAAAAGAGTGAATGAAAAGTAGGCAGAAAATCCAAGAGAGTGATTCTCAAATCCAGGGTAAGAGAAAATTCCAAGAAGATCTGGCATTGTTGGGAAAATTGTGGGAGAAGATATTAATTTAACTGAGTATGGGCTTCCCTGGTGGCTCAGTGGTAATCCACCTGCCAATAAAGGAGACATGGGTTCCATCCATGGGTTGGGAAGATCTCCTGGAGAAAAAAATGACAATACACTTCAGGACAGAGGAGTCTGGTGGGCTACCGTCCATGGGGTAGCAAAGAGTCAGACATGACTTAGCGACTAAACAACAACAATAAATGGAAAGACAAAGGGGATGGATGGAGCAGAAAGGAGGAGGTATAGATTCTGAGCTAGGAAACATTATAAGCACAGTCCTACAGAGAGATACAGGAAATATGTTCCAGAGGGTTGGCTGGAGTAGGAAGGACAGTATAGGGCTGAAAGATGGACTCTAAAACTCAACTCCTTAGGTTCAAATCCCAGCTCCTCACTATTAGCTGTGTGAGCCTCAGCAAGTTGTATAACCTTATGAGCCTCAGTTTTCTCATGTGTAAAAAGGGACAATAAGAGTA